>JBAIZL010000001.1:15292500-15722500 GCA_036971475.1 Prosapia bicincta | reverse complement strand
ACTCAATTCTTACTTAAGTCTACAAAAAATAATTTTATTTGATTTACTTTCTATTAAATAGTTAGAAGTGATATAATTATGTATATACATATGACAGAATCAAAATATTAAGTGGCGAAATAAAAAGCGAAATTATTAAATAATTTAATTAACGAATTAATATTTTTTAAACTGTATAAGGTTTTCCACTATAAGTTAAACAAAAATGTATTTGAACTTGTGAGGATGAATTTTATTAATGATTGAAAATTTGAACAAGATATATAAATTTATATAAGGAGAGTGTGACCTAATAGTAGGAATTGAACAAAACAAATTTACAAAACTTGTTTACAACTACTGTGTTGTAATAGAGTTAGGCTTCAATTTTTTTTTCAAGGCAATTAGCATCTATAACTATTATTTCCCACTAAGGCAGGAGAATATTGTGAATATAGGAAATATTACATTAAGGACATAAAACTAGGGATGGTCGATATTTCTGTTCCGGTGACTTTGTTACTGATATTCGTTCGTCGCTGGTGGTACCAGTGACAAAATATGGAAAATGCCAGTTCCAGTGACAATGGATCGATTGAACGTCGTCGTCATTGGCTGGAAAGTTACTAATATTTTACCATGGCTGTCATTGGTTTATTTGTCGCTGTCACTGGATCTACTGTAACCGCTCGGCTCACGGCGCCTAATATCGTGCAGTGTCGTTGACTGAATTGGGAGGGGTTTTCTCTGTAGTGATTGGGCAAAACGTCGCCGTCACTAAATTTATAGTTACTGATATTTTACCGACGCTGTCTTTGGTTGATTTGTCGCTGTCACTGGTTCTACTCATTTACGTCGTGTGTGTGTGAGCGATTTCTCTCAGATTTCAGGACAGTGAATGTGTTGTGTGCCGTAGACGCTATAGTTTGTTCCTAATTCCGTATGAGTTTATTTTTAAATAAAATGAGCTTTCCTAAAACGAAAAAACGAGAGTGAACTCCTATAATTATCCTAGGTAATTCAAACTAGGGAATCAACATTTTTGTGGACTAGCCACATTTGTACCTACTAGCAACTATTTTCTAAGGGAGGTTACATTTTAAATAACAGAAGATCTCGGTCAAGTCTTGATACGGTCTGAAAAATCCTTTTTGTTAATACAAACGTCCAATACTGTAAATAAACTGTATTTTGTAATTAAACCCTATGTTGTAAATAAACTGTTATTTTATAGTTTCATATAAGATTATACAATTTATTAACCCAGTGTATGTCTTGCAGTAACTTCCTAATAATAATGTAGCCGGCACTGTCTTTCGTCACCAGTGTCATATGCCTGCCTATTATTAGCACATACAGATCTGCCTCAGTATCCCATGTCACCGGTACTAAAGTCACCGGTAAAAGTCACTGATCCAAGCCTGGTGCTGTCACTAAAATCACCGATCCATTAAAGTCACTAGATCAACCATTCCTACATAAAACGCCAAGTAGAGAGATATAACAATAGTTGTGCAAGCTCATATTCCTGAAGTAGACCTACTCCCTACTAGAATCATAAAGAGGTTACACCCCTTGCACAAATAAGAGAACGATAGGGTAGATAGAAGTAGCTCTAAGAAAATGAAGTAATGATCCCCTGGTTTGGGCAATGGGAGAGTTTAGGGCATGGCGTAGACAGGAACCTGGAGTGGACCTGCTCGTCCAGGGGATACAGGTATCTATCTCTCCTCGGATCCAACCTATCGTATTTCAATTAATTCTACTCCTAATAAACATTTTGTGTAAAATATAGTTGTTTTCAGATCCACGAGAGGCGTCTAAACACCAGCTTCATGCCTTTTGTACCTTCCTAAAGCTAAACCACTCGCACCAACAATGTAGTAAAAACTAAAACATATTTTCTTCGGTGTAACTTCATCCACTACAAAACCATCCCCCAACCTCAACCAAATCTCCTTTTGCTTACCAAGAATTCTTTGTAAAACAGAACATTTTTTGTCTACTTTTTTGCATAAAGGTTACCTTTCAAACTGTAGAACATGCCTTTGAGGCGACAAACAGTTATCTGTTAACAAGTCTAGACTTAAAGATATGCAACAATAAATCTTCGACAAAGAAAATCAGTTGCTAATAAGAAAACCTCCCAACCAGAGCCGTAGAAAATTTTTGGCAGGCAAACCGAATCGAATCCAAAGTAGATTCAGAGCGTGGATTGAATCGGGTGAGCTGGTTTGTGAATATGACCGAAGACTGGTGTTTAATTGGCTCTTTAAAAAGCTTGTACACTTGAGTTTATTTTGAGGTAAAACTAAACAATTGTCGATACTGCAGTCTCCAAGATAGGAAAATATCATTCCAGAACCAGACAAGACAATCCAATAATAACTTGGAGCAACTGTGGTTTAATTTTGTACTATGAATAAATAAAACCTCTAAAACCGCATTAACATTTTGTTTAAATCCTGAGCTGAATTAGCTAATTACAGATGAGTCTTTTAGTCATTTCCTGTGAAGATGATTGCTTATTTATAATAATAAAAAGACAACCCATTATTTAGTAAGAGAGATGACCATACAGAAATTAGCTGTAAGCGACAGTTACCAAAAGTTTAAACCTACGATCTAATGTTTGCCTCATACAACTTCAGGGCAAATACCTGTACACGTTTATCCTCTGATTGACCTATCAACTGATTGAATTACAAACATTTTTGCCTGGGTAAAATGTAAAAAGACGTGTCGTCACATTTTTGTGTTTTCTCACATCAATTGAGTCTGTGGTGAGAGTGGCATTCGCATCTACTAAATGTTAATTGCCAAACCCTAATCAAATAAATTATAGATGGGCCATTACCTAAAATTCATATGTCGATTCTAAAATTTTTCTTCCGAATCTCGATTCTCTTAAGTTATATATGCCTTCATGATATTCTGTAATAATTAATTTAGTTGACATCTTGGTCATATGGTGAAGCCTTATAAAAGTTTCGTTTAATGTAATAGGCTACACAAAACGTTCGACCGTGATTTATGAATACGAGTTTCTGAAAGGGTGACAAACATATTGGATAAGGGCAATTATTTATTTAAAATTACAAATGTAAAATATTTAGTTAATTAGAGCTTAGCTAGTGAGAACTATTCACAAAGGTAAAAGTCAAAATAGTGAACTCAAAATCTCACAAAAAATTTGTTTTTAATAAACACACACAAAACTAGTTTCGGCGACGATGTCGAATTCCTCAGTGCTTAGCTACTACTAACATATTGTCAAGCTATCGTACAAGTCAAATAAAACAAACAAGATAAAAATATAAAGTCAAGCAATAAAATTAATCAATTACATAGCACAACACTTCTTACTCAGGAGATATATATATTTTACATAACCGCTGTTATTATTAATATTTTGTTGTTTTACTTCCCCCCCTTATTTCTCACCATCATCAATAAACAAATCTTAAACAAAGCTTACACAGTTAAAAAATAACAATCATATGTTATATAAAAGTACACTTTATAAACAATTCACTAAAAAATATCAGTTTATACAAAATAAACTGTGTGTGTGTGTGTGTGTGTGTGTGTGTGTGTGTGTGTGTGTTTGTGTGTGTGTGTGTGTGTGTGTGTGTGTGTGTGTGTGTGTGTGTGTGTGTGTGTGTGTGTGTGTGTGTGTGTGTGTGTGTGTGTGTGTGTATGTGTGTGTGTTTATTAAAAACGTTTTGTGAGATTTTGAGTTCACTATTTTGACTTTTACCTTTGTACAATTGTAAAGTTCAGTTCACAGTTACAACATAACGTCAGTAATAGGCATCACAGTTTGTATAACTAAAGAAATTGGGACTACATTTTATTTCTGTTTTACTTTGACATCTATGAAGGCTTGGGGGAGTAGTGGAGGCCAGAGAGGAGGGGGAGAGTATGAGTTGAGCCTGCCCGAGTGAGAGTGAGACAGAAGAGCGATATGAGCGGTGACAAACAAAAGGACCAGAAAGGCTTCCGATCGTCTTTGTTATTGCGTCATAAATAATAAAAATAATAATAGTAATATTTTCGTTATCTCTAATCGTCATTTGCTTTAATTGTTTAATTCAATCAAAGTAACTAATACATAAATAAAACATAGTCGATAGTTTACTATTTTTTCTATAAATTACACTGCACACGTATTATAACAGCTAAAAAAACAAGAGTATCAACGATTACTCGATACCATTAAAATCGACGATTCCTGAAATCGAGAATCGGAACCAGACCTTCCCTAAATTAAAGTTATATTCTTAAATAAATTGACGAGCGTTCTAGCGCAAATAACTGGTATATCTTTGCTACAAGACTTTTAAATTCATTTTAAAACCTGATGTATAAATGTCTCTAGATCGGTTAAGGAAAGGTTACAAGAACAAGTTACCAACGGGTTACATGTGTAAATGAGTCTATGATTGCACGTGTAACAATTCTATCTGCGTTAGCGAATGTACGCGAGAATTGAAACATGTGTGTACCACGTAGGTTATTGTTTTGTTAGTTTCGGTTAACACGCGTTGTTCTCAAGAGACATTTCTGAAGATAAAGTTAAATATAAAATGGTTTGAGTCATGGATACATTCTGCTCTAATGGTACGCACGTGCTCCATACTTGACCTTAATCGTCTGGATATCGGGCGAAGCGTCAGAGATTACCCTGGCTAATAACATCGACTCCAGATGCCACTCACTCCCAGTTATCAACAAAGAGTGCGTTACTTGTCCTTCGACGTCGACATATTTCGGCTTCTTTCCGAATATGAAAGCTTTTGTCGACGAAACGTTTATAACTAATAGACCTATTTAGAAAAGGGCTGATTCATTCTCGATTTCAGGAATCGTCGATTCTAATGGTATCGAGCATCGTAGATACTCGATTCTCTATTCATTAAAGTCTCGAATCCGATTCTTGTTTTTTTAACTATTAAAATACGTGAATGGTGTAATTTATTAGAAAAATAATTAATTATCAACTATGTCTTATTGATGTATTAATTGCTTTGAAAGAATTGAACGATTAAATCAAATGCCTATTTTAGATTACTAAAATATTATCATTTATAACGCAACAACAAAGACAGTCAGAGGCATTTCTGGTTCGTTTTTTTTGTCACGTTTGTCAGTTTTGTTCGTCATGCCTTTTATAAATTTGTATTCATTAATTAAGTATGTATGTTAAATACATTCAAAATTTTAGAATCGATATCCGAGTTGTAATCGAGAATTTTAGTAATCGGTCCATCCTTATTAATAACAATGCGCATCTTCAAAATTACGGTAAAAATAATTAGCAAAAATTTTAAAATAAATTCCAGTTGAAGATTTCAAGTCTTCATAAGATCTACCTAGCAATTTTAAATTTTAGAGAGCTTAAGTCTCTGAAATTTCTGAAAACTATTGTCTTTTCAAAATTTTAGTTATGTTGGTCTACAGTATTACCAAATGCATACAAATACAAAGGGCCTATACTTATTCACAACTGAGTTTTGCGTTCATAAAAACATTCAACAAAACCGTTTATTAATTTAACCAATATTAGTTACTTACAAAGCAAGGCGTCCTTTGGGTTTTAAATAAGGTACAAGAGGCAAAAGAGGCCATAATTAATATTCAATATTTTTTTTTTAATTTTCGGAATTCGAAAGATAATTCTACCTGCGAGTCATCTGCTCTCGATTGTTTATAAGGTACACCAAAAACAAAGTAATACAAGAATTACGTCAATTCCTACTTAGGACAACAAACAAAAATTTTATTTTAGTTACTTATTATTAAATAATTACAAGTAATATAAATAAAGTAACATAACCTATGCGTTAAAACAGCTGTTCTACCACATAACATACAATTAGCTGTTTTATATATATTCTTTAATTTATACTTGATTTATTCAAACAATTCATAAAATTTAATGAAATTAATTATTAATCCCAACTGGTCTTTAAATATTCTCTTGTCCTGTGGTTGATATTCGTGCGTGGAAGGCAGTGCAACGTGATGTTACGAGATTTCGTTGCTGATTGTACGATGTTAGCAAGATGAGATGATGGACCATCGGAAAGGAAGTCCTGCCGTTTCAAACTTTCCAGAGTGGCTTTTATTTTTTATTAATTTTATTTCTAAACTTTAAACGTGTTAAACCATAATTTATTGGAAAAAAACTACAGTAGCCTACTATGTTCAGTTATAAGTCAGACAATTTTAAAAATAACAAAAACACCAGACTTAATTAGTGGCAGCTACTCGTAAATTTTGGGTTATAACACTAACCATACGAAGATAATTTCTTTAACAGAGTTATCAGAAATTTAAGTTCATTCAAATATTTAAACAGAGCTCAATTATCCGATCTCTCCCTATCCGAACGCTGGTTATTCAAATCGATTTCAGATTTTCAGGAAAAAATTTTAATAAAAACATTAACAGAAATTATAAAAAAATATTAATCATAAAAACTCACTACTGTTTCTAAAATAATTATTGTCTACATTTGCTCTCCTCGAAGCTTCTGTACGCGCAGAGCGCATACATTATTTGGATGTGGAGCCACCGTCTCAGATCGATCTTGTATATTCGGCTAACGTCCGTCGCCAGGAGCCCGGCCCGGTCAAGCTATCGCTATTCGTTTTGATTAGTCAGTATGTCTTTATTTCGCATCGGTCAGTTGTTTTGTTTGTGAGTGCGTTTCATCGCTCACTATGCTTTCTAAAAGTAAACGAGTTGTCTAATCGTTTGCGGATAAACTAATCATAGATCAATCGGAAAAAAGGAGTCACGGGTAAACAGTTGGCTGAGATGTATGGTCTTGGACAATCAACGATTTAAGACTTTAAAAACCCAACTTCGAATTAGTTCTTGAAAATGGATTTTAATGTTTTTCAGGGAAACCAATGAAGGCAGGAAAACACAGAATTAGAATATTCGTTCAAGTGGTTTTTGCAACAACGATCTATGGGAATCCCAATTTAGGGTCCGATTCTTTGTGAATATGCTAAGATCAAGCTTATAAAACACTATAAAAAGTATAGTTTGTTTTTCTATTTGCAACATATATAGGCTACAGTAATTAATTTTTTCGACCCTTTTTTCAAAAAAAACTCCAATTATGCGAATTTTTGTTTATCCGAATGGAGTCTGGTCCCATATGATTCGGATAGTTGGAGTTCTACTGTACATGCGCAAAAACAGTTCTCCATAATACTACAAAGTAGGCAATCGCCGTTTCCACTATTCACGGATCGTAATTAACAGATTGCGGCCTTAATGGTAAATAGATTACTGTTTCTTACAACATATCCTTTTATCTGTGGTTAGATTGAATCTACGGTGTTAAAGTGACAGCAAAAGAAAACCTCATGGTGGCCCTTTGTCCATCAAAGAGATAGGTGTTCGGCTTAGGGATGGTCGATCCAGTGACTTTACCGGATCGGTGATTTTAATGACAGCGCCAAGTTTGGATCAGTGACTTTTAACGGTGACAAGGGATACTGAGACTGCTCTATATGTGCCAATAACAGGCAGATATACCACATTGGGGAAATGGCCCTACACCTCGCTTTTTTCTATTTTAGAAGGCTTTAAAAATAAACTCATATGATATTAGCAACAAAATACCGAGTGCGAAATTGCTTCTACCGTACTCAACACTGTCACTATCTTGAAACATGACACAAATTGACCGCCCATACATGACGTAAATGAGTAAAACCAGTGACAGCGACAAATCAAACAGTGACAGCGTTTCGTCAAGTGACAGCGAAAAATCAACCAATGACAGCCGTTTCATCCAGCGACTGCGACGTTAATCACATCAGAGGCAACTTCCGATCGATCTATTATCACTGGAACTAGCATTTTCCTAGCACCAGCGACAAACGAATATCAGTGACAAGTCACCGCGACAGAAAATATCAACCATCCCTACTTCTGTTCAAATTTCAGAGGCGGTAAAGTACCTACCTGGGCAAGTGAGTGCTCAAATCCTATTTTACTTTTAATTCAAGCATAGCTACGGAATATGCTAAATGTGAGCATCAGAGACGTGAACCATTTTATGCTCGCATTATTCATAGTGTCACTGCCAACCTAAGTGATTCTGCGATGATTTCTCTGCGTCTACTTTCTTCTTACTAAGTTTATCCTCCTAAGGCAATTTCTCACATGCTCTAGGCCGTCTAAAAGAAACTGATGAAATTCCACAAGACCGCCTTCTAACCTCAGGGTTAACAAGAAGCTACCCAAATTTGCCCGCACATTTCCTGTTTCGATAGTGTTTACTAGAAGTTCTTTGCCCTAGAGCGACTTCCACACAGATGCAATCGGTTCCTTTGTTTACAAACTTATCTTGCCGCGATAAAACTGTAATCTGGGCCGGCTTGACCGCAGATCGAACCATAACAGTTTTATCTGTGCTTGTATATTTGCATATACGGCCAGAGAACGCAAAACCAGAGTTTTAATGCATTTTTGTTATCACTACCTACTAAGCTATTAGGCACGCAATCTTTATTATTTGTCTTATTTTCTAATGCATTGTAGACTTGTATTCGTTAAATTCTTCATCTGATATTTAAACAATCCTTAATAGAACTACTTTCACATGTCGCAAACGCCTGTTTGCTTCTGATACCTTTTAATGCATTTAATTTAGCAATATTTCTCAAACCCAAGACGTATTTTGTTCCTTAAGTTTTAAAAAGCGTAGGCTTACCTCTCAGGTAGGCTTAATTCCAAAACTTTCAAACCTCTGCATATTGTTATCTTCCTGAACTAATTTTCTCTTCCTTAGTAATTTTAAGACTACCACAAAATATTACTAATATCGCCCACACAAGAGTATGAAAGAATTAAGTGGGATTAAGGTATGAACATAGTTGCCCCATTTTAGAGGAAACAGCGTGGATCATAGCATCTGGTGTGCTATAGTTAACATACTTAAAATAGACCTAATTTCAGTCCTAATCCCGAAGAGAGGTCAACAAGATTACCACCGTTTATGGCGAAAGATAGTGGGGTTGTGCTTTGCGAAAAATGGAAGAAAATGAAAGAAGTTGAAAAAGAAAAGTGTAGTAAGGGAGCACCTAGCTGCTCGGCTCTTATCTCTCTTACCAAAAAACACCTTTTTAGCCATAAAATTGGAAAATCTACAGTCCAGTTAATGATACCTTCGCCCCTACGAATCCAACCTCAAACTTGTGACACTCTTCCGAGTGACTAGCGTCAGCGAGGCGGGGGGCTTGGTGCCACGACCCGAGGTGCCAGTATGTAAGAGCTTTCGACCTTACTGTAAGGCCTTGACTAGTCACCGGCCCGCCACTGGGATGAGACGAGCTGTACTAGTGACAGTTGTCCGCCCGCTCTTCCAGAACTACTCAGGACCAGTAGAACCTTCCAAGCGGCCAGGTTTCAGTACCTCCAATAACCTGTCTGATTAGTTCGGTCATGGTAGTGCAATCGAACCTCTATCCACACTCGGTAGGCCGACACTAAGGGCTGGACTCCTCGACTAGGGTCTTGGTCCTAGGTGGGCATAACCCTCCCCCCTCTGTTAGATTTTGAAAGACACGGCGAAGGCTATCAAATCAGACACGGAAAGACTATGTATGCCTGAGAAAAGGCTATAATACCTCCCTAATACTAGGAATGAGGGATACTCATATCATCGCCAAGGCAGAGTCACGCATATGAAGCATATCTACTCTCAATCTGGGTCAAGGGAGACGTATAACATCTACTCAGCCTTACAATGTTAAAAAAGGATTGAACATCTAGGCAAGATTAAGGTAGGGGCACAAAACCCTTGATAGATCCTATCGTGTCTCGTGTACAGGGGTTTGAAGTATACCTACATACAGAGGTGTCTACTTTTTACACGCCCAACAAAATGTTACACGCTGTAGTAAAAAAAAAAGGATAATGAAGGGTAGATTGCAATTAGGATGGGTGAAGTGAAGAAGAGAATGATACCTTGGTACTAGGAATCGTGTGGACAGGTTCGTATACACATGCGTATAAAAGAGATGTGTTTAACCCCCTGAAATTGCAAACTTTTATTGAAACGATGTTTTAAAAAAATTTAATTTAATTCGTTACTTTATTTTAGTTACATTTTATTAAATAATTACTATTAATGCAAATATGTATATACATATGACAAAATCACGTTATTGAGTGGTAAAATAGGAAGCTAAATTATTTAATTAATTAGCTTTAATTAATTTTAATTAATTAATTAAATTTAATTAATAAAAAAATATTTGAAGAACTGTATAACATCAATGGTCATCCACTAGAAGTTTTTAAAATGTATTTGAACTTGAGTGGATAAGTAAAACTGTTTTTATTAATCATTGAAAATTTGACCAAGATTTACATTGTTTAATAGGGAGAGTGTAAACTAACAGTGGGAATTGAAAAAGGACCATATCCAAACTATTAAGAAATATATGCCTTCTTTAATTTCACTTTCCATTTTGCCATTTAATATTGCGATTCTGTCATATGTAGGCTATATTGTATACATATTTACATAAATTGTAATTATTTATTAAAAAGTAACAAAATCACATTTTTCTTTGTTGACCTAAGTAGGAATTGATTTGAAATGTTTTTTTTATATTACTTGTTTTTAACTTCTACTTTTAACTAACTTCTTTTCGTATTTTAGGATACAAGATAATTTGTTATTAAATAATATCTTTTGAGCCTTATATTCACAGTCAATCAATTTCTTATTGACAGTAAATTGATATAAATAAACCTAGGTAAGATTAGATATAAGTAAGGGCTGACGAAACTTTTCTTGACAGTCAAGGTATGAAATATTTGAGTTTTTTAATAATATGCAAACATTGTTTGGTATTAAATTTGTACATTCATTTAGCCTCGTTTATGCTGACTTTAAAAATCTTGAAAATTTCAATTAGGATTAATATCATAACATTATTTTCGTAACCATATATTATTTTAATAAATAATAGACTTTCAAATGTAGTGTTCTTTGAAACAGTAATAAAAATGATTCGATTAGCCAAAACAGCCAAACCCAATGGAAACACGTATGTATATAGCTTATCTTGAGTATAGTTGTTATTTACTTGTAACAATGAAGTGGCCAGCAAGTACGGCTAGAAGGAACTCTAATCCCAAACACAATAACAGAATTATTTGTTGGGTTCTCGGGTGCTGCAGGCAAATGCACTGGAAGAAAGTTCCAAGGACGTCTACTTCAGTTCTATTTGTGCTCTCCGATTGTGTTGTGATTATATTACGAGCTATAAGCCTAACGTAAAATTCAAAATTACTGTTTTTTTAAATACAGTTAGTGGATTTATCAAATCTCAATATGTTGAAACTCAACACTAAATTGTTTACGTTTTAGATTGTTTATAATACTTCTATTATATATATATATATATATATATATATATATATATATATATATATATATATATTCTTGATATTTTACGTTATCCATTGTTTTTCCGTTGCACTGACTTTATGAAGTTAATATATTACTATTGTAAGTAATTTTATCCACCATTAAGTGCAATAATTTTACCTTGAGTGATGAGGCACCTTTCGGTCATTTGACCATTGTCGAATCACTGATATTTTTCTGGTGTAAATGCCAATATCACGGACCGAACATCTACACCAGAAAAATATCAGTGATTCGACAATGGTCAAATAACCGAAAGGTGCCTCATCACTCAAGGTAAAATTATTGCACTTAATGGTGAATAAAATTACTTACAATAGTAATATATTAACTTCATATATATATATATATATATATATATATATATATATATATATATATATCATACAACACAATAATTCCCCTTAAATAGCTTCAAAATCAACTTCCTGTTTATAACCTATGATTTATTATTTATTATTATCTGGTGCTATTTGTTTTAATGGATTAATCCAAATAATTTAAAAGTCCATATTTATCAAAGTATTGTCAATTATCTCGTGTTTGTGGACGAATAACGATTGGGAAATAAATAACAACAAAATTCAGAGTAATTGAAGGAAAGTTTTTATATAACTTATATAAAGTCACTTTATATACTTTGCTCTAAATATTTTTTAAAGTATTTTTTTTTTTAATATACAATTTGAAATAAAATCGAGAGAGTAACAAAGCAAAAACCAATTGATCCAAGCTGATTTCTATAGATCATGTTCTAAATTAAAATTTTTGTTGAAACAACTATTTACGTAGCTATCTGGCGCCTGTCTATAGGTACACTGCATTGAAATTCTGCTAGACCAATCTATAAGGAAATGTTTAATCTGAAACGAATTTGTAAATAATCGGGAAATTAATATGTTTCCTATATAAGTTGCCCTGATAAAATTTCTTTTACACTGAGTAAAAAATAATTCGTCATGAGTCAGTTACTTGAGATCAGTATAGATAGAGAGCATATTGAACAATTTCCTCAACACATGAGATATTTTCCATTTTCTACTATTAGTTTACACTCTTTATTATTTACAAATCTTGTTCAAAGTTAAATCGTTAGGTAAAATACCATTCAAGTTTATTCATCCACTCAAGTTCAAATACATTTTTAAACCTCTATTGAATGACTTGATGTTAATAGTTTTAAATTATAATTCATTAATTTAATTAATTAGTTAATATTTCGCTCATAATTAATAATTATAATATTAGTAATAGTTAATTTCACTTTCTTTTTGTCACTTAATATTGTGATTCTGTCATATGCATATACATAAAATATTACTGTAACTATTAAAAGTAAATCAACTAAAATTTTCCTTTATTGGCCTAAGTAGATTTTAATTTTGTTTTCATATTACTTGTTTATTCCAAATGAAACCGGACATATGAGATGTTAAAAGTCAGGCTCTATGTCCAAGAGCGTACCTATCGGAAAAAACCTGAACTATCACGAGCTAAAATAAATCAATACAAAAGTAAACCGGAAAACTATTACAGATAAACAAATTCCCGTTTCCAAAACCTTACTTACCAAGAATCTACCCAACGTATATTTGTAAATTCTAATTATATTTTTTAAGATAACTAAAGTTTTTTTTAACTATATATGCTACGAACTGTGTTTCGTCTGTTCTATAAATGAGAGCATCACACTCTGCCTGTAGTTCAACTTTTCTCTCCTAGGTGTTTAAACCTCATAAAATTGCTCACTATTGTATACTATTTACAGATTATTAAAACATTATTATTTATTAAATATATAAATATTTTTAGCTTTCTTATTATAACATTAGAAGTTTTTAGTCAATCTTGCAACATTAACTTCTGAATAGTGAGCAGGTAGTCGTGTTGAGTAGTAAATCAAATTATTTGACTTGGGTACTGCAATCTACAAATTTGTCTCATCTAATGCCAGCTATTTCGGCTGTATTGGAATTTTCAAGCAGTAACACCATTCTTGCTTACATCGTAAACTCATAGACAAAGCAAACATCATTACAATCGAAAAAACTTATCGAATATTACGAGTATAAAATACAACCATATTTAATGGTAAACTCCTTTCCGCTTTATTTTCGACACCTCTCGCCAAACCTCTCTTTTCAAGCCCTTATCCTACTGTAAATTGCTGTCATCCGTAGATATTTTATTGCTATTAACCTTCTGCCTTGTTTTCTTCTCCCTTGTGATTTCCGCCAGAGTTTTTTCTGGCCCATCGTTCTTCTCGCGCCTCTATCTTGTTAAGGATCTCTTTACAATCCTGTTCTCCATTCCTTCTTCTGCTATCAGCTGCGTACTCCTGCTCCCTAGTCAGCTTCTTTGCTTTATTCTTGTTTCGCGGTCCCTTTTATATAATCTATTTCTACCTCTAATAATATTCTCTTTAGATTTTCATTAATAGATAATTTTAATTTTGTTACTATCATTAAATTTATTAATTTAACCCTTAATACAAAAAAAAATTAATTTATTAACTATAAATCAACTTCTTATAAGCATTGTTTTAGCAAATAACCACGTATCTCACAGTACCTCTGAAGATGGTTTCTTGGTATTCGAAACACATAGCCCTAGGTATATAAGTTGTTGATTTATAGTCAATAAATTGATTTTATTCTGGTTATTGTATTTTTATTTTATTTAAATAATTTATATTCGTCAGCTGCTCAAGAGCAAAGAAGTCCTCATTTGGCTCGCAGTGTACAAAATCGGGACGAAACCATGACGAAACTTTGGGACACGAAAATTAATCCTGACACAAGGTACAGTAGGCCTAATGTAGGGCTACTTATTTCTGTCACATCTCCTTTTCTCTTTATTCTCAATGATTGTTTATTTAAATGGGCCGTTATTTCTAAAACCAAAGGTATAAATTCTAGATTCGTTATAGCCTATAAATGAATAGTACTCGGGATGAACTACCACAGGTAAAGCAGGACCATAATTGGCAAAAATAATGTAGTAAAACTTTAATCAAAGAACTCCATCTATAAGAACTCTAATTATAAAAACAAACATTAATTAAAAGAAAAACAAAAATTCACAAAAAACTTATTTACATCAGAGAAAAGTATGCTAATTGTGAGAATTAGTAACCCTTACGATGTATTGGAAAATTGTTCAAAACCACCAACTAGGACGATATACACAAGCATTTTTTTTATTATCCTCGGAAAGTTAATTTTTTCAATTTAAAGTTGGGTAGAAAATTCAGTGCGGAGCCAAGTTTAAGATGTGCATCGGGCGCGGAGTGATACAGTGACGTCACGCATACCTTACGTGTATAGATATTTGAAAAACAACGATTTGGCTTAATTTTTCTGGTTTTTGCATACGTATATTTAAATATACTTATAAAGTTACCAGTTAGGATAGGTTTGGTTTTAAATTCATACATTAATACATACCTATGTTAAAATATACCTAAAAAGTGTCCAGTCGGGATAGATTTGGTTGTTTTATAAATTACCTAAATGGTAAAATGTATAAAATTAGAACCAAAGCTGACTGGATACTTCATAGGTATATTTCAATATAGATACATAAAATAAACCTTCCCTGGCAATAACAAAAATAATATTTATCAATATATTTTCAGAACGTTTTTGATTCATAAAGTTTAGATTGCTAAAACACTGTATCACTCCACGGCCGATGCACAACTTAATGTTAGGCACTGAATTTTTTACACCTTTAAATTGAAAAAATTAACTTTCCGAGTACAGTAAAAAAAATTCTCGTACATATTGTCTTATTTTGTGGTTTTGAACAACTTTCCAGTATATCGTAGGTGGCCGCTAATTCTCCCAATTACCCAAAACATAAATGAGGGGGAAATTTTTAAAAATGCATTTAATTAAAAATGCTTCTAGATTGATTTTTTACAATTGTTTAGTGTTGTATTTATAGAGCACTTTTCTGACATCAATTCGGTTTTACATGTTTACTATTCAAAAGTTTGTGAAAACCTTTTGTCTTTTCTTATGTACTTTGGTGTTAAAAAATCTTCTTGATTCTCAGCACACTCACTAAAATCACCTCAGGGTAACATAGAAATAAAACATAACAAAAACCGTTTAATTTTGTAATTTAACTTATATAAAGCGGTATAAAGATATTTTTTAGTTTTGGCCCTGGAAAATTTCATTGGGTTATTGTGTTGAGAAATTAATGCATTGCTGCACACTTTTCAGATCCTATTAAACGTATCTGTTCTGATAAAATGGCGTGTCTTTGACGCGTCGAGAACAATGCAGGCGCGTTCGCACACCAGCGCACGACCTTCGGTGGACCAAGAGGAAGGAAGCATGATTACCTGCGGTCTACTCCACTTCCGGTCTATATATCGGTTCTGGTATGGCATTGCATTCCTTCAAGTGCTTAGTACAACGCAATAAACAACAAACACCCTTGACTTCGTGAACAATAGACTACTATAACATTAGCCTACTTAAGCAGCAACAGGTTGGGTGTATCAAATGTAATAGTCAATATTGCAAAGATTATTCAAATTTCTTTACAAATTATAAATATGTAAAAGCAATAATTCGCTCAAAAACAAAGTTTGGAAAAAATATCATTTTATTATTCACGAAAGCCAAAATAATGTGTTCAATTAATCGCCTATTTCATTACAAACAATCGTTAAAAGTTAATTTATAATTTAGTTTTTACAAAAAAAAAACAATCCAAATCAAAAAGAAACAACAAAGATAGTTTGTCATCCATAAACAAAATTTTTACCTTCATTAAGACAAATCGATTAAAATTTAGCACATTGAAAATGGCCCAAAATAAGTACAACACTAGGTAAATACATAGCTATTGTGTAGTGTTATACATAATCGATTTAATCAAAAATGTTTTAAATCTATTAAAATTTAACACTTTTATACTCATACACTGTTAGGTATAACACTATATATGCGGTGTAGTAACTAATTGACACAGTCTCACAACAGAAACGTTTCATAACCTTCAAACGCGTTTTGACAAAAAAACCTGTCCTCATCAGTGATTATTACCTAGCAAAGTTAGATTGTTCAGTATGATGTTTTCTAGAGTTGCTACTGATGAGTGACTTTGTTGCCGAAACGGCTTTGAAGGTTTAAATCTTTTTGTTGGGTGCAGGTAGAAGTTTTTGTAATTTTCATCGTAGGGTGCGTTAATTTCACAAGCGAAACTCGCAAATATAAGACTGTTAAACAAAATTGTAATTCTCAATTATTCTGACGTATTCGATATTGCGTTTATGTAGAAAACAGTAGGCCTATATTTATATAAAGTTACATAACTTTCAATTTATTTGTAGGGTTAGGCTCTATATAAACCAGATTTAATACTCTTTTGTGCAAGAAATTAAAAAAAATAAAAAAATAGCAAAGGAAAATAATTGAAATTGTCAAAAAAGACAACTGGTATTTCTAAATTTTTTAAATTCAGAATAAAATGTGTATTGTCTATTATAATTTAAATGTTTATTTAACTAGATTGATTTAAAGTAAGTTTAATTAGCCTATAAACGAAATTTACAGGATTTCAGTATTAGGGGATTTATATTGCTGGTAATAATCCGTTATATAGACGTCACACATATTGTAAAGAAATATATCTATTGATAAGTAAACGGTCTGTAACATGGAACAAATAATAAAACCTGGTGCCGATGCTCCAAACATTAAACATTTTATTGTAAAAACAAAAATATAACCTTCCAACACAACACTAGAAACATAAAATCAAAGTTTTTTTTATAAAACAGAATACGATGCTATAGCCTATTACATTACAATTTATCTACAAAGAATCCCATTATCTTATACAGTATTTAGTTATAAAAAAATTAAATTTGCTAACATAACCTAACAAATGTTGTGCTAACAAGACCTAAAAAAAATTATTGACAAGTGAAGTGGTATCCATTTTGGTATACTCTATTGCATTGCCACTTGAAAGAAGGAGATGGTGTTTCACTTCAAGAATTATCGCCTAGAATATTAGTAAACTTTATTGTTTCCTCTAACTAAATTCACCCTTATCGGGGTTTTTGTAGCTATATTTTCATGCTACCTATATTTTATACGTAAAGTAATGTTTATATAAGGAAACCATGATGCATAAATTTGTCCGTGTTGGACAGGAGAGTTAAAAGTTTTTTTTCTTAAAATTTTAAATTTTTTCCGTGTTCCTAAGGACTTTTTGAATAACCGGGTGTAATTTTTTTACAATATATAAAACGTCTATATAACCGATAACTACCAACAAACAAATTCTGCAAATAGTGCATCATGTAAATTTCCTTTATCATTTCGCTTATTTTAAAATAATATAGTATAAATAAATATTATTAAAATAACTGATTATAAGCTTCTATTTTAAAAGGGGAATTGAGAAATACCAGCTGTCGTCATTATCTTCGATAATTCCAAAATGTTGTCTTTCTTAACTTGCATCTATATCTTGAACAAAGGAATAGTAAATCCTATTTCTAAGGTTTACAAACTTAAATAAATGAACTGTGGTTTCATCCTGGAGAGTGGCCCTTTCAGAAATACTCGTAAAGGAATAGAGAATTTATGAAAAAATTAGGAAATTATTGTTACGATGATCAATCAAGTTCCTTAATATTGCTTGTTGAGATAATTAATATTGTTAATATTTATGGTAAGAGTATATATCTCCCTAAAATAGAATACGGGGGAGAACCTGTGTAGCATTGTATACCTGAAGCAGATACTTGAGGGAAGGATATGGCACGCTTCTACGGCTAGTACCGAACCGGTACGGTGGTCAAAATATCCCAATGGTATTTTTGTTGCTTAAAAAAATATCACGGTCGAAATGGTCCGATGGTTAGTAAGCAGGTATGTTCAGGAAATCCCGTAAGGGTTACCTAAGTACCCCTTCGACACCCTGCACTAGCTGTCACAAGCCCCTGCTGTCATCTTGACAGTCACGATAGGCGTTACTAGTGAGCAAAAAAAGTGTACGATGTTTTCTATGTTGAATGAGTAATAACCCAACCTAACCTAATTTCACCTAATCTAACCTGACATAACAATTATTTTTATAGATTGTTCATGTGAGTTTCGTCATACCAGTTCGAACGACCTCCACACGAACCAACGAACCAGTTTGTCCTTCCTACTTGGAGGGATTAACAGGCATCGGACGAATTCGACTACACCCCGCTACTACAGGCCTGCTGCCTACAAAGATCAGTGATGACTCGTCCCTAAGAATTAAAATAACACAATGTTTGTACGAAAGTGAGTGTGTGTGTGTGCGCGCGCGCGCTTTTGTTTCATGTCATTAGGTGTTGTGAGTGTTGTATAAATTGGGATGTTTGACCGAGGTATTTCGAAGAGCAAAAGTTTTATCAGTAAGTGTGGCTAGGGGAACCCTATGATTAGTTAAAGAATTCTACTACCACACTAGACACTGGTGAAATTCCATTAATGCCTGATAGGCCATATCTTTAATTTTTTTCAACTATGTATTTAATTTAACTAAAATGAAATTATATCTTTAGATAATTAACTTAGACCTAGGTAATGAAGAACATTAGTTGAAACGTTTTCTATTGCAATAACAGGAAATAGAGGAATTTTATCAGGATGGAGTAAAGGCCTACGAAGGAATGGTCTTATGGAAATTTATACCTGTCTTGGTTTGTTTATCGTAAACGAAATTAACAAGCATGAAAGGGCAGATTAAATTTTCACATTTACACATTAAAATTAAAACACCATCTGAATCTCGCGGCTTACGAGTAAGTGCGTAGCAAATAAAGGTGAATTGACTAGATTTATAACTTTTTTTCACCTCGCTTTCAATTGCATCTTTTTCTTCAACTTAGACCTACGATAACCAAAGCTCATTTGTTTCAAATTCCGACAGACAATTACAGTACCTAACCACCTCTTTTAATTCTTGACAACTTTATTAATCTGTGTTGTAAAAGAAGCAAAAACTTATGATAAATACAAGGATCTCGACAGAAGTCCTTCTCGTGCAATGGTTGTGTTCTATTTGCTTACCGACAGTAAAACTATCGCTTGCCTCACTATCAATTAAGTAAGAAATTAGTCCATGGAGAAACCACAGTTATTAACAATAGTGAGTTGTAATTACTCAAGGCAATGACCTAATGGTGGTCTTGCCTTAAGTAACTACCCAATCAGCTGCTGCCTTATAAGTTTTAGGTTTCCTTATCAAAAAGCTTTACGACGTGAAGTGTTCATTCACAAAAGAGATAAATGTAACAAGCTCATACATTTACACACACGCGCGCGCGTGTGTATGTATGTGTGTGTGTGTGTGTGTTGTGTGTGTGTGTGTGTGTGTGTGTGTGTGTGTGTGTGTGTGTGTGTGTGTGTGTGTGTGTGTGTGTGTGTGTGTGTGTGTGTGTGTGTGTGTGTGTGTATGTTGTGTGAATGAAATTCCAGAGAGCTAGCCTCTAGTTACAAATATAACCCTAAATTGTTCCAACAAAATGTACGAGCTTAGGCATTTTCTAGCGCAGGTTCTGCAACCTGCTTTCAGCCTGAATTTCATTTTAAATTACCTAATCGTTTTCTTTTAAAATTAAAAACATTTTTAGTTTGCTTTATTTTATTCCTTCAAACAACACAGTTTGATAACCTATAAACAATGCTCAAACAAAAACAAAAACCGCATGAACACAAACACAAAACGTGAAGAAAATCAGCACAACCGAGAAAAAAAGAATTTAATTTACACTCTTATAGTCTACAATAACAACAACACCTCGAAAAAGATAGCCGAAAGTAAAAAAAATAGGTCACAAGATAGCACTCACACAAACAAAACCAAATATAAAACAACATAGGACAAGGAAACACAGAAACTACTTAACTTCAAGCACTATGTGTGTACAACGTAGACTGAACAGTTCCTCTGCACAAACATTTTTATTCTAAATTAACATATTAAAAAGCTATTTATTTTCATGTAAAATTTAAGGGACTCGCCATATCGGACTTTTAGGCTTACCGTTTTAAAACGGTATATATAACGTTATAGACATCCTTATATTACACTCGTACTTTCTTTTACCTTACGTCATTTGGTTTTATAACACTTATAAAGTTCAACAGGACTACAAAAATAAAAGTAAGGTACATAACGCCTTAAAACGATTTTTTAAAACTTTGGAAACTACGATACTCCTCAAAAATATAATCCTATATACGCACGAAGAGCCCAAGCGCTCTTAAATAAAGGACTTGGCCTATTCTTGGCTATTTTCTGTGGTCACAGTTTTACATAATCTTGCTCTTCTTTGATTGAACACGTCAAAGATGTATGTACACTAACCTATAAATTATAGTTTACATTACTTTTAATTGCCACTATGCGCTGACAAATAGGTTTAACGACGCCTATCTAATAACTTACTTTCAAAACGTCTGTGTTTATAAAACTTTGAATCAGTCACACTCAGGTTAAGATTGTGTAAACACATGTGCTTGAAATTGAAATTATAGCCTACACTATAACACATATTATAATCTTTTTAAATTTCTTTAAAACAATTTAAATACAACTACTAAGCAGAATTTTCAATACTCTTACAAAACTTCAAACTACATTAAATTTTAAATCCGGCTGCATATAAATCTCTTTTTAGGCAGAACCTCTTCTTTTTTTGGTTTTTTAAGTTAAGCCCTATTTGGTTTTCTTATAATAAAATTTGCCAAGTCTATGCAGCTCCGATTTTCTTATTTTTAAATATGCTACTCAAAAAAATATTATAATAACAGAAACCAGCTGTTTCAAATATCACAAACCGTAAATACCAAGTAAAATTTGAAAAAAATTAAACATATCCTCAATTTAAGTCTACCTTTACAAACAAAACTGTATAAAGTATTGTTACTTTATTTAACCTACCTCTATTTAAAACTGCAATAAAATATAGCTATTTTACTTTAAGTTTTTAGCATAGATTATACCTATTGGACGTCATTGTATACAATAATTTTAAAGTGTACGAGAATTCTTTGGTGAAATTAAAACTAAACCAGCTACCAATGCAGTTTATGATGACGCCAGTTTCAAATAACCTCACTTCTGTTTATCTATTTGTCCAATTAGAAATTAGTTAAATATAAACAAACAGTATGTCTGTTACCTCATTTGATAAAATCTGCTTCGCATGTGAAGACGAAATGACACTCATTTTATTAAAAAATAGTGTTTTTCAAAAACTATAACTTCACTTTTACTTTAAAAATTTATCACTACAAATATAAAACTACTGACTTGCATAAGAAAAGCACACTACTGATTGAGTACTTCTGCGCATGATTGCGCGCAAGAATTACAGTAAACAATATCTCGTTTTCTGATTGGTTCTATGTTTCAAGTTAGAACTATGTGGAACATCCGCTCACATTACAAATCGTTCAGAGAGTTCGACTTCTACACAGGAAGTCGTTTTAACAACCGAGAAAAGTTTGCTGTTGCTTTCATGTTTGTTTTCAATCATTTCTTGTTTCTCACTCTGTTGTAAGCTATTTGTAAACTGCATTAATACAAAAAATATCACCTTTCTAATACTGGATGGGATTTGGTCATTTAATTCTATGATGCATAGGCCTATTTTGTAGTCTCATTTGAATACGTAACGATCGAATTTTAGATCATTTCTAAATTTAGGTCATTTGCAAATTTATTATGTTTGATCACACAAATAGCTAAAGAAATTGTATTATAAGACACTCATTCGTAAATATACTATCTTGAACAATATTAAAATTGAAATAATCACTTTAACAATAGCTAAAGTTTAACAATAGTTAAACACATAAACTATTATAATATTTTAAATAACAAACCCAATAACCATAAAATAACTTTATTTAATCACTTGATGTACATTTCGGTTACCAGGTAACCATCTTCAGAAGTACTGAACAAAATTAATTTCATTTACAACATAACATATATAGCTAAAAATATTGAAGTTATCTCAATATATGCTATATATTGCTATATATATATATATATATATATATTTAATAAATTAAAAATATTTCATAAACAAGAATACTTTTAATGAATATATTTATTCCTTAAAATAAATAAATATATTCATTAAAAGTATTCTTGTTTATGAAATATTTTTAATTTATTAACTGTATTACAAGAAAACATATCACCATATTTAATATATATATATATATATATATATATATATATATATATATTGTTATCTCATTTATTTTGCTATATATGTTACGTTGTAAATTAAATTAATTTTGTTCAGTACTTCTGAAGATGGTTAACCGGTAACCGAAAGGTACATCAAGTGATTAAATAAAGTTATTTTGTGGTTATTGGGTTTGTTATTTAAAATATTATAATATTAGGCCACAGTTGCTCAAGAAATCATTAAAACATAAACTATTGTTAGAGTGATTAATTAAGATTCACCGAATGTAATGGACTACAAAATTCAAGAATTAAATTGAAGAAAGAATTTTTCAGTTAACACCCATAAACTTTTGAACAAATGTCGAATTTAAATCAAATGTGTCAAGCACGTTATGAACATTTTACCGAGGTGAATTGGATATGAACCACTTCAAATTGACTTTTAATGATTATTTCTGAACTCGCCAAACTCACAGACGGTTGTTGTTAAAAGTGGAATTTTATTTTTTTGTTTTTTGTTTTTTGGAAAGTTGTATGTTTGTAAAACAATTATTCTAAAAGATATATGTCTAATGAAAAGTGTATATACATAAGTGATAAATGTTTATAATAATTATAGGCCAATTGAATTGTCTTGTTCTTTGGATTATCTTTAGTAGACGTATATCCTAGACACTTTCATACCATTATATTCTTTGTTTACTTTTAAAAATAATTTTGTTAAACGAAAAACGTGTTACAATTCTAATTATCTTGTTTGCCAATTTTGATAACTTACTATAGCGCTGGTGATACAGTAGTAACACTGTGGACGGGCGGTGTTATACCCTTACCTGTGAGCTCGTCGCCCGAACCCAATCAGATAAGCTCTTTACGTCACTAGTTATTCCACCGCCACGGCCACCAGAAGTACGTCACCGTCAGTTCACAACTACATAGGCGTAACCAGGAGGGATTCTGAGGGATCCAGACCGTCTTCGATATCAGAGACATGGTATTATTAATAATAATAGAGTATCGTAGCCTAATTTGGGGAGGTTTATTTTTGCTGTACCACTAAGTACTGGCACAAGCTGACAGTCTAGAAACTAACTTAACACTCAGTCTAGAGTACACGTGAAATTGCCTGTTGATCAAGCATAGTGGGAGGAAGTGTTTGCGATTGTCGTATTTTCGTAGTGGTGGAAGTTTATTGAGTGGTGCCTTCCAGATTATATATCTCCTGAGTGGTTTGTGATTTTGTGAGTTTTATAATTTCTCTGAGTACCCTTTAAGTGTAATAATAACCAGCCTTCATTCCCATTTATTAGCTTTGGCTTCGAATCGAAGAATCATAGATTATAATTTAACACGAGGCGAGTCCTAATATGGGGAGATGCCGAGGTTCCTAATTAGGAGAGCCTTGAATTGAGCTTTTTTTTGAGAGTACAGACACATTTGTTATGCTTAAGATCATAGCTCATTGAAAGAAACGTGAGCCCGAGAGAATGAAAAATGCTGTAATAACAGTCAAAAAGAGAAATAGGATCATTTATAGCCTCCAGAACACTAAGACATCCCCCAAACAACATTGGAGCGTTACGTATAGATGTGTAATAAACACATCTAATAATAAGGGTGGTTCTACTTCACTCACACACGAAACATAGACGTTATTAATATTGCTCTAAACAATCATGCTATCATTGTATGTCTGCCACTTCATAGCTCCCATGTCAGCTTCATGAAGCCTCTATTCACAGGAAATAGAAAAACCACTTATGTCTGTCACTTCATAGCTCCCATGAAATGCAGCTTCTCGATGTCAGCTTCATGAAGCCTCTATTCACAAGAAATAGATAAAACCACTTATGTCTGCCACTTCATAGCTCCCATGAAATGCAGTTTCTCGATGTCAGCTTCATGAAGCCTCTATTCACAGGAAATAGAAAAAACCACTTATGTCTGCCACTTCATAGCTCCCATGAAATGCAGCTCCTCGATGTCAGCTTCATGAAGCCTCTATTCACAGGAAATAGAAAAAACCACTTATGTCTGCCACTTAACAGCTCCCATGAAATGCAGCTGCTTGATGTCAGCTTCATGAAGCCTCTATTCACAGGAAATAGATAAAACCACTTATGTCTGCCACTTCATAGCTCCCATGAAATGCAGCTTCTCGATGTCAGCTTCATGAAGCCTCTATTCACAGGAAATAGATAAAACCACTTATGTCTGCACTTCATAGCTCCCATGAAATGCAGCTTCTCGATGTCAGCTTCATGAAGCCTCTATTCACAGGAAATAGATAAAACCACTTATGTCTGCCACTTCATAGCTCCCATGAAATGCAGCTTCTCGATGTCAGCTTCATGAAGCCTCTATTCACAGGAAATAGATAAAACCACTTATGTCTGCCACTTCATAGCTCCCATGAAATGCAGCTTCTCGATGTCAGCTTCATGAAGCCTCTATTCACAGGAAATAGATAAAACCACTTATGTCTGCCACTTCATAGCTCCCATGAAATGCAGCTTCTCGATGTCAGCTTCATGAAGCCTCTATTCACAGGAAATAGATAAAACCACTTATGTCTGCCACTTCATAGCTCCCATGAAATGCAGCTTCTCGATGTCAGCTTCATGAAGCCTCTATTCACAGGAAATAGATAAAACCACTTATGTGTGCCATTTCATAGCTCCCATGAAATGCAGCTCCTCGATGTCAGCTTCATGAAGCCTCTATTCACAGGAAATAGAAAAAAATCACTTATGTCTGCCACTTCATAGCTCCCATGAAATGCAGCTTCTCGATGTCAGCTTCATGAAGCCTCTATTCACAGGAAATAGAAAAAACCACTTATGTCTGCCACTTAACAGCTCCCATGAAATGCAGCTGCTCGATGTCAGCTTCATGAAGCCTCTATTCACAGGAAATAGATAAAACCACTTATGTCTGCCACTTCATAGCTCCCATGAAATGCAGCTTCTCGATGTCAGCTTCATGAAGCCTCTATTCACAGGAAATAGATAAAACCACTTATGTCTGCACTTCATAGCTCCCATGAAATGCAGCTTCTCGATGTCAGCTTCATGAAGCCTCTATTCACAGGAAATAGATAAAACCACTTATGTCTGCCACTTCATAGCTCCCATGAAATGCAGCTCCTCGATGTCAGCTTCATGAAGCCTCTATTCACAGGAAATAGATAAAACCACTTATGTCTGCCACTTCATAGCTCCCATGAAATGCAGCTTTTCGATGTCAGCTTCATGAAGCCTCTATTCACAGGAAATAGATAAAACCACTTATGTCTGCCACTTCATAGCTCCCATGAAATGCAGCTCCTCGATGTCAGCTTCATGAAGCCTCTATTCACAAGAAATAGATAAAACCACTTATGTCTGCCACTTCATAGCTCCCATGAAATGCAGCTCCTCGATGTCAGCTTCATGAAGCCTCTATTCACAGGAAATAGAAAAAACCACTTATATCTGCCACTTCATAGCTCCCATGAAATGCAGCTTCTCGATGTCAGCTTCATGAAGCCTCTATTCACAGGAAATAGATAAAACCACTTATGTCTGCCACTTCATAGCTCCCATGAAATGCAGCTTCTCGATGTCAGCTTCATGAAGCCTCTATTCACAGGAAATAGATAAAACCACTGATGTCTGCCACTTCATAGCTCCCATGAAATGCAGCTTCTCGATGTCAGCTTCATGAAGCCTCTATTCACAGGAAATAGATAAAACCACTTATGTCTGCCACTTCATAGCTCCCATGAAATGCAGCTTCTCGATGTCAGCTTCATGAAGCCTCTATTCACAGGAAATAGATAAAACCACTTATGTCTGCCACTTCATAGCTCCCATGAAATGCAGCTTCTCGATGTCAGCTTCATGAAGCCTCTATTCACAGGAAATAGAAAAAACCACTTATGTCTGCCACTTAACAGCTCCCATGAAATGCATCTGCTCGATGTCAGCTTCATGAAGCCTCTATTCACAGGAAATAGATAAAACCACTTATGTCTGCCACTTCATAGCTCCCATGAAATGCAGCTTCTCGATGTCAGCTTCATGAAGCCTCTATTCACAGGAAATAGATAAAACCACTTATGTCTGCACTTCATAGCTCCCATGAAATGCAGCTTCTCGATGTCAGCTTCATGAAGCCTCTATTCACAGGAAATAGATAAAACCACTTATGTCTGCCACTTCATAGCTCCCATGAAATGCAGCTCCTCGATGTCAGCTTCATGAAGCCTCTATTCACAGGAAATAGATAAAACCACTTATGTCTGCCACTTCATAGCTCCCATGAAATGCAGCTTTTCGATGTCAGCTTCATGAAGCCTCTATTCACAGGAAATAGATAAAACCACTTATGTCTGCCACTTCATAGCTCCCATGAAATGCAGCTCCTCGATGTCAGCTTCATGAAGCCTCTATTCACAAGAAATAGATAAAACCACTTATGTCTGCCACTTCATAGCTCCCATGAAATGCAGCTCCTCGATGTCAGCTTCATGAAGCCTCTATTCACAGGAAATAGAAAAAACTACTTATGTCTGCCACTTCATAGCTCCCATGAAATGCAGCTTCTCGATGTCAGCTTCATGAAGCCTCTATTCACAGGAAATAGATAAAACCACTGATGTCTGCCACTTCATAGCTCCCATGAAATGCAGCTTCTCGATGTCAGCTTCATGAAGCCTCTATTCACAGGAAATAGATAAAACCACTTATGTCTGCCACTTCATAGCTCCCATGAAATGCAGCTTCTCGATGTCAGCTTCATGAAGCCTCTATTCACAGGAAATAGATAAAACCACTTATGTCTGCCACTTCATAGCTCCCATGAAATGCAGCTTCTCGATGTCAGCTTCATGAAGCCTCTATTCACAGGAAATAGATAAAACCACTTATGTGTGCCATTTCATAGCTCCCATGAAATGCAGCTCCTCGATGTCAGCTTCATGAAGCCTCTATTCACAGGAAATAGAAAAAAATCACTTATGTGTGCCACTTCATAGCTCCCATGAAATGCAGCTCCTCGATGTCAGCTTCATGAAGCCTCTATTCACAGGAAATAGATAAAACCACTTATGTCTGCCACTTCATAGCTCCCATGAAATGCAGTTCCTCGATGTCAGCTTCATGAAGCCTCTATTCACAGGAAATAGATAAAACCACTAATGTGTGCCACGTCATAGCTCCCATGAAATGCAGCTCCTCGATGTCAGCTTCATGAAGCCTCTATTCACAGGAAACAGAAAAAACCACGTGGTTAAGATCAAATACTGGAAGAAGAGTAACGGTTTACCAAATCGATTGGAAAAGCTACCACTCTCCAAAATGCCATAGAAGCTTTTCAAACAACCTGTCTCTTCCCAATGAACAAGTATAGTTTTGGGCCATCAGTTTTTCCATCAACAACATTCTGTATTTTAACAAGAATAACACATTTTACAAAATAACAATTCTAGTACAAAACACTGTAATGGCTAATATCCCTGATAACATACTGAACCTCAACGTAAATATCTACAAATATTTGACTATTATGCATATTACAGATGCAGTATTTTTAACTTATCATTTTATTAATTTTGAATAGTTGCAAATCTTGTAAAATACATCACTCTTCATCGACCTTCATCATTGCCTCGAGTATCATGAGGCGTGTACAATTATTTCTTGTTTTACATGGTCATATGCTATGGTGGTCTTGTGTAAAAACCTGTAAAGCAAAAAGCAGGTCTATAATTGCATTCTTAACCTTGGTGGAAAAAGTAATATAATTTTCAAAAATAAAAATCTTAATGGGATAGTAAACAGGCATACGTACTACAACAGTGTAAAGACAATTATTTGAAACATTTGTGAATGGTTTTGACACCATTTTTGCTACTTGTAATAAAAACGAATACTATAATTGTATAGAATTGTGCGTGTGTGTGTGTGTGTGTGTGTGTGCGTGTGTATGCGTGCGTGCGCGTGCGTGCGTATGCGTGTGCGTGCGTGCGTGCAAGTGTGTGTGTGTGTGTGTGTGTGTGTGTGTGTGTGTGTGTGTGTGTGTGTGTGTGTGTGTGTGTGTGTGTGTGTGTGTGTGTGTGTGTGTGTGTGTGTGTGTGCGTGCGTGCGCGTGCGTGTGTGTGTGTGTGTGTGTGTGTGTGTGTGTGTGTGTGTGTGTGTGTGTGTGTGTGTGTTAGTGTTAAAACACTTATTCTCGTACAACTAATATCACTTCAACCGCTTAGCTTTAACAAAAAGTAAACTTAATAATTTTGGAATCTGAAAACTAACTGAACCAATGCCTTGAAGCATATGAATTAGTGAATGATTTGGAAAAGCGTCTTTATTTTATACAATTTACGGATGAATCCTAAGTTTTTTTCACTTCGTAAGCAATCTCAAGAATGTTACCTAAAGGGTTGGTCTAATCGTAGATCTAACGGGAAGGTTTAGCCCGCCTAGGACCGAGTCTGAGGATTCGGCGCTTAATTAAAGCCAACTGATAGTGGATAAAGGTCAGATTGCACTCCCTGAACAGAAATAATCAGACGGGGCATTGAAGGTACGGAAACCAGGCCGTACGGAAGGTTCTACGGGTCTCGAGTAGTTCTGGAACAGCGGTTGATCCACAGTGCCTGGTTGGAGTTCGTCTCGTCCCAGGGTCGGGCCTGTCATCAGTCCAGATCTTACAGCACGGTCGTAAGACTTCTGCAGACTGCACCACGGGTCGTGGCACCAAGCCCCCTCCCCCCCATCTCGAGCCTGACGCTAGTCCTCTGAGCAGGAGTCACGAGTTTATGATTGGATTCGTAGGGGTAAAGGTTTCACATGCTCTAGTTTGGAAATTTCTCTACATAAGGATTTTTCTTTGTGTTCTTTGACAAGGAGATAAAGTCGAAAAATATAGCCTATACTCTTGTCGCTATTCTTCTTTTTCACCGAATTCTTTCTTTCTTCTACACTTTTTTGCACAACACACTGCCGAATGTGTATGAAGAAGGAAAACATAGCAGACGCCTATTAAGTGGTAACTTTTCTACCATCTTGTCGGATTATGGGGATCTACATGAGAAATCTGGCTTTCTAAAAAGATGTAATTTTGTCACTTAAGATTTTTCTTAGATCAAGCAAATTAACCTCTCCTGTCTGTAATTTTTTCGATTCTAACCTCGTACAAACCATTCTACTTTACGAAACCTTGAATTAGAAATAAAAGACAAATTACTTTGAAATAAACCTATTACGTTTATAAAGTAAAATGTACCTCATGATAAATTCCACACAGATGCGTTTCCCAAACATTGCCACTGATTCCTCTGTCTCCTTGTTGACATCTTTTGAGAAGCTCGGTATGAAATTAAATTCAATATTTACACAGCCTCGTCTATGGTCACGCTGGCAACTCACGCACGTAAGATTACAGTTATTCCAAAACCAGCTTTCGAGAATAATTACGGGGTCAAAAAGAAGCACTACATTGAAAATTCTACACACTGGTGTGAAAATGACCTTCGTAATACAATATCTACGATACTTAGCGACCAAATTCCAAAAACAGACTCACGCACACAACACTTAAACCTATCTCTTCACAAAATAGATGCTACAACTCCAAACCACGGCTTCTCAACAGATTTAGCCACTGTCTCTACTGCCAAATTGGTTACAGTGTTACATTTATATAATCCCGATGTAAGTAACACTTATTAATTACCTGTTTCACAGTTGTGTTTTAGTCAAACAACCTGTGCTGCCCAAGCTGAAATAACTTCGCTTGTTCTATTCCATCTTCGTAGGCAGCAGAAGCGAATAGATGGCTTTAGTTACTTAAGTGAATCTCTACTTATAGAAGTATAAGAATACATTTCCAATGCACTTTCCTGTTCTTACCTTTTCGACTCCCACTTCCGGTTAGTTTTTGTTTCATCTCTTTTGAATTAACTTGACAAGTAACTCCGTAACTAACACGGGTGGAAATCGACCGCGTTATCAAAGACCGAGACGGAAAATTCAAGCATGCATCCTCCAGGTTCATTGTCAACCTTGTAATGAATTTCTTTCCTTTAGCAGCCTACTTCGCTTCGATTTGTTTTTTTATTTCTCAGAAGTAGACATTTAGACGAGTTTCTTTAGACATAAATTTCGGATAAATTGACAAGTAAAATATACTCGAAATTATGAAATATTTTTAAAACGACCTTTGCGCTGTCTTTGAAAAGCTCTAAAACTTTGAGCTCACACGTGTACAATTGTTGTTAAGAAATGGTAATGTTTTTTTTTAATAATGTTTAGTACAACTTTCATAACGATTCAGCTTGACTTATCAACTAGCCTATTTACAGCAGGCAATATGATAACTTTTAACAATGATTTCGCACACAAAATCTATGTATATAAAAATTAATGTTTGAATGTATGTAGGCCTATGTATGTATGCGCTTTATGCATTATTAATCCGCCTTGAGTAAGTCTCAAGGGCGTAGTCAGGTGGGCACAGGGGCACGTGACCGCCCCAAATTAATTTTAGCAGAAAATATTAACCTATATATGTAAAAATGAATGTTTGTATGTATTATTAAATACTTACCTTATGCATTATTAAACCACTGATCTGACCACCATGAAACTTTGGGAAATTGTTGAGTACATTCCTGGAAAGGTTTCTGGTATAGTAAGTCTCTAAGTATCTAAGAGTATCTAGATATAAACGTAATAGCCTATAGATTTTAGAAAATTCTATATAAAGCATGGACTATTGTAGATTATAAAATCCCATTTCCTAAAGTGTCCAGCCTAAGACTATATAATCTTCCCTTAGCCATTCTGATAGTATTTATTCAATAAAGAAAAACTTAAACAGTCATGTGATGAAATTGCAAAACTTATATAAAATAATAAATACAACAAATATACAATTCAAAATTTAAAACTTTAATTTCATACACGTTTCAATGACTGATGCCATCATCATCAGTGATGCTACCACAAACATATAACTTTAACTAACTATAACATTTCTTTAGTAGTCATTAAAACGCGTATGAAATTGAAGTTTTATAATTATGAGTTGTGTATATTTATTGTGTTTATAACCTCAACTCACAAGCCAGCTCGAATATTACTTATATTATATAAAATTGTTCATCTATAAAGTAATATTTATTCTGGTGTTGGTTGTCTATAAAATTTTCACTTTAAGTGTAATCGGTCGAGTGAAATAACTGCACTTTTAACAAGTTTTTAAACCTACCGAGCAGTATAAACTACATATGAATAAACTACATATAAACTACTATGTTTATAAAAACTACATATGAATACAGTTTATAAAAACTGCTCTCTTGATATTTACAGAAAAAAAAATGCAAAAACGCGCTCAAGACATTTCAAAAATTGGAATAAAAATATATAACTCATCATTATATTTAATTAATTATAGTAAAATTTATCGAAATATAAATCAATTATTATGTTTATTAACTTATAAACATATTTTAATTTAATTATTCACAATACATAAAGTATCATAACCTACGAGTAAAAACAGCTGTAGGCCTACTACAACATAACCTATAGCATAAGATCAAGTTTTGTATAAAATCATATGTTATGACGTAATTAAGACTAAAATATGAGGACCAGTAGCGCTGCGGATGAGATTATTTTTCTCCCGTGTAAAACATACATTCAAATCCAGCTAAATGTATTCACTTCAAAAAATACACTTTGTCTCAATTCCTTCAATTATATTTTCTCGTGCGCGAATCAGTGAAAATGCGAAGAAAATGTAAAGTGTGAAAATGAATAAGTTTCATTTTCATTCAAACATAATTTTGATGTTCCAGCGCGACTGGTAATCTACTAGACATGTAATTTTATTAGGGCCTCAGTTACCCCTAGGAAAACCTAAAACGATTACTTTCAAAATAATACATTTCTAACTTGTATTTAATTTATTACAGGTCTACTGTATTTGTATATCTTATCGTGATATAGTTTTTGTTTGTGTATCTTATCAACCTTATCCGTGTGTTTGGTGTTTCTCCCCTTGTTTTTACCTAGGCCTAGTTCTACTTCAAAACAATATTTCTTCGACTTTTAGGCCTAAATTGTTTTAAATCCTCCTCATATTCAACCATCGGTAGGCCTTTTCTTACAGTTTTACTTTTCTTACCCATTATAACCATTCATTTTACTTTCTAAAATTTTTACTGTTTTTAGATAAAATTATAGGAATAAGCAATAATAAACAATTTTATAATAATTGTAACTTAAATTAATATAGACGATTCCCATACATAAGCGATCCACAGAGCAATTCTGATGGTTGGATAGTAACCGACTACTACAACGAAACGCTACAAATACATACAAGATGATTTTGCTAACAAAGGTTTTTGTAATTCATAAACTTTTTACTCAATCGCTATACAGGTTTTTTTTATAAGACTAGTATTACATAAAGTATAAAGTGCATTGTGCTGCCATCTATGATCTGAAGCATTGATCAGCGTTGATGTGTTTTAAAACATTGCCGTAAGGTAGCGTTCATAGTTTAACCTAAATATTGGGAGCTCAGACCCAGGTTAGAAAAAAAAAAAAAAATTGGCAATCCCGTTTCCTTCATTCCAAGTAGGGATACTAACCGCATGTGCATGTGGGACGGAGGTAGCTCGCTAGAGGTTGGCTGCGACGAGGACTGGATAGGTTTTGTGGACTCAGACCCAGCTTTATAATTAGAAGGGGGAAAATGAGATGGTATCTAGTGACTAGGATACCTGGCTCTCACCCAGGAGGCTAAAGTTCGATTCCTGGTATCGAAAAATATTTTTAAAGAGCTTATGTGCTTGGTAAATGGGCAATCAACCCATGTTTCCTTTACTCGCGGTAGGGATACTAACCACATGCGCATGTGAGACGGAGGTAGCTTACTAGAGGTTGCCTGCCACAAAGGCTGGACGGGTGTTGAAATTAAAAAGCAAAAGTGTAATAAGAAAATGAAGGTGACAGAAATTTGGTCAAGCATTTGTTTAATATGGCCAGGAAACAATTACGTTAAATTATTCCTAATATAAGATGGTTTATTTTTAAAGAGATGAGATGCTTACCTTTTACCACATTTTAAAAAACAAGTATAAATAGTATTCACGTTTAGACATTCTAATAAAAGTCTTTTACATTAACTTCCGTAATAGTTTTAATGGTCTTCATCACAGTTCTTTAACATAAATTAGATTCTTTGTTGTATGTTTGTTATTTAATCAAAATATATTATTCGTCCATGAATTAATATAAACCTATACTTTTAATATTTGTTGATTCCATCTTCACTTGAGCTACTAGTAATCACTAAACACTTTTTAAATGTTTTTAAACTTGCCTATAGTAGCACTTAGATAGATGTGTCCCATTGTCAACTCAGACCGTAACTCAGGAGTTACATCTTCCGAAACGGCCGTCCTCAACAAACAAAGTAGGTGCTACTATAGGCAAGTTTAAAAACATTTAAAAAGTGTTTAGCCTATATTTTTGTAAGTATGCAAAAAAATTATAAATTTAGAGGATTAGTTATGCAAACCCTTATCAAGATACAAACCATTCATCAGAATAGATAATAGGCCTACCAAATAATATGTACCACTGTTTATTTTTGTTTATATGTAAAAATACCAATTCCAAATAGAGAAGACATTCTTCAAGCAATTATTCAAAATCTCCTTATAATAGGGTACATATTATGTTGGAACCAGATAATTTGTAAACATGTAATATAGGCTTACAAATAGTAATGAACTCTAAAAGAGCAGAACAGCTGATTGTTGTCTTCTACTCAATGTTTACAATAATTTCAAATTTAATTATTTCTGAAGCAGTATTATTTCTGTGACTATACTTTCTTACTTAACAGTGTTTAATTTCCTCATAAGGTAATAATTTTATTTAAGAATGTTATTTATGTCAATTGCAATCCATATAATTAAGTCAACAATAAAAATAAGTTATTAAAAATCTGATAATTCTGTGTAGACTTTAGTTTACATGGAACCATTTAGGTTAGGTTTATGAAACCTTTAATTGAGATTATAAAATCTTACCCTTTCCTAACTAAAAATTAAGAATTTATTTTCAAATGTCCATTTTGTGTAAATTGGAATATATTTACCTCTTAACAATTTTTTGCAAGTGAAAAACATGAATAACAGAATTTAATGAATTGGTACTGTAATATTATATATATATTATATATATATATATATATATATATATATATATATATATATATATATATATATATATATATATATATATATATATTATATATTATATATATATATATATATATATATATATATATATATATATATATATATATGTATGTATGTATGAAGTTAATATACGAGTATTACTATTGTAAGTAATTTTATCCACCATTAAGTGCAATGATTTTACCTTGTGTGATGAGGCGCCTTTCGGTCACTTGACCATTGTCAAATCACTGATTACTTTTTTCAATTTTTCTGATGTGGATGTTCGGTAATCAGTGATTTGACAATGGTCAAGTGACCGAAAGGCGCCTCATCACACAAGGTATAATCATTGCACTTAATGGTGGATAAAATTACATACAATAGTAATATATTAACTTCATAAAGTCAGTGCAATGGACAAACAATGGATAACGTAAAATATCAAGAATATATATATATATATATATATATATATATATATATATATATATCGAAATCTTGTTGCTATTCATGACGAGCTGGTTGTAAATTACAAATTACACTTTTGTTATTACTTGCAACCAGACATTTGTTAACTAAAAGTTGTTAATTGTTAACTTACACTGGAGGAAACGTTTTCGTCTTACGACTTCTTCAGCCTCGTATTTTTGCCGCTAGGAATGCTGCTGTTGTGCTTCCTCGGTACCATTTTCTTGTAAGTTAGAAGTGATGTGATCGAAAAGTATGTGTGATCTGTGCCGTGTTTGTTCATTTAAGATGTAATTTTTATGTGTGTTGCTATGTCTATATATTTCAAATTGTTCTAGTGTATTTAATTTATGGCCTTTGTTGCATGTGTAGAGGATGCTCATGTTATTTTCCATACTTTTGCATGAGTGTTTAGTTTGCAACCTCCATGAGGTGGTTTGCAAAGGTGGATTCAATAGTAGTGCGCAGTGCCCTTTTGTGTTCTTTATATCTTTCGGCAAAAGATCTGTCTGTTTGTCCAATATAGAACTTATTGCATTTGTTGCATTTTAGTTTGTATACTCCTGGGTTATTGTATGTGTTAGTATTGTTATTAATGCTGTATCTGATAGCTGTTTTGCTTTTATTTGTTGTTCTGTAAGCTACATTGTATCCTGCTTTTTTGAATTGGTGTGCTATCTTATTTATGAGTTTGTTTATGTATGTGAGGGTGATGAATTTGTTTGTGTTCATGTTTTTGTTGTTACTGTTCTTGTTGAGTAATTTCTGTGTAGTTTGTCTATTAAATAATTGTCATATCCATTTTTGTGAGCTAAATATTTTATTGTGTTTAGTTCCTCTGTGTAGTTAGTTGTGGACATAGGTATTTTATTTAGTCTGTGTAGTAAATGTTTGAATGCTACGTGTTTATGTTGTATTGGGTGGTTCGATGAATTATGTATCAATGTGTATGTCATGGTTGGCTTGCTGTATATGTTGAATTCATGTTTTGATTTTTTGTTATGATGATGTCTAAGAAATTCAATGTTTTGTTGTTTTCGAATTCTGCAGTGAACTGGATATTTTTGTGTATTTTGTTTATATGTGTTTGGAGTTGTTGGCATTGTCTTATGTTTCCTCGGTATAGCATTATAACGTCATCTACATATCTGTGCCAATATATTATCTTATCTGCGTGTTTGTTGTTATTTATGATTTTATTCTGTTCTATGTGTTATAGGAATACTTCTGCTAGAATGCTTGAAATCGGTGAACCCATTGGTAGGCCTTATTTCTGTGTGTAATATTTGTTGTTGTGAGTGAAGTAGTTCTGTTGTGTAATGGTGTTCAAAATGTGTATGATTTCTTTTGTGATATTTTCTGGAGGGTTGTTAAGTTTTAGATTGTCTCATAATATGTTTAGTGTTTCTGTGACTAGGATATTGTTATATAGGTTTGTGATGTAAAACGATGCCAAGGTTGAGATATGAGAGATTTCAATGTTCTTTATTTTGTTTACTAGATCTATAGTGTTCTTCATATTTGTGTGTGTGTGTGTGTGTGTGTGTGTGTGTGTCTAGTTTTATGTACTTTCTAATAGTTCTATCCATATGACGTGCTAGTTTGCGTGCGGATGATTGTTGGCTGTTGATTATCGGTCTTATTGGTGTTCCTTGTTTATGTAGTTTAGGAAGTGCTTGTAAGGTAGGTGCCGTAGGTCTTATTGTTTTAAGGTATTTTTTCTGTGTTTTAGATATTACATGTTTTGCTGAATAATAATACATATATATATATATATTTAGGTTAGTTTTGGTTGGTAAAGATTATTTAGATTTTTTGGACTAGGAGACTGACAGACTTACCTTGGTAAGAGTCCACTCTGTAGTCTTGAAATAGAAACACATAAAAGCACTTAAACAATGATATATTTCAACCACACAGTGGTCTTTGTCAATCGAAGAGAAAACACAAAAAGAAATATGAGAGAATGAAATAAAATAATTGTAATCACAGATTGTGATTTCTACTCTACACAATCTGTGATTACAATTATTTTATTTCATTCTCTCATATTTCTTTTTGTGTTTTCTCTTCGATTGACAAAGACCACTGTGTGGTTGAAATATATCATTGTTTAAGTGCTTTTATGTGTTTCTATTTCAAGACTACAGAGTGGACTCTTACCAAGGTAAGTCTGTCAGTCTCCTAGTCCAAAAAATCTATATATATATATTTAACGTTATCCATTGTTTTTCCGTTGCACTGACTTTATGAAGTTAATGTATTACTATGTAAGTAATTTTGTCCACCATTAAGTGCAATAATTTTACCTTGAGTGATGAGGCACCTTTCGGTCAATTGACCATTGTCGAATCACTGATGTTTTTCTATTGTAGATGTTCGGTCTGTGAAGTTGGTGTTTGTTGACGTTACGCGCACTTTTTCTTGATCTGTGTGTATGATATTTCTATATAGTAAGTCTTCTGTATATGTTGTTTGTAGATTCATTAGATTGTTGTGTATGTTTTTATAAATGTGGTATTTTTCTAGTGAGTTTAGTTCTATTGGGTTGTTATTTATTTCAAGTATGGTTAGGTTATTTTCGTACACACTACAAATCTAACCACCCCTGGACACACAAAATTAACACTTACAGTAACATGATAAATAAAGCAATAAAATACACACAGGATAACAAACAAAAATTAAATGAAGAATTAGATAACATTACAAAAATAGCAATAGAAAATGGATACAACAAACACATTATAAAAAATATATACAATAAATTCACAAAAAAACCTAACCTCAACACAACACTACAACCAGAACACAAAAATAATGAAAATAAAAAAATCTACCTAAAATATAAATACACCAATAACAAAATAGAGAAAATTACAAATATATACAACAAAGAATACTACACTCCAACTTACAAACCAAACAACAAAATAATAAAATATCTTAATAACACAAACCACAAAACAAATTCAGAAAAACATAACCTATCAGGAATTTACAAAATCACATGCAACAACTGTAACGCTTTTTACATAGGAAAAACAACCAGAACATTTAAAATAAGATTTGAAGAACATTATAGAGCATTCAAAAACAAAAATTCTAAAGTATCAAATGTTGCAGCACACCTAATATCCCATAAACACGAAATAACAAATTACGAAAATAACCTAACCATACTTGAAATAAATAACAACCCAATAGAACTAAACTCACTAGAAAAATACCACATTTATAAAAACATACACAACAATCTAATGAATCTACAAACAACATATACAGAAGACTTACTATATAGAAATATCATACACACAGATCAAGAAAAAGTGCGCGTAACGTCAACAAACACCAACTTCACAGGCCGAACATCTACAATAGAAAAACATCAGTGATTCGACAATGGTCAATTGACCGAAAGGTGCCTCATCACTCAAGGTAAAATTATTGCACTTAATGGTGGACAAAATTACTTACATAGTAATACATTAACTTCATATATATATATATATATATATATATATATATATATATTTATATATGTAAATATATATTTATATATGTATTATATATATTGTTGTATCATCAAGCACTGTCATCATCCCTCATTGGGGCCATAAATCATGGCCTACCCATCCCAACCCTTACACAATCCTATTAGCATGCTTCCGTGAACGTATTTTTACTATAGATTAAAAACTATTGATAAGTAACAAAATAAGGAGTCAACCCTATGAATAAGTGGAAGTCCAAAGGTCGATGTTTTTGAAAATGACCTGCGAGCACCAACATCTTCCCTTGACCTCAGCCTTTCGCCATGGCCCGCAGCTGTAACAGTTGGTATTTGAGCGGTAGAAAAACCATACTAACTTTGGTGAAAAATATCAGTAACAACAAAAACCACTTGGCAGTACATTGACTGCAACTAATTAGATAGAAGCATTTAATTTAAGAATTTCATTTCAGCTATACTATTTACAATATTAATGATGTGTGGTGAAAATCTAAAATAAAAAGGATACATTCTTAAATTTCTAGGAAATAATTTCTTTAAACATAAAAAATTTCCAAAATCTTTAAAAGCATAATGATAATAAGTCCTAAATAAACTTTAGTATGATTTAAATAAGTTGTTATTTATTTTTAGCAAACTCGATACATTTTATTTATCAGCTTACAACAGTGTAAAATATATAAGTTAAATAATAATTTACTTAAATATAAATAGTTAAATATACATAACATATACTATATACATAATATATACATATACATATACTATATACATTAAACTATAGGCTATACTATATACATTATACTATATAGGCCTACATATACATAATATAAATATAGTTAAATATAATTATACTTAAGATTTATAATATGGGATAACAAACTTAATTTACAAACATGAATTTTAAAACCGAAAATAACAATAAAAGTGTTTATTTTAATTAAAGAATTTTAACTTGGTTGTAAAAAATATAAAATAAGTTTTTTTTATAAAAGATTATTCAGAGAAAATATTAAGTTTTTAAAATTGTTGTTATTAAGTAACCACAAGCACAATTTCTGGTTATATTTTTAAAATAACTGTACCCCAGGTTATATCTTTTGGAAACATCCGACAGAGAGTCTTTACTATGAAAATTACTTGGTGAGTAACAAAATGTAGAAAAGTAGTGAAATTTGAAGAAGAGTGACTAAATTCTCTTATCAACTAATTTAGCCCATAATTCTTTGCAGAAAGAGAATCATCATGGATTAAATAAGGGTGTTTAAAATCAGAATAGTTGAAGAAAATTTTAAATTATTTTTGTTTTCATTTATTTGTTTTTTGAACTTATAAATAAAAATTGAAATCTAAGAAAACAGTATTTTATTTGCAACTTATCACCTACAAAAATCTTGACATATTTGGTATTAATGCTTTGTGTATTCTATCCCAATATTTTATTAATAATTTTAAAATGCTCAACATATAAACCACCTGCTGTCATGCTTCACTGGCCACACCAGATGTAACTAACGGTCCCTTGTTTCCACCTTGCCTGCAGGTGAGTAAACAGCAAAGAGTACTTATTGATTTTTCCAACTTTACGTAGCAATCAATATAGGATATGTAAATGTGTTCCAGGTCTGAACTGAGTTCAGTCTTGAGGTGTTTGCGTCGGAGAGAAGACCTTCAACCAGTGCCAATGTTTTGTTTACTTCACGATGAACAGATATATAACCTTAAACCAGTTAGGCGATGGGACATATGGCTCAGTTGTGTTAGGACAAAGGATAGACACTGGCGAGAAAGTTGCTATTAAAAGGTGAGCTGTTGTATTTTTTTACTCATATACTTCTGTATACGTTTTCACTCTTGTTTATAATAAACAAGAGCTAATAGATATATCTGTGATACACCTTGAAAGTTTTAATAAAATGAAATAATTAAAAATTATATCTTTCAGCATGGTTTTTGTACATTTGTTTAAATATGAAGGTTTTTAGTTATATTTTCATTTATTTTTACTAAAAAAAACTTCTGATATATACTTTACTAGCAGATGTAATACAGAATATTAAACAGATTTATTGCTTAGACAAAATGTTCAGGCAACCAAATACAGAGTTGCCTGATTTTTTTTACAACAGTAAAGAATTGGTAACAATAGGTTTGTCAATAGATTACAATATAACAATAGGTTTGTCTTAATACTAGAGAATTTAACATTAATTGAAGAATCAAGGTTCACATGAGCAATTCACTTCTTGAAGCAGCATCAGTACGTCTTCCTCAAGGTGTGTTGCAAAATTTCAAGTGTATTTGTCATATTTATAAGTCCATATGTGTTTTTTTAATTTTTATTATAAATTTCTTGTCCGTTTGGCCTTTATACACTGCACTTGATTAAAATTAAAAGCGCCCTCTTTTATAATTATTATTTTGTTCCATATTATTATTTAATTTGTTTTAAATGACATTTGATTTATTTAATGAAATATTTACATTATATTTTTAAGAAATTTTTAATTTTATTAAAACTTTCCCTAATATCGTTTTTGTTTCCATTTTCTACTTATATCTCTTTTAAAATTATCATAATCTCTTACCTTGGGACAGACAGGTACACATTTTCTGTAGCTTAGCAACATCATCTTACAAATTTCTATTATGATATCTTTGCACTATACCATCGTCATTGACATTACACTCAATCATTTCTTTGTCATTGCTCTACATGGCATCATCAATATACCATTTTTTAATGGTGTACCTATATCCAAAGAAGATTACAAAAGAGGAATAGATATTTTCCTCCAAATTGCCAAAAATAATAAATAAGTAAGAATAATGTGAAAAACAAAATATAGAAGGAAAACAAAAAAAACATATTACAAGTTAACATACTTCCAGAATCTCTGTACCGTAACCAAAGCTTCCTCTAGCCTTTTTAACTTATCTTTGGTTTAGGTAGACCAAATGTACTTCCAATATTGCATATTACTATGTACACTTTTACAATCATTTATTTCAATTCCTTCCAGCTCACACTCTTTTTATATTTAACTTGTACAAATTTTCAATCGTTAATAAAATACGTTTTTATTTACCCAATAAAGTTCAAATACATATTTTTAACCTATAGTGGATGACAATTGATTTTAATACAGTTTTTTTCAAATATTTATCTGCAGTTTTTGTGATGTACATCTTGACGTTTTTCTATACATTTAAATTTAAATTGTTGTATAAATATAAAAAGTATGATTTAAATATTCATTTATTGATTAAATTTAAAAGAGTTATGTCTTGGTTGCATTCGAACTGAATGACTACATGTTAGAAATTCAGCACTTTAGCACTGAGCCAACTTTCCCATAGCTAGAAAACTGTTACTTATAGATGTATATGAAATTATAAGAGATAAGTTCCTTGTAATAATGAAGCATTTTTAAATAGATAATAATGAACAAGAGATAAATAGAATGAGAAATTATAACAACCGTCAGCTTCATAAATTAGAAATAAAAAAAAAGAAAGCAAATAAATATTAATAAACAAAATTATTTCCACATCATATGCTGTATAGAGAGGAAAATTGCAATTAAATTCGCTTTTTATTTTGTCACTTAATATTGTGATTCTGTTATAAGTATATACATATCTACATTAACCTTCAAGAGGAGGCATAGAGTTTCAAACGGGAGAGGGCGCTTGCGGAGGTTTATTCCGCACAAATACCCTTTAACATTTAAACAGTTTATGATTTTATATTTGGGTAACTTCACAATTAAGTACTATATAAATACATTGTAAATAATTTTAGACATCATTATTGTACAATTTTAATTTTTTAAACTTCATATTTCTAAATTATTTTGAATTGTTAAAATGTGTAAGCAATGTATACCAGACCACTGTTTTCATTATGGGAGAGGTGTTTGCGGGTTATTTTTCTGTAATGAAGTAATTCAACGTCTAAACATAAACAATATTTTATCGTGATGATAGGCCCTACATATAAGAATATGAAATTAATTATAATATTTAGTGAAAATAAGGAATATATTTATTCAAATATACAACCCTAAAAATTAGAGGATGAAAAAAATATTGACTTTATATTACAACAGGTTCTAGCCAAATATTACAGCCTTTGTTGAAAAAACAATTCATTATTGTTCATTTCTAAGCTTACTAGTCACTAGTGTAACGTAAACATGACCCACTCTCAAGAGAATTATGTTTTTTTTACTGTTCTCCCTTGCTTTTCTGATTCAGTATACCACAGCATTTTTCATTTTTTACTGAAAAAAAGTGTTTTTTTTAATTGTAAAACTGCACTGTAACAGCTTCCTGGCAGATTTTTAGCAGGATTTTCTCTATAATGTCAAAATCTGACAACATTTCAACAAATTGGTCATTTTCATCATTTTCAGATTCACCTATTATGTCTTCATTTGTTTCATTTACAATTTCATTTACTTCCTTGTCAGGTTCATCATCTGGCAAAGAAACTCGTTTTCATCACAATCATCAAAGAGCTGTCTAACAAAATTTCCGGTAGAATGTATTTATTGATTTTCTTTTTTTTCGACACCACATATCATTTTACGAATTCTCTCCTCTTCAAATGGATCAACAGTAAAATGTGAAACTTAGATACTAAAAAGACATACAACACTAAAATAATAATAACAACAAAAACAGTAATAATTTAACTCCACAAAGCTTTTGTTATGTAAATAACTGCACGAGGTACTCCGCACAAATAACTTACACGAAAAAGCGCTTGCGGACAAAACCTCCGCAATCTGACCACGCATGACAAAGATTAAATTCACACTAAAGCTATGAGGAAAATATAAACAAAAATAGGTTGGGCAGTTTCCTAGAGCGCAGTTGTGGAGTAACGAGCCGGAAATAAGCTTCTGACAACTAGAAAGGCATTTTCTTAACAAATAATAATATGTGCGGAGAAAAACTCCGCATGCACTCTCTCAAAGGTTAACTGTAATTATGAAATAAAAAGCAACTAAAATTTTTCTTTGCTTACCTCGGTAAGTATTGACTTAATTTTTCTTTTATATTGTTTTACTTTATATAGAAAGATATCTTTAAATTATAAACTTCTTCAAGAAAAACAGTATACATAAATATTACTACAACATAAGCACAAAATTAATCAATTTTTCCAAGATTAAATTAAACAATACAGTAGATAATGAATAATTCAAATGTCTTTAATTCGAAATTGCCGATAATTACCAATGTAAAATAACTATGGATAATTCGAAGTTTAACTTCTTTAATTCAAAGGTTTTAGTTTGGATATGGGATCGAATTCCAGGGTACTAGTGATTGCCTTTCAAGAATTTTCTGCATTTGATTTGAGGTCATGGTGTTTAGTGTGTAAGCAATAACGGAAATTCTGTGTAAGCGGTGTCAACTAAGCGATCAACAGTTAACAATCGACACACTGCTCAGTCACCAGCTTGTAAAGAAGAAAAATAGAAGTTGCAATGTAGTCAAAATATTACAAGAATACATGAACGTTTCCTAATATAGTTCAAAATATGTATTTATATAAAATACAATTGAAATTTTAAATTAACAACTTTGAAACAATTCAGTTATAATGTTAAAAAATAAATTAACAAACTAGAGCAGGGGATGAAAACTGGAAAACAGTAGTAAGAAAGGATTAAATCCTTCCAATGGCAGTGAAATAGAAACAATTTACTTAACAATTTTTACGCATAGACAATAAGTTTTGATAAATGAAACACAATTAAACCATATCAACTTCAGAGGAGATGAGGAAAGATTGCTATATTTACAAGATTTATATAAATAATAGTAGAAACATTCAAATATTATAATAACATAAGTCACTACTACTCCTCTATCTGTCATCAAAAACTTAGTACTTTGCAGTAAATTTTGACTTAAAAATGTACAGATCAGAAAAAAAATACTGAAAAACTTTCTTTAGTCATTTTATCTCTACTCAGAGTAAAGACAATCAATGAATGTTGCTCTGATGGCAAACTTTGTTAAAAAATTAGGATTCTAATCTCTCAATTCCACATTCAGGAAAGGACTCTGATGAAATGAAAGACGATTTTAAAAAAAGGCCTTGTTTAATTCCTGTCAATCTTTTGGCAATACCAAAAATTTGTGTGGTACTTCTCACAACTAAATTCTGTTCAGTTTCACAGCAATAGTTACTCTTAAAAGTAGGGTCAACCAAATTAAAAACACCTTGGAAAATGACCATTTCAAAAATAGGCATAGAATGAGTAACAACTTGACAAGAAAACATAACATGAAAATCAGTAGAAAGACAAATTCAACGGTATCAAATTAACGCCTTTTTATAAACACCTGTTAAATAGGTAAACTTAAAATAAACAATATTTTTCTTGCATTGAATAGATCCTAGTTGTATGTAGTTCTGGATATATCTAGATTTGTCCAAGAAGAGCTTTACATAATATATTGATTTTATTAATCACTTAAACATAAGATTCACCGAACGTAATGGACTACAAAATTCAAGAATATTAATTTTGTTTTCTCTTCTACAATCTTTTGGACAAAAAATCCTGTCTTTTCTAATCCTACTACTACTCAAGTTATTTGTAACCAATAATTTACCTTTTTTTTAAATGATTGTTTTAGGTTCTATATTATTATTTCTTATTTTCACTGTAATCATTCCTTTAATAAATTTTTATAAGTACACTCCCAAATATATATATATATATATATATTTAACATTTTCAACAACATCCATTGTAACTGGAAGCAATCATTAGTTTCATAATTTGTTTACTATTTTTAATCCGCTGTATACATGATGACCTACTTATGTTTCCTACTTAAATAGTCCTTGAACTGCTTAATGATTTTACTCCAGTATGTACTATTAATTGAGTTATTTGAAATACATTTACTTTAAGTTTTGTACCTTGGATGGACTTTATTTTATACCTTAAATATACCTTTTACTTTATTTACTCTTATTGTACTCTTGATTATTTTTAGATAATTTAGTTTAGCTTTATTTATAAAAAGTATTTGTAAATGTTCTTTATTATTAATTATTAAACAGTTATGCCCCTTAGTATGTAATTTTGTTTTTATTAAAATTTATTGACTTTAAAGCATTATTTCCTTAAAAATAAAAGTAAAAGTTAACAAAACCCTGCACTTGTTTTGCATAATAAAATTATAAACATTTTCTACTTTAAGTGAATTTAATAATTTAAAATTATACCTTCTTCAACTTCAGTTGTGCCACAGGAAGTTATTGGCTGAGTGGTTTTATCTTTTAAATCTTCTTTCTTGGACTTCCTTTACACATTCATCTTTATGAACAAATATAATTGTAACTAAAAACACTTGTACATATGTTACACTTGCCCATAGCAACACCTACTTTTACGATTGTTGAGGATGGCTGTTTTGGGAGATGTATCCCATTGTCAACACAGACTGTAACTGACCTCATGGTTATTTTAGGTTAGGGTGAATAATAGAGTAGGGATGTGGTGCAATTTGGAGAGTATTGGGGGTTAAAATGTCAAAAAGTGTATGTGAGTTATAGTGAAATTATTGGGTGTTGAATATGTGTATAGTTTGAAATGTTTGTATTTAATCTCAATCTCGTATTGTTCAGTTGTGTGTCTTAGGTTATTTTTGTTTTTTTTGTGAAGAATTTGTAGGTTAGATGTTACACTTGTGTAGTTATGGTTTGTAGATATTAGATGATCGGCTAAGATTGATTGGGTGTTTTTGTTTGTGATTGTTTTTATGTGTATAATTTTAATTTCTGTTTTTCAATTTATACAGTTTGCCAAATAGGCGAGTGGTTGCTCTCCTACTCTTCTGTCTACAGGAGCTCCTTCATATTCTGATTCTCATCTTGATTTTCCTGCCAAATGAAATCTCATCCACTGGTTATTTAACTTGGTATTTAACTTTCACTGTACATTTCTAATACTTTTAATTTCCTGTTCTTAATTGTTTTTGTCAATTGCTGTTTCATAAACTTCTAAAATTTCCACTTGTTTTGATGAAAATAGTTCACAATTATTTCTTAAAACTTTGTTTACATTCATCGTTTGTAAGGTTATCTTTGTAAACTTTAGTCTTGTTTTTTGTCAAACATTGTTTGACAGAGGATTTAGTTGTTATTGTTGCTGAGTAAAACTTTTACTTTTGAACTTAACAAACTAACAACTTGCCAAACTTATAATTTAAATAAGTTTATGAAACATTATTTATACTATAATTAAATAATGCTAAACTAAGTGAATATATCAGGTTTTACTAGTTCGAATTTGGCTAGAAGATGAGATGGGGCGCTTGTGTGGTTGTTTAGTGGACATATTGGGATGTCTGTTTTGTGAAGTTTGGGCAGGGCGTTTAGTTTAGGGACTACTGGCTTTATTTGTTTTAGGTGCTATTTGGTGTAGTTTGGGATTATATGTTTGGTTTTGTTGATGGTTTCTTTGATTTGAGTGTTGTATTTTGTTGTTGGGTCTTCTTTTAGTGTAATGATGTTGTTATTTTGGATGAAGCTGTGTACTTTTTTGTTGAGGTCGCTATTGTTAATAATTACCGTTATGTTGCCTTTGTCAGCTTTGGTAATGGTTAAATTTTGTTTTTTTTAATTTTGTTTTTGATAGATTTGGCTACTTTTAATTCTTGGGTGTTTATTTTGGGGGGTTTAATTTGGTTTTTTTGTTTTATTTGGTGTCTGATTGCATCTTGTTGTTCTACAGGTGTGTTGTGTTGGATTGTATTTTCAAGATCTATACTATTAGAGTTTTGGTGAAATTTTGTTGGCTGTATTTAGGTGTGATGTTATGTTTTAAGCCTTTGTCTAATAGGTTTAATTCATTAATTGAAAATGTTGTATTGGTGAGGTTTATAGTTCTGGGGTGAAAAACGTGTGTTGTGTTAATAACCTGTGTTTGGCGTTGCTCGTTCTTGAGGTTATGTATTTTTTTGTTATGTACTAATTTTATTTTATTTTTTGTGTCTGTAATTAGTGTGTTGGTGAAATTTACTACTTCTTGCAGTTGGATGAAACTTCACAAAACAGACATCCCAATACGTCCACTAATCAACCACACAAGCTCTCCTTCTCATCTTCTAGCCAAATTCCTCGACAAAACTATCCGAAACCATATAAAATTTAATAACCATTGTAGCATGAAAAATAGCCTAATCTAATAGACAAAATTAAAAACGTAAATATCCCACACAATTCCACTTTAGTCTCTTTTGATATATCAAATCTATATACAAACATCCCCATTCCAGAAACCATCAACATCCTCAAAAACATGCTTATAGACACAAATACACCTCATACACACATTGACGAAATCATCCACCTCACAAGATTAATTACATCTCAAAATTACTTCACCTACAATAACACATTCTACAACCAAAAGGATGGACTACCTATGGGCTCCCCCATAGCTAGCATCTTAGCAGAAATATTCATACACGATATTGAACAAAACCACATTTTACACAACAATAAATACTCAGATAACATAATTTACTGGTACAGATACGTCAACAACATCATAACATTATATAAAGGCAACACACGCAAAGCACACATATTTCTAAAACACCTTAATTCCATGCACCCAAAACTAACATACACCATCGAAACAGAACAACAAAACTCTCTCAACTTCCTATATCTTACAATTATACGAACAGACAAACAAACACATAAATTCAACATATACCGAAAACCCACTAGTACCAATACGACCATTCACAGCTCCTCAAACCACCCACACCAACATAAACTAGCTGCTTACAACAACATGATATATTGCCTGCTTAAAACACCGTTAGACAAAGAAGAACACTACCAGGAGTTAAACACCATAAAGTATATAGCACAAACTAATGGATACACCCCAACAATGATTGACAAATTATACAACTGCATCAAAAATAAACCTAATAACCCAAATACAAACACACAAGATGACAATCCCATAAAATTCTTATCAATACCATACAGATCATCCAAAACCCACAATCTAACCATCAGACTACGAAAATACAACTACAAAATAGCTTAATCCCCACACAACACTCTCAACAAACAATTTAAACCCAACAACAAAATCGACGACATTTACAACACCACTGGAGTTTACAAACTAACTTGCCGTTCGTGCGCCAGTTTTTACATAAGCCAGACAGGGAGGTCGTTACCAACGACCATATAGTACTCACCATATAGTATTCACGTTACCAAGAACATATAAAAGCACTAAAAAACAATAACTACCAATCAAACTTCGCCGATCATCTCAACTCCACAAAACATAACTACATAGACATAACATCTAACCTACAAATTCTTCATAAAAAACACAGAAATAACCAACGCTACAATACGAAATATACAGGCACTTCAAACTACACCCTACACACATACTCAATACACAATTACATTACAACTCACACGCACTTTTGGCATCATAACTCCTAATACACACAAAATACACCCACACCACCAAAATATTCCACCCCACCCTAACCTACGTAAACCTTGAGATCAGTTACGGTCTGAGTTGACAATGGGACACATCTCCCGAAATGGCTACTATAGGCAAGATTGAAACATTTAAAAGTGTTTAGTGATTACTAGTAACTTACGTGAAGATGGAATCAACAATGATGATATTTTTCATATATTTACTTTAAAGTGTGAAAAGTCATTAATTGGTTAAGTTCATAATTGTTCTTTCTACCTTCCACTTGCTTTTCACATAAAATTAATTTTTTCTTTCCTTGTTAACGCCTTAAACTTTTTGGTAAATATCATCTAACCACTTAAGATAACCACTTAAACCTAGCTATTTAGTTTTACAACAAAATCCTTATCAACAAGAGTAAAAATTGCCAAGTTGTCAATATCCATTTATTCATAATTTTCTTCCCAATGCTAACATCGAGGATAACTAAACATAGTTGGCTTTGCAATTGGTCTCAGGGTATACAATAATACGTATTTTATAAATCTCCTTTCATCACAGACACACACGCACACTATGGTTTAATGAGGAGAGAATATTTAAGTTGGTATGAATTTTCATGTAGTGTGATGCGTGTTTTGTATATGTGTTGCTATATATGTGTTTTATATGTGCAAACACCGCCAGTAGTGTCACCTTCATAAATGAAATGATTGTTACGAAATGCGTCTACACGTAAGTTCTAAAGTATTCACTTAGTTACCTTATATTTACTTATAGTTTAATCAGTGAATTAAAGATGATTACAACAAGCAACTTTAAAAGATAATAGTAATTTCATTGAATTTACTGAAAATTAATTTAAAACTGGAAATTAGTTTTAAAAATATAGTATTGTTAATAAACATGTTCAAATTTTCTATTTAAGCCTTTGTGTTTAAGGTTTATGTTTCACTTTTTCCACTCTCGCTACATAATATTTTTGTCCTTCATTTCCTAGTAAAGTGTACTAAATTTTTAGCTTGTATTCACTATTAGCAGATTCCAATAATATTTCTGCTTCATTGTCATATTATAATGTGGTACTCAGCTACTTATACTTGGTAAAAAAAACAAAATTATGATCTTATACATTAGTCATACTATTGTTCTTTCCTATTGAGTGATCATTGTCAAATAATGTTCAGTTACAGTCATTAAGACTTGGATGTGTTGATTCAAAGATTTAAACTTGGATGGTCTTTTTAAAAATAGTCTGTTTTTTAAAACAATAGCACTAAAAATTCATAAACTGCTTGAACGATAAATAAAATACTTGGCTTTAAAGATTACTCTACAATTTATAGACGTTTAAAGACCTAGTAATCCAGATTAACGTGTATCAAAAATTAATATCTCAAGGTTGAGTTGAGCTGATTATGACAGAGAAATAGAAGATATTGGCGTATGCTGCAGCTAAGGTTAAGCAATATGGGGGTGTTTATAATAAAACCCCCTTGAGTGTATGAGATTGATGTTGTATCTAAATATGCAGTTGAAAATTATAACAGATAGTCTAATACAAAACCTTTTTGTTAATGATATAGGATGAAAAGAAAATACTACTCCTGGGATGAAGCAATGAATTTAAGGGAAGTTAAGGTAAGAGTCAAACTGTAAATTATCCGTGACTTTCAATTAAACTTTCCAGTTTAATATATTTATTGTAGTATACATTAGAACCAGTTACAACATATTATTAATTACATATCATTCTGGTAATATAAAGTGCAGGTATTTTAATTTTCATATTGAAAGGTATATTGCAGCTATATTGACATATGATTAATTTTACTATTCATGACATAATGATCAGTATTCCTTAGCTTGACTCCGGTACCATTAACCTAATTAAGTGATCCATTGAAATAGGTGCTAGGGGCATTGAACTGCATTAGCCCTTGTGACACCCATTGTACTGTTTATTTACTTTTCCACAGAGTCTTAGACAATTTTAATTTAATGATAGTTTATATTTTTAATATATAACAATATAATATATATTATACACGCACACACATATATGTCAATGTTTGTTTTCACATTTTTAAGGAAGAATATTTAGTAAAAAGAATATTTTTTTATTTTTCTGTTGCCTTTTAAAATTATTTTCAGTGTTCATAATATTTTAATTATTTTGATGTGGAAATAAAATTATAGAAATCTGAAAACCACAAAAAATAGGCGAAAATAATTGTAGAATGATATATCAATATCCATTAATGTGTGTTAATGCATATTGTGTGTGTGTGTTAAGATATAATACTCGTATATAATTTATAGATAATTGTTTTATAACTATGTCAAAAATGTAGGCCAAGTCACACCACTACTTAGTGAATTTATTAGTGGCATGGTTTTACAAATGAAACAAAAGTTTCAAAACACATCAGCACAGTAAGTTACTTAAGTTTTTTCACATAGTTCTAAAACAATTATTTATGAATTTAATTAGTGAAATCAAGAGGATTACAAAATTCTACTTTAAATATATTACTTTAGCCTTCCAGCTTCAATAGCTAGTATGACTCTTATTGCCTGCAAAGGATAGTACATATTGTGAATATAGGTAGCCAATTAAAACCCTAATGAGTCATTAAATACAAAGCTATTTGTAAAAACACAGGGATGGGTACAGTGAGTGCTGCAACACAAACACTAACCTTGAAGGGCAACAAAAATCAGAAAAATTAATTTTTAAAATAAAACTAATCTGTGAATTGAGTAAAGTTTAAACTCAAAAAAATAGCATGTGAAAGAGTAATTTAAAACGAAAGAGAAAGTACATGATAATTTAATAGCCCACATAATTTAATTTTATGTACATGATACATTTAATTTTAAATTGCCCACATAATAAGCTGTTGCAAAAGGTGTTTTCACTCTCATTACATAGTCTTATTCTATAATAAATAGGTCAGTATTGTATATGTCATTTTCTTTATATTTGATTATAATTTTAATGTGAATAGGTTAACTAAGCAGTATACTATTTCAGGCTTCCAGATTTTTTTGAGCTTTAATTTAGATCAATAAACCTTCATTTGAAAACAATAAATTTTCTTCGTGCTCTTCAAGTTTTCTGGCTCATTCTGAACTTTTTTAAGAAATTGTCAAACATAAGGATATCTTACCATTAATTTAATTCCTGAGTATTGTTACTTTCAAACATCAATCCCTCCAAAACATTTGAGCTTACTTGCTGACGCTTTTCAAAACAATCATTCCTTTTACAAAGCAAAGCCTCTACTCAAAGCAAGATTACAACAAGCAACTTTAAGTTCAAGATTATATCAAATAACAATCATTTTTTTAAAATTGAATTTGGTAATATTTTTCTTACATGCTCATACAGGTCATGATGACATCTCTTTCTTTTCCTTTTTTAATGGAAAGATTTTTGAGGACTGTTGATTTACACTTCAACTTTACAATGAAAATGTCTGAATTTAAATAGAATATCTTTGCATAAAATGTTCTCTGAATATTTTCAATTTTACAAATTTAGTTGAAATTAGGTTTCGTACTGGGGGAAACCAAATAAAAAAATTGTTTTTGCTCTTGATTTGTTTGAATCAATATAATAAAGCAGGTTATCAATTATTACAAAATCACCTCCTGGCACAGGTTAAAGACATAGGTATATCTCATGAATCTGAAATTAAAGCAACAATCAATAGAATAATGTAACATGATAGCGGTTAACCAATTCATGGTTAAGCGGAGCTGACAATCTCAACATACAAGTTTATGGAGCCACATCTTGGAATAAACATAGTCAAGTTTATGCAGCAAGGGACTTTATTCTGACTACTATCTTCACCTAAATACTTCACAGAGATATTTCCAAATGAAAGTTTTTACATTAATTATTCCAACATGGAATGAAAATTTTATTTCTTCACACATATATTACAAAAACAGGAAAATTTTAGTATTTTTTAGTACTTTTGCAAATTAATAATTGAAGGAAAGTTACCGGCAGGAAGTTAGCGTTAACGCTGGCTGCTGCTGGCGCCACGAACATTCTCGGGCGACAAAGAAGCCTCTGTTTACTCACTTCTAAATATTAAATAATGGTATTTCTTATACACACGTGATTTAAAATATATTTAGGATTACTTACAAACTTGTTACAACATTTCAAACATTTTATTTAATTAGTTATGTTCGTATATTCACTGACGGAACAACAGGCTCCCCAAACGTACCTTCGTTAGGCGGTTTTAGGGATAGAAAATGAGAATCCTGCCAACATATCTTTTGCAAGCGTGTTACGTACATATTTAGCTACAGAATTAACTATACCAGAATATTTAAATAAAGCCAATAAATTAGCTACAGTCATGGTATCAAGAACGGGCGAAACCGTACTTACCCATCGTTAAACTGTTCTAAAAGTTACAAAAATAATTCCAAACACATTCTTTCTTTGCAGGCGTGTTACAAACAAATGTAACACTATAAATAACTCTGTTACAGTATTAGGATCTCAAAATTAAATTAGCTACAACCCATGATACCCACTAGCCTAGACACTGGCCGTGCCTACCTATCGTTAGGCGGCTGTAGGGATAGAAAATGAAAATCCTGCCAACATATTTTTTGCAAGCGTGTTACGTACATATTTAGCTACAAAACTAACTATACCACAATATTTAAATAAAGCCAATAAATTAGCTACAGTCATGGTATCAAGAACGGGCGAAAACCGTACTTACCTATCGTTAAACTGTTCTAAAAGTTACAAAAAAAATCCAAACACATACTTTCTTTGCAGGCGTGTTACAAACAAATGTAACACTATAAATAACTCTGTTACAGTATTAGGATCTCAAAATTAAATTAGATACAAGCTATGATACCCACTAGCCTCGACACTGACCGTGTCTACCTATCGAGCGGTTTTAGGGATAGAAAATGAAAATCCTGCCAACATATTTTTTGCTTGCGTGTTACGTACACATTTAGCTACAGAACTAACTATACCACAATATTTAAATAAAGCCAATAAATTAGCTACAGATCATGATATCAAGCCCGGACGAAAACCGTACCTAGCAATCGTTAAACTGTTCTAAAAGTTATTAAAAAATCCAATATAATTTTTTCTTTGCAGGCTTGTTACAAACAAATGAAACATTATAACTAACACTGATACAATATTTGGATGTCAATATTACATTAGCTACAAGCCATGATAGCTAGCCCGGGCGCTCACCGTATCTACCTCTCGTTTATGGGTTCCAGAATTTTGAAAATGATAACCCAGACCACATATTTCTTTGCATTCGTGTTACGCATACCTGTAACTTTGGAACTAACAATGCTGCAATATTTGGATGTCAATATTAAACTAGCTGCAAGGTTAGAGAATATTATTGTAATGGAATAATTTTTTAGGCGTGTTATGCATACAAGTAACGTTATAACCAACATTGCTACAATATTTGGATGTCAATAACAAATTACCCTGGCGAAAACCGTACCTACCAATACTATCAATCGTTGTATTATCTTAGTAGCTACAACGAGTTATGGGCGTGCTATCAATAGAAGTAACTTAACGTTACTACACTATTTGGAAGTGAATATAAAACTAGTTACAAGCCATGATAACTAACCCAGACGATAACTGTACCTTTCCATCGTTAAACTATCACGTAATTTATAAAAAAGCAGTGGTCACTTTTTTATGTGTTAAGTATACATGCAACTTTGGATGGAATGTTATAAGTATAACTCTGATGTACGCTACTGTGAGGGAGCAGCAAGGTATCCAGGGGCCTTTTATGGAACAATAGGTTTTGGAGGCCAAGGCGCAAGTTGTAAGCCAATAAAAGTTTTAGGTTGACATTTTTTCATAACTACGGCAACAGTTTAATGAAATTAATAATAAGTTTTTTTATAAATTAAGAAAATCCAGATCTTTGTAAATCATAACAGTATATAATGTTTGAATGTTTAACTGTAAATGTATTATTTTTCGTATTTGTATTTGAAATACTGTATTGCAGAGAAAAATGTAAACTTCTAACACCTTTAAAGTTCCGTAAGATGGCCTATGTAATCAAATAAACCGTAGTTTGAAATCGAAATTGAAAACAGTAACTATAACATTTTTGATAAGATGAGAATTAAACAAATGCTTCGCAATTATCGGTTAGCCAGATGACAAGCAATAAGTTTTGGAAAAACTGAAATAAGGTAGTCTACATTAATGACTTACATATTATGTACCTATTGTTAGGTACATAATCATTGCTTTATCTCAATGAAGCTACATGATACCTGGAAAAGATTTAGTTACTGATTTTTAATCACATAAACTATTATTATGATAACAATCCATTCATGTCTGAATTATGAAAAACGATGGTATTTTCTTCTTGTTAACCCTCTGCAAAGGATGTTTGTATCCCTGTGGGGTTGGGACCACCATCGGTCCATTCAATGTCCAACTTTGTATTTGCAGTTGAAACAAAACTGTTATGAATAATATAAACCAGAACTCTTGGCTACAAAGAAAACTAACAGAGCAAAAGTTACAACTTGAGATTTACTTCTTTGTTGGACATGGAATGTATTTTGACCAATGCCGCATTAAAAGGCCATTTGCAATTTTACAAAATAAGTACCGAGTTTTAATATATTTATTACTTTTATTTTCTACTTAGAAGTTATTAACAATTAAATAAGGCGATTAAAAGTGCAAAATGAAGCACTGTCGTTATGTTAGTTTTCAGAAACACTCAATTTAACTACCTTTATTTAAATTAATTTAAACATAATTTAAATAAATATACTTTATTGTAAATGGCCTTTTTAACAAGAAAATAACCATGACAATTTCTTTTTGTAAAGAACCAAATACAGTTAACATTGCCTAGACAAATAATAAACTAATCTAAAACTAGAAAAAAATATAACCAAATCCTAAACAGTAAACCTAGTACGTACTACAACCTTAGGACTAAACAGCTAGAATAGTAACCTAGGTAAACATAAAAATAATACAACTATTCTTTGAGATTAGCTTGTGAGGTTATGTTAACACAGATAAACGACACCAAAATAAATAACTATAATAAATATACAATAATAAATAAACGACACAAATAAAGACATACACAAAACCCACAAATTATTCACTTAGTTTTAAGTTAGAGTTTGTAGTTGCAACACTGACTGATGATGATGACTTTGTTATTAAAAGGCGTATGAGTTAATAAATGATTAAATTGTTAGTTTTGTGTATGTCTTTTATTTGTTATAAAAATTATAATTTAAATTAAAGAACTAAATTCACTAAATCTAACTTATACCAAATTAAACCAAAGTATTGAATAACTGAACTAATTGTAAATTAACGACACACGTAAGGTTATTCTGAATCAGTAATGGCAAATAATGGTTTCAGTATAACAACTTTCCTACTATAGTAGTTTACTGTTGGGAGAAAATGTTATCAGCGGGAATGCGATAACGTGACAGTTAAGTCTAAACATAAGAGGCAACTACTGCCGAGACTGGTCTAAATGTTTACACTTCAGTATTGTTACATCGCATTAGTTTTCTAAGCAGAAAATAAACACTGCTCAAATTATCACATGATAATCCCGACGAGCCGGTATCTGATTTTATGTACAGTAATAGATTCATTATTATGGGTATCGTAATATAATTTTGAAAACTTCTCCCGACACTAGTAATTTTTTTACCCCTAAAATATGTTTACAGGATCAAAAACAGTTTTCAATTAAATTAAATTTTATGTACCTGAGTTTACTTCTCCGATAGGAGGTACAATCAATGACGTATATTACCGCCAATTTGTATTAGGATATACGGTAATTTGATTTAAACTACATATTTTAAAGTCTAAAAACAAGACCGAGTATTCTTAAATTCGGTCAAAAATAAAGATCATCTTTTATCGTGTGAAAAAATTAGGACTGAGTGAAAATGTGAACTTACTTGTATTATTAAATACCGAAACACTAAACAATGAGATGAAAACTAAGAAAACTTTTTTGTTATAATCAAGGTAAAAAATGCCCCAAAACCCACCCAGACCTCGTGGCGACCAGCCTACTTCTCACATGCGCATGCAGTCATAATCCTACCGGAAATGAAGGGTTCAGGAATGATTGATTGTCCAAGTACCAAGATGTTAAACTCATTCTATGGTTAATAGGAAAGTAGTAAAAAGAAACCTAACTGTAAATGTCACGTGAAGAGAGAGAGGAAAGCAGGCAAAAAAACCCCTGCGATATATCATGCAGGAACCCTGGTTGCTAGAGTATACACAATGGAGAGTGTAGGGAAGGAATACATTAACACCTTGTTAGTGAGTCTTCTGCTGCCTACTCGAAATAGAAATAGAACATGCAAAATTAAATTAGTAATTAATGTAGAACTGCGCCACAGCACACGTGTTTGTCACTGCCTAACCTGAAACAGGTAGTTAGTAATTGTCAATTAGGTTACAGTGCGAGATAATAGCTAGGAAAGACAGGATTACTGTACAATTATGTCTAACGATAAATAAACAAATAATATCAAGATAACCAAACAAATTAAAATATAGAACATTTAAAAGTCTTTGGGTTTAAAGCTGTTAACTTTAACCATTTCATTAATTCCAATGAATATACTTATGGTAAACAAATCAACACTTATAGAGCATAGTCAAATTAACAGAGTTGTATTTCAGCACTTGTAAGAAAGAAAGTTTATGCTGGTATATAAGGAGCCGTTGTATGTTGAGCAGGTAGAGTTAATTAATATACGGCAAAACGTTTATGATGAACCTTTCGTAAATCATGAGATATAGTAGATGATGAACCGTTATAGTTAATTGAGCAGATGGACGACATATGCAACGAGACTTTCTTGATGATAGATCGTTGTTATTAATAAGACAGGTGGAGGTATATACCATGACTCGTTATTGGTGGTGGAGTGTTGTTCCATATTGGGCGGGTGGCGCTAAAGTATGATCCGGTGTTCTTCCTAACGGAGCGTAGATATTTATAAGGCGTGTAGAGGTAAAACATGATGCGGTGTTCTTCCTAACGGAGCGTAGATATTTATAAGGCGTGTAGAGGTAAAACATGATCCGGTGTTCTTCAAAGCGGAGCGTAGATATTTATAAGGCGTGTAGAGGTAAAACATGATGCGGTGTTCTTCCTAACGGAGCGTAGATATTTATAAGGCGTGTAGAGGTAAAACATGATGCGGCGTTCTTCATACCGGAGCGTAGATATTTATAAGGCGTGTAGAGGTAAAGCATGATGCGGTGTTCTTCCTAACGGAGCGTAGATATTTATAAGGCGTGTAGAGGTAAAACATGATGCGGTGTTCTTCCTAACGGAGCGTAGATATTTATAAGGCGTGTAGAGGTAAAGCATGATGCGGTGTTCTTCCTAACGGAGCGTAGATATTTATAAGGCGTGTAGAGGTAAAGCATGATGCGGTGTTCTTCCTAACGGAGCGTAGATATTTATAAGGCGTGTAGAGGTAAAACATGATCCGGTGTTCTTCCTAACGGAGCGTAGATATTTATAAGGCGTGTAGAGGTAAAACATGATGCGGTGTTCTTCCTAACGGAGCGTAGATATTTATAAGGCGTGTAGAGGTAAAGCATGATCCGGTGTTCTTCCTAACGGAGCGTAGATATTTATAAGGCGTGTAGAGGTAAAACATGATCCGGTGTTCTTCCTAACGGAGCGTAGATATTTATAAGGCGTGTAGAGGTAAAACATGATGCGGCGTTCTTCATAGCGGAGCGTAGATATTTATAAGGCGTGTAGAGGAAATACATGATGCGGCGTTCTTCAAAGCGGAGCGTAGGTATATATAAGGCGCGTAGAGGAAATACATGATGCGGCGTTCTTCATAGCGGAGCATAGATATTTATAAGGCGTGTAGAGGTAAAACATGATGCGGCGTTCTTCATAGCGGAGCGTAGATATTTATAAGGCGTGTAGAGGAAATACATGATGCGGCGTTCTTCATAGCGGAGCGTAGGTATATATAAGGCGTGTAGAGGAAATACATGATGCGGCGTTCTTCAAAGCGGAGCGTAGGTATAAATAAGGCGCGTAGAGGAAATACATGATGCGGCATTCTTCATAGCGGAGCGTAGGTATATATAAGGCGCGTAGAGGAAATACATGATGCGGCATTCTTCATAGCGGAGCGTAGATATTTATAAGGCGTGTAGAGGTAAAGCATGATGCGGTGTTCTTCCTAACGGAGCGTAGATATTTATAAGGCGTGTAGAGGTAAAACATGATGCGGCGTTCTTCATAGCGGAGCGTAGATATTTATAAGGCGTGTAGAGGAAATACATGATGCGGCGTTCTTCAAAGCGGAGCGTAGGTATATATAAGGTGCGTAGAGGAAATATATGATGCGGCATTCTTCATAGCGGAGCGTAGATATTTATAAGGCGTGTAGAGGTAAAGCATGATGCGGCGTTCTTAATAGCGGAGCGTAGGTATATATAAGGCGTGTAGAGGAAATACATGATGCGGCGTTCTTCAAAGCGGAGCGTAGGTATAAATAAGGCGCGTAGAGGAAATACATGATGCGGCATTCTTCATAGCGGAGCGTAGGTATATATAAGGCGCGTAGAGGAAATAACATGATGCGGCATTCTTCATAGCGGAGCGTAGGTATATATAAGGCGCGTAGAGGAAATACATGATGCGGCATTCTTCATAGCGGAGCGTAGGTATATATAAGGCGCGTAGAGGAAATACATGATGCGGCATTCTTCATAGCGGAGCGTAGATATTTATAAGGCGTGTAGAGGTAAAGCATGATGCGGCGTTCTTCCTAACGGAGCGTAGATATTTATAAGGCGTGTAGAGGAAATACATGATGCGGCGTTCTTCATAGCGGAGCGTAGGTATATATAAGGCGTGTAGAGGAAATACATGATGCGGCGTTCTTCAAAGCGGAGCGTAGGTATAAATAAGGCGCGTAGAGGAAATACATGATGCGGCATTCTTCATAGCGGAGCGTAGGTATATATAAGGCGCGTAGAGGAAATACGTGATGCGGCATTCTTCATAGCGGAGCGTAGATATTTATAAGGCGTGTAGAAGTAAAGCATGATGCGGTGTTCTTCCTAACGGAGCGTAGATATTTATAAGGCGTGTAGAGGAAATACATGATGCGGCGTTCTTCATAGCGGAGCGTAGGTATATATAAGGCGTGTAGAGGAAATACATGATGCGGCGTTCTTCAAAGCGGAGCGTAGGTATAAATAAGGCGCGTAGAGGAAATACATGATGCGGCATTCTTCATAGCGGAGCGTAGGTATATATAAGGCGCGTAGAGGAAATACATGATGCGGCATTCTTCATAGCGGAGCGTAGGTATTTATAAGGCGTGTAGAGGTAAAGCATGATGCGGCGTTCTTCATAGCGGAGCGTAGATATTTATAAGGCGTGTAGAGGAAATACATGATGCGGCGTTCTTCAAAGCGGAGCGTAGGTATAAATAAGGCGCGTAGAGGAAATACATGATGCGGCATTCTTCATAGCGGAGCGTAAGTATATATAAGGCGCGTAGAGGAAATACATGATGCGGCATTCTTCATAGCGGAGCGTAGATATTTATAAGGCGTGTAGAGGTAAAGCATGATGCGGCGTTCTTCCTAACGGAGCGTAGATATTTATAAGGCGTGTAGAGGAAATACATGATGCGGCGTTCTTCATAGCGGAGCGTAGGTATATATAAGGCGTGTAGAGGAAATACATGATGCGGCGTTCTTCAAAGCGGAGCGTAGGTATAAATAAGGCGCGTAGAGGAAATACATGATGCGGCATTCTTCATAGCGGAGCGTAGATATTTATAAGGCGTGTAGAGGTAAAGCATGATGCGGTGTTCTTCCTAACGGAGCGTAGATATTTATAAGGCGTGTAGAAGTAAAACATGATGCGGCGTTCTTCATAGCGGAGCGTAGATATTTATAAGGCGTGTAGAGGAAATACATGATGCGGCGTTCTTCAAAGCGGAGCGTAGGTATATATAAGGCGCGTAGAGGAAATATATGATGCGGCATTCTTCATAGCGGAGCGTAGATATTTATAAGGCGTGTAGAGGTAAAGCATGATGCGGCGTTCTTAATAGCGGAGCGTAGGTATATATAAGGCGTGTAGAGGAAATACATGATGCGGCGTTCTTCAAAGCGGAGCGTAGGTATAAATAAGGCGCGTAGAGGAAATACATGATGCGGCATTCTTCATAGCGGAGCGTAGGTATATATAAGGCGCGTAGAGGAAATACATGATGCGGCGTTCTTCAAAGCGGAGCGTAGGTATAAATAAGGCGCGTAGAGGAAATACATGATGCGGCATTCTTCATAGCGGAGCGTAGATATTTATAAGGCGTGTAGAGGTAAAGCATGATGCGGTGTTCTTCCTAACGGAGCGTAGATATTTATAAGGCGTGTAGAAGTAAAACATGATGCGGCGTTCTTCATAGCGGAGCGTAGATATTTATAAGGCGTGTAGAGGAAATACATGATGCGGCGTTCTTCAAAGCGGAGCGTAGGTATATATAAGGCGCGTAGAGGAAATATATGATGCGGCATTCTTCATAGCGGAGCGTAGATATTTATAAGGCGTGTAGAGGTAAAGCATGATGCGGCGTTCTTAATAGCGGAGCGTAGGTATATATAAGGCGTGTAGAGGAAATACATGATGCGGCGTTCTTCAAAGCGGAGCGTAGGTATAAATAAGGCGCGTAGAGGAAATACATGATGCGGCATTCTTCATAGCGGAGCGTAGGTATATATAAGGCGCGTAGAGGAAATAACATGATGCGGCATTCTTCATAGCGGAGCGTAGGTATATATAAGGCGCGTAGAGGAAATAACATGATGCGGCATTCTTCATAGCGGAGCGTAGGTATATATAAGGCGCGTAGAGGAAATACATGATGCGGCATTCTTCATAGCGGAGCGTAGATATTTATAAGGCGTGTAGAGGTAAAGCATGATGCGGCGTTCTTCATAGCGGAGCGTAGATATTTATAAGGCGTGTAGAGGTAAAGCATGATGCGGCGTTGTTCTTAGTGGAGCGTTGATATTTATTGAGCGGTTGAAGGTAGTTGTGTGCTGTGTTGTGTTGTTTGTGTGTGTGTGTGTGTGTGTGTGTGTGTGTGTGTGTGTGTGTGTGTGTGTGTGTGTGTGTGTGTGTGTGTGTGTCCTTTTATTTCCAAGGCCAAACTAGAGCTATGTTGTGGGTATAAAACGTGTTCAAATTAAATAATTTTCGCATTTTAAAATTTAATTTAACGTAGATATGAAGCTCCAATTGCGTATAACATGGTACTAATGTTCCGTTGACCCAATCAAAATAAAATGTATAGAATAATAAGGTAAGGGGGTAATTATAAAAACTTAAATTTAAAAAACATTTGTACAAATAAAAATATAGTTTCGCAACATTTTCTAAATAGATTGTGTACTTATTATTGTTTAATAACTTGTTTCAAAGCAACATTACAAAACATATTTGCGTTTATTTAAAGAAAACCTTTTCTATATAAACAATAGGGCCCGGTATTACTTTCCATAGGTCAATTATATTGTTCTTAAGACTCGGTTATATTGTCCTTAAGGCTCGGTTGTAGAATTTTATTAGTAGGTCGTCATCTTCACTTGTTTAGAAAACGGTTTTATGACACTGACCATTTTTGGGCTTAACTTTTTCTCTTCAAAGGGCAATGACACAGACGAGGCTCCGTGAGGGTAAGGGTTCTAAAGGATTGGCTCCTTTTTAAAAAACTGGAATTACATTGTGAAGTGACAATATAAACATTTTGTTTGATTATAATTTGCAGATAAACCACGTAAACACAAGTTATGGAAAAACTTATGAAATTAATTAAAATGTTTGCCTATTGAATTCACCAGAAAGTAGGCTACTTCGGTAATATGTATTTGCGTTTCCCAAACCACCTTGATTAGTTAACTACCTTGTTGACAAACAGCTATAATATTATACAGTTGTAATGAAGTAAAAATAATATACGTATCAGTGGCCTAACTGTATAAGAAATATGCTCTTGTGATATACTGGTATAGCTTAAGAAATAATTTAGATACCTAGAACGGATTGTTAATGTATGAAAAAAGACATCTGTATCTGTAATTGGTAATTGACATTTCGTCAGGACCCTTTGGTATACATGTATAAACCTCCATAATAAGTATTGAAAGTACAAGATAACACTTAAAAAACCCGTTTTCAACATTAACTCTTAAATCCTACATCAATTTAACATTTTAACCGTTGTGTAATTTATTACATAATAGGAACTGTTAACAACAACAATTGTTACTTAGATTTAAAGAAATAAAAAGTATAAATTTCTTTTTAAATATTTTAAAAAAAATACCAGTACGGTTACGCAACGAAAACCTAATATATATTACAGCAAATGGGGTATATAAAATAGCTCTCCAAATGATGTTGTGAAACATTATTTTAATATTTGTTATATCGTCTTCAATATTCTAAATGTCTTTAATATTGTTAAAATGGGTTCAGAACAGGAACGGCCTATCGAGGGCTAAATTATTTGTTAATATCAGTTCATTTTATAGCAGATTATTATTTGGTCAACTGATGATTTTACTTTAAAAAAAAAGATTGTTAAAAAGAAAAGATTTATAGTTTTTTTTTATGAAATGGGCTGTGTACTACATAAACTGCAATATAAGTAAGTATTTATTTCGTAAACTAATCAAAACATTTTACGGTGGTAACAATATCGCCTTAACCATTTACAAATTTACTCCAGTTCTCAAATTTGATGTGTTTAACATTTTTAAATACTGGAAATTTAAAGAAACAGTACAAACAAATAAAACCGTTCAATTTAAATTCCATTAATAATTATGTATTTGAATAATCAAAAAACTTTGGCCAAGATTCGCAATTTATTGATATCCGACTTATAGGCTCATATTATTTACAATACCAATTTTTTAATATTAAAAATTTTATTGTATGTATATTACTAGCGGAGTACCCATCTTTCATGCGGGGTTGACGAATATCTGTATTGATTTAATTTGTTTTTGTATTTGCGTTGAATTTAATTTACTAAAATTAAAACGCAATAAATATATGAAACTATAGTTTATAAACCTACCGTAAAGGAATTTTCCAAGGCCAGTGGGGCGTTGCCCTAACGGAATTGTTAAATAAAAGTAGGCCTATGTGTTAACCAGGGACCCTAAGAATGTCTATGTAAATTTCCAGCATAATGGGTAAAGTAATTTTCAAGTAATTTAGTAACACACAGTAATTATTCTACTGGTTTCGCAAAGTAAAATATAGGTATATCCATTAAAAAAAATATATTATCCTGTTATATATGTATATATTGCAAAATAGTCTAATTTTGAAAAATAAATAGTTAATATAAATACTAAATCTTAATAATTATAAATTAAATATAATTATAAATATAAAGTATTAACTATTATTTATAATTAATTATTATATTAATTAATTAGTATTTATTACTATTTATTTTAATTCACTAACATTATAATTTCGTAAAAATTTTATATATTATTACCTCAAACAATCCTATACAAATTTATCACTAAAGGAACTTTTTTATTCTGTATCAAACATTTCATTTTGATATCGCTTTTCCTTTTACATAAATTGTGGAACTAAAACCTTATAGTAGGTTTTAAAACGGCAAAACCTTGCTAGAGTGAAAAAAATCAAATTAGTAAAACCTGTTTCCTAAATATTACAGTTATAGCATTCGATTCTAAATTACAATTATAAAACATCGCAATAGTTGTATTTATTAATTTTTTTAGGTAAAATTAAACGAGACCTGGCTGGTCGGTTTCAGAAAAGTACGTACTCCTCGGTCGGGCGGATTGTGTTTAACCCCGGCACACTCCTCATACAAACCTTTGTGTATGTATGTATGTGTGTGTGTGTGTATGTATGTATGTATGTATGTGTGTGTGTGTGTGTGTGTGTGTGTGTGTGTGTGTGTGTGTGTCTCGAATTTTGTACATTTCAGACGCGTTCAATTCATATGCATGATGAGATTATTTTAATTATGCAAGTGATTGAAATTAAAAATCAAGTATTCAATGTTGTCAAGATGTGTAATAAATATATCTCCACTAGCCCCAAGTAGTCTTCCATTAGCCGCAAGCACCATCGAAGTAGTGAAGAATTGTGTACAGCTACGTAACACTTAAATGTTTTACCTTCCATTTCTTTTTAAATAGTAATAATTATTTCATAAAGTTATTACAGATAATACATTTAAAATTGAAAGACGGGTCAGCAATTTCTTCGAATGTTTTATCGGGAAGAAATTTTTGTAAGCATTTCGAAGAATAATGCAACCACCTGCTGCACTGTTGACACTGACTCCATTGAGGTGAACCCCTTGTATCACCTACACCGCATAGTAAACAGATGTTGGTCATAGTATCTGAATGTGTCAGGCAACGTAGCTGCAACTCCCTCCTATATATTGTTGGATCGAAACTGAGACTAATATCTTGGTTATAGATTATTTTTTCAGCATAATATATAATAAAAACTCCGCAGTTGAAACTATCAATTTGTGTGGGGTATTGTGGTTGCATTATTTTAAAACTATTAATATCTATATAATCCTCCGTCATATTATTTCTCTTTTTAAAAAAAGATATTATTTCATTTGGACATTTACTGCTGTTTACACTCTCATTACTTAATAGTGGATTGTAGTAGTAAATAAGTTTTAGCTCAAAATCGACAACGTAAAGGCACCAGTGGCAACCAGATTCATTAACAGGCATCAACATTAGTTTGCAGTTAGAAAGATTATCCTTAACAAGTGAGAATGTGTGAACAAATTTGCATTTTAGGGCTATTAAACTTTTCTCGCATGATATTATTTTAATATTTTTGTTCTGATTACATTTCATAAAAGAGGCTAAACACGAGTCAATAATTGTGTTATTTAGCCATTCATTTCCAAATAGCCTCGTATAATCTTCACTGTCTATTTGTAAAGTCCCGAATCTAGCCACAGAAAAAAGCATTCCGCAGTCGATATTGTAAAAATTAGGATCTGCGAACAAACCATTATTCAAAACGTTATTTTCTAAGGACCTGACACAACGGATTCTTAACTCGTGACGGAAACTGATAACGTCAAAACTGTGAATAATATTATCGCCCTTTAACAACCTACTGACGTAATAAATTATATAGACACCACAGTTATAGCTGTCAGATTGAGTAGGGTAGGAAATTTCACTTGAAATTAAATTATGTACAGGTAGCTGCTCCTTCACAAGTGAATTTCTCTTTTCAAAAAATAATTTTAATTTTGTTAATATAACTGGCCTCAAAGTACTGTATTTAGCTGGGTCTAAAAAGTACACTCGCGCTTTTATAAGGTCTATAAACATCAATGTCCAATGACAACCTTCCGTATTATATGGCATTATTATAATATTATATTTACACAATTCAACTAAATTCAAATCGCAGTCAATAGTTATTTTGCAATTTAAAACTGCAGTCGATAAGCTACTCTTTATATAAAAAACTTGCCCCGGGGTTAAGTCGTCTATAAACGTGCTTATACATCTGTCTAGAGCGGCATCAGTTAGCCAATTATGGCTAAATAGGGAATCGTAATCGTCCATGAATAACACTGAACCGTCTGTGTATGTACAGCAGATGTGATCGCGCGACAAATCTCTGTGTTGTGACGTATTACGCACCTGTACTGTTTGTGGCGGTTGAAAAGTATGAACATTTATATGTTTTTTATTGAAATACGTTCGTTTGCGCCTTATTCTTCTTTTCCACGTTTCTTCTCCTAATATACTATCAGGACATTTCTCTTCTATTGAACTGTCACTAATGGACAATTCGCCTACGTCACTTTCAATTACACGCTTTACCCTAACCTCTGGCGATGTATGAGTTAATGCAGTGACAGGTACATCAAGTTCAAAACTTTTACAAATTGTTGCAATCCTTTCTGTTAAATAATCAACGAATCTGCCAGCTTTTAATTTCGTTTGGCTCTTTAATAGCTCGTGCTTAACCTGATTAAACCAGTTTTCAACAACGCCATTGCTTAGTCTTACAGCGGAATCTTCTTTCAGCATTAACCCGGTCCACATTACGCAATAAGGCATGTACTTCTTCAAAAGGATCTCTCGTAAAAATTCTTCACAATAGTAAGGATTTTTCTCCGTATTGACAGCTTTCGGTTCTACAAATTTACCATGGCGGGCTTGTTCGTCAGTATCGCCTCTTACGCGGTCGTAAATACTTTTAAATAGAATATAAAAAGGACTCTTCCTCGCGATTGGACCGGTCTCTGTGTTCTCTACATCGATTTTGACATCTTCTTCCCTTACCGTATCAAGCTGTACGAGTCCACCCGCGTTAGACTGCTCAAATAAATGTTTAATATTTTTAATATAAAAAGCAACATCTTCTGTTAAGTTTTTGCCGCTCAAAATTTTACAGATAATTGTAAACGTTTCCTTGAGGGTTTTAAAGTCTTTGATATCTATTAACAACGCAATACAGGATAAAACAAATTTTTTTAAGTCCCGGTTGTCTTTTGCATATTTCTTGCAATCTCGCGAGGCCATATGTATGAAATGACTGCAACACAAATGTATGGAAACAATTGATTTGTATTCTGAAGTCCCCGTTACTATGTCGAATGTAGTTCGCAGGTACCTCGACACGCTGCATTTATTCCAGGCACAGATCGTAGCATTCATTAATACAAAACTGAAATCTATAACTATTCTGGGGAACAGAACTTTTCTGCCTTCCACCTTCGAGCAAAAATGGAGAAATTTTAAAAAAAAACAACTGATTGTAGCCTTGTCATGTTTACAAGATATTAAATCAAAAACCGGAAGTATAACGCCGTTAATACTGACGCAACCAGTGTAATAAAAAACTCTATTTTTTTCGTGTATCCATGGCCGTATAATCGTTCCCGTTGCATCTACATGTAAAGTAAGTCTTTTATTTTGATATTTTTTAAAAACTTTCAACTGTCTTTCACTGTATATATACACTTGTAGTGGTAAACAAACTTGTTGTATAAACACAGTTTCATTTCCTGCCAGCTGTTCCTTGTATCTTTCAAAAAGATCCGTCATGTCGTCTTTATCGAAGTCGCGTTCTTTAAGGGATTCGCCACGAATTTTTTGCAAAACGCTCAGTGATTTGATATCCCCCAAATTACCCTTAACAACCAGCTCGGAATCGGCATCTCTTATTGTTTCATACCTATATGATATAGGTTTTGTGTTAAATAATTTTTTTTTCAAAATCTCTCTTTCTATAGATCTAACTTGACCGGTTAATTTATTCCCGTTGTGTTTTTGTTTGCCCGTACTTTGTACGTTTACACTACATGCGTTATTCCTAAAACTTAAAACCAAACGAAACTTTTTGCAACCCTTGTGCTTACAGTATCCATAGTACACTATCTCGCCTTTGGCTAGCGAAAAATTTCTGCTTTTGTTGAAATGCTTGAATTCCATAACACAGGCGATTTGATTTTTAATTTTCGTTTTTAAAATGTAACGTATGTTAGGAATGTTTAAACTATCTCTCACATAAATATCTACAACCTCCGTTTCTGCTAAAGAAAATCTAAATTCGTGAACCCAAAATATACTTTGTTTTTTCGGCGTTGTTCTACGAATTTCGTGTTTTAACATAAGGCTTCGGTTTGAGGCATTACCGGTTACATTTGAAAAATTATTTTTTGGAATTTGTTTCTTTTTAATTACTTTAGGACTATTTTGTTGCGAAGGATTTTCATTGTCGACTAATTCAAGCGTAGCACACGTTTGCGCTCTATCACCGCCTTTTTCCTCACGTTTAATCTCGTCTGGTTCAGATTGCAAACATTTTTCACTGTTAGACGCACTAAGCGAAATGTGCTTTTTAATAACTTGCCTAACTTGATACACAACTTTCAATTTATTTCGTTTGTTCGGCAAAATTTGTAAATCATTGCAAAGATTAGATAATAATGGTCCGCACATTATGTTTAATAAAGTTGGATCATTGATGTCCAAATTCCGATTTTGCAACGCAGTTATAACTTGTTCCGAACTAATTTTCGTTTGCCGCTTGTCACGCCAGGTCGATTTAATAGACATCTTGAAAGAATATTTATCCTTAAGGCTATTCAAATAATATTTTAGAACTGAAAAGTTTCAAGTAAACACTAAGACAAAAAATATGAAATTATGAATAAATTAGAATTTGAAAAATAAATATTAAAATTAAAAACAGTAATCAAAGTTTTGTATATTGTTCTACTTATCTGTGAAAATTCACAAAAGTTCGCACAGTTTCAACACTGCAAGTAGACACTGGCACAGAAAAATATTGTGTAACACAATGCACTGTCAAGTGTCAAGTGGTTGATTTTGTCCTGAATATCCCTCACTACCCGGTTCCCCCACCCTTGGTAATTTCGCCTTTTTATTTTTCTTTACTTTAGGAGGGGAGTACCCGAACCTTCGTATCTTTTAAAAGAAAGAAAACCCATAAAAATTGCTAACTATAATGCCTGAGTAAAAAATTATTTTTCCTACAAGATTTATTTTCACTTGAGTTTTTTCTTGAATTTCCATTGGCAAATGTCCCATTGGAAAAACTGCAACCTCCAGAAATTTACAAATTTTTCTATTTGTATAGATAAATTGTTATAAACAATGTAGAATTTGTCCAGCAACAAAAAATAGAAAGACTAGTTACACTTTGTAAGCTGTCTTTGTACAGCCAATATGTCTAGAATGTTCTGAGCTGCTGTGTAAATACTGCTGTCAAAATTGAGTTATTATTTGTAATGCCAGTTTCCATAAATAAAGCTTATAATGTGTCAAATGTTATCTTGTATATAAAGTTAAGTGTGTACAATCAGTGAACAAGAAATAATTAGGGTATGTTAATTATCGTGCGATTATAAGTCTCTTTAGCTAAACTGCGCTAAAATCTGTAGGTTTTATTTACTACAGTTTTCAATTAGTAAATAAAATATGACTGCTCTCATAAAACTACGTTTACCCTACTAGTCCCATTGCAATCAGAATATTCAAAAACAATTTTTATAAAGTAAATGCAAGATAAATTGTTAAACCACACAATAAATCACACTTAGACATTTCGTGCCTCTGATGTAATCGGCAGCAGTAATGTGACAGAAATTACTGCACGGTAGTTGAAGGTTAATAAATACTGAATCATCTTTCGTTAATCTCTGTATTGTATACAAGTTATATAAACATTTTATGTGAACATTTCATAATTAAATGCGTGCTAGGAAAATTCCTGCTTACGCAGCTTTAGTATTATATAGGTGTGAGAACAGAGCCCCGGCAGTGTGTAAGTCGCCTCTGTATCGCACAGACGTTTTCCACTCCGATTGAGTGCATATCAATTGTATTGTTTTATTAAGTAAAAATTTATGTAACAGTTTTCTAAATTAATTGTTTATTAAATTCAAAGGTTTGTTAAAAATAAAAATCATTTTTAAAAACCTTTCTTGCTTAATATAAAACGTAACTTACATGAACTAAATAACATCTGTGCGAGTGTTGTCAGCTTATATTGTCTGGTGATATCAGGCTGTCTGGTGTAAACAAACATAGGTCCAAGCCAAACAAAGATAAAGGCTCGCACTCGACAAGTACTCTCGTGGACGAAGGCTCGGAAAACTGACTTTCTGCATTCTATCTTTTCCATCCCTTTCTCTCATTTTCATACGGCGTAAACGTAAATAATTTATGGTATCTTCCCAACGTCAAAATGGTCGTATAAAGATGGAAACATTTGTTTCTATACTCGACTTTAGCCGCTGGTAGTCTATATTTTATTTTATTAATATGTTTATTGAATACATTGGTAATACCGTTGGTAATACGTTGGAATACCTTTAGTAAATATATATGGAGTAGGCCATATTAAGTGTTACATCTGTTAATACATGTGTTGCAGACTAGTGTTACCATGTTTGCAATGTTACGAAATTGTAAGAATATACAGCAAATAATAGTCACTTTTAGATTCTTAAAATCTGATAGAGATGCTATGACAATTAATTTGAAAAGCAAGTTAAGTTATAAAATAAATACTTTATCCATCCTATAGTATCTAAGAGCACCGAGGGAAAGAACGAGATGCATTGACCGGAACATTAAGATAAGTTTGGTCAACAAGTAAACAAACGCGTCAGAATGGCTTTCGGAGTGTCGGCTGTTTATGTTTCCATATCAAAATTGTGTCTGTAGATACATAACATAGTTCTCTCCAAGATAAGGTCGCGAATCCACAGCTGTATGTCCTAAAATAGCATGTTTACAAATTCCTGAAGTACTTACATCGAGGACTCTAATAAAACACTTGGCAACAATATCTCAACTTTTCCAAATGAATGACCAAGGTATTAAAGAGCTAGCGTTATTTATAGGCCATACAACATCATTTTTATCAATAATAACATTATATATTTTTTTTTCATCCAAATACTCAAAAATAGTTTGAAAGATATAAATAATGTAGATAAGAAAGAACACGTGGATATATACACACATTCTATGACCATAAGGGCAAAACATTTTAAGTACTTATTTAAGGATACATGTATCATAGGTGTTAATGAGCCAATTAAACTAGAGAGCAGTTCAGGCGGTTTAAGCAATATAAATAAATAAATATTTGTGGTAAATATTTAAAATTCTTTATTTCTACATCTCTGAAGATTATATGTAAGGATATAGTTCTTCCCAATGTGTATTGCAGTGTAGCAAGGAATCAAAACGTTTTCAGAAAGCAATGTAATAAATCTATTATGTTTATCCTCGATATTCTAGTCCCAAGAGTAACTTTAATATCTATGGGATTTTCACTCACTTTAGAGTTGCATGAAAAACTGGTTCAAGTATGGTGATCATTGGTACGGAAACAAATACAGTAGTGCATGGATAATTCGAGGTAGAGGGCACCGAGACACCGTCGGATTACCGAAAACTTGGATTACACGGAAATAGCTTCCTGTACACTAGAAAAAAAACAGGAGTTCTAATGAACCCTAATACTATAATTAAGAATGCACAAAATACGTATGTAGAACTTTATTGATTACAGTACATACATAAATTAATGTTGCTTGGCTCTCCAAGACCACTGTACTGAATCTTGCTTGCAAGGATACTATACGATATGAATACCATACTAAGTATCGGCAATTATAGCTAGAAAATAGCCGATGCCCGTTGTAAACTTTATCAGGACGCCCAATGTTTCGATCGTAGATAGTCTTTTTGTTCGCCTACCATAAAAATAAAACGAGATTATCAGTAAAATATCAGTAAATCTGAAGTATAGTGAAAAATTACCGTGATCATCGGTAGTAAATATTTATGATTATCAACGTCTAAAGATTGACTACAAAACGTTTTATAAGCACTTCAGGTCATCTTGGTCATATGGCAAAACCTTTTAAAAGTTCTGTTTTAATGTAATAGGCTACACAAAACCTTCAACCTTGATTTATCAATAGGAATTTTTTTAAAAATAAAAATATATCAGATTAAAGTAATGACTTATTTTAAAGTTTAAAATGTGAACTTTACTTATTTTATGATGTTTGAAAAAATTCCTATGCCTATTTACATTGCCTCCCAAACAAAACAAAAATTAAAAACAAAACGAACAACATAAAAAGTAAAAAATTAATACAAATAGGATAGTTTTTAATATTTAAAAGTCAGCCAGGTAATGTACATTTCTGTTTAAAAAACACAAGCATTCACACGTTGTGGGTCAATCTAGTTTCATCGCTAGTCACATATAGCTCCTGAAGTTGAGAAAGGTTTTTCAGAAAACACTGTCGCGAGTGGGCAGACAGGTATTTTATTGCCATTGCATTTAAATGAGGGTATTTGGCACTTTGTACTGCCAAATACTTCCCAACATCACAATCTGGACTGGCTAATGGTTCCCCCAGATAATTGTTTACTTCTTCTTCTACTGTCAATTCCCCTTGGGTACCTTCTTTCTCAACATTCTGGATTAGTGGGGCACACCTGGTGGGACCTTTTATTCTGCAGGTGTCTGGAACAAGTGCAACTGATTCAGGCCTATTTTGTATTTATTACTCAATCCCAGTTGATTTTTAACCGACTATCACTTTTAGGTCCTGTGTCTGAGGATAAAGTTTCTTCAAGTATAGATCTTTTTTGTTGATAAATTTGGGCAAAATGAATGTTGTTGAAGTGCTTTTTTCATATTTGATATATTATGTGGTTTTCCACCGTCAGTTTCTGTTAACCGTCATCGAATTGACGTGACGGCCAGTACCCTGAACCGAATACCGCCGGGCCTCTTAACGCTTTATGTTTATTAGTACTACTCAGCTGGTGTTGCTACTTTTGGAAAAATTAAGGCACAGTATTTAACAACAAGCTTCACACTACTTACAGATGTCATTATGATGGTTTTTGTTTGATAGATAAACGCCGACGGGATTAAAAACATGATGATATTCTAAGAGCTTTTTGTCCGTAGTTACGGGCCGACACACATATTTGTTATAACGTATTGTAATGATTTTCACTACTGTTTTCAAAATTTCACAAAACCTTAAAAGTAAGTCGGAAATATTGACTAAATATTTAGTTGTAAAATAATCCTTTAAAACGGACTTTGTGAAAGTTAAGTACAAACATTGATACACTTAGATAAACTCATCCTTACTAGGAAGTAAATTATAACGTAAATTCCTTAACAAGTAAATTATTTTGTGTTAAAACTTGTACTTAATATGAATCTTGGATAGTATTTGCTGGACCTGTAGCATTACTTATCAGAGAGAGAATATATTACACTTTAGTTCTATATTCAAAATATTTATAAACTCACAAATCAATCACATGTGACACGTTTACGTGTCTTAGTGATAGGTGCCAAAACACTTTTCTCACCAGTCAATTTATTATTTGGGTAGCCGGGACATGAAATTATGGTTTTGTTGTTTCTTTTTTATTTTGTTGTTGTAACATTATAGACATTGAATATAGTATCAAATATAGAGTGTATACCAATATTTATAGATATAAGTAGCAATATAAATTATAATATATTATAATATAGTATTATATAATATTACTTTTTTCTCCTAGTTTTTTTATGTACGACCTTTATGCAATTGTTTGGTATCACGGTTATTCCTCATTATGAATTCATTACTATTACATAGTTTTGCTTCACTAATTATCTTTAACAAAAAAACTAACACATTTTGTATGCTACTTTGCATGCTTCATTATCTGGATGTTTCCTTCGCACATGGTATAAGAACTCTCGTTGTACAAGAGTTTGCAATTCCTAAAGTCATCCGATTATTATTAGATTTTTATTTCGATTTTCTTAAACTATATTTAAACATTTGCACAATGCTCCAGATCAAGGTTCTTAATTCATTAATAGTAATAATTAATAGTAGGCCTAATCGATTAATAAGATTCACCGAACGTAATGGACTATAAAATTCAAGAATTCATTATTAGTAAGTAATATTACGATCATCTTACGAGATGATAATATGTATTATATCCGAGTACGAGTGTGTGTTTAAGAAAATTATCTGATTTCAAAGTTTTAAAAGCCGGCTACAAGGCTCAAGTAATAAAGAGTGTTAAATAGATATCGTAAATTATTAAGAAAGTTGGAGGTCACCAGATGGTACGAAAAGGAAGCAAAAGGTTATTCGAGTGTAAAAAAAGCCGTGGGTTAAACTCGAAAACATCCGTTTAGAGAAAGGAAGGGACAGGAAACAAAATTGCTGTTTTGAAACGATAGAAAGGACAACCATAAATCGTACTTCCCTCTATAGATTGGGACGTGAACATCAACTACCGACCCGAGGTCCCATCATAACATTGCCGGGTAACTTGTATAATACAGAACACGTGTTTGTACAAAGGTACCGCTTATGGGCAAGTGCAAAGCCATAAAGCCGTCCTGCCAGACCTATCTAAGAAGCCAGAAGTTTCATTGCCAAGGATATATATTTTGTTCAACATTTAACACGATCTGACATAATTACAAAAACTAATAAATCAAGATACAAAATAAATAAATCTAGACGTAATAATAAAGGGCCTTGCACATTTTTTGGGGCACACTCAGAGAGGAAGGAGGTCTTTGAGACGATTTAAGAAATTTTTATCCTGGATGTAATGCATTTTTTTTTTTTTTAATTTGAGCCTATTGCATCCTGTGTTTAGACTTGCGTCAGAATCTAATGAGAAAAATACATATCAATTGGGAGATTTTTGTTAATTATTAAACCGCTTGCGTTCGTTACCCGACGCACGTTGCTGCACCCGAAATCATAATTTTTGCAATAAGAAAAGCAAATCAAACATGTAAATAATTTCATTTCATTTCCTGCAATCCTAGAGGATAGACAATGTTTTTCTTAATTTAATTAAGCGTATAAACATATAAATTTTGGGTGTGAAACACGTGAGAACACTAAATATAAATTATCCGTGGTAAAAACTAGAATTTTCCAAATTTAATCCAGCAACTGTCAATGGCCCTTGTACCTTCTTCATGGATATTGCGGATGCAAGTCGCAAAGGAAATTGCAATCGTTTTAAATCAATAGGTACATCTGATGAAATCAACGATATTCATGGAATTAAGACCATCTCTCCTTTGAACTTGCCATCTCTGATTTCTGCCATAAGATATATAGTTTTTGAAACATATAAAGCGTCTGAGGCGGAGCCTTGTGATTGGATCTACACCAAACTTCACAGGAACCATCCTGGGAATATCTTAAACAAACCTTCCAAATTCCATGAACTTCTGTTCAGGAGTTTAGACGTCTATTACACACACACACACACACACACACACACACACACACACACACACACACACACACACACACACACACACACACACACACACACACACACACACACACACACACACACACACACACACACACACACACACACACACACACACACACACACACACACACAATATCACAAAATTGTTTAAAGGTAGCCACATAAAATTCGCATATAATACTAATAATAAACTAATAAATATAATGAATAAAAATTAAATTAATTATATGCATGAAAAAATTATAAATATAAATTAGAATGTGACTGTTGTAATGTTTATATAGGGCAAACTAAGAAAAAACTTAAAGATAGATATAAAGAGCATTTTATGTATATAAAAAGCCAGAAATTTATAAATCACATTTTTCTAGTAATTGTATTAATAATAATCATATATTTCCTAATATAGATAATATGATACTTGCAAAAGAAATTAACAAAGGCCTGAAAATGAATATTTATGAGGCTTTAGAAGTACATAAATACATAATACTAATAATGAGTTGATAAATGAACAAATACAAGTGAAATCTAAATTTGATACTATATTCAGTGTTTGTAATGTTAGGGCAGCAAAATAAAAATTTGACAACATTGTAATAGATTTGGCCTAGCTATTTATTTGATCTAATTTGCACATATATATTAATTTTAATTCTTTAATATTCCTGATGATGTTGGTGCTGTTTGCCAATGAAAAGCTTTGAATTGTAAATTCAATTATAATTCTTGTATTTGTATTTTGACTTATTTTTTTATTAATGATATATATATATATATATATATGAGAGAGAGAGAGAGAGAATTTAATATATATTATAACTAAGGAATTATTTATACTATAAAGAATTTTATTTTATAAGGAAATAATTATAAATAATAGTTTATATTTTTAATCTCAAGACTTTATAATAGGCTACCTAGAACCACACCTTTAGGCTGCTAAAGAATTGAAGCAAGCATTTTCACCACCCCCGTATGGTGTTTTGGCAAACCAGGGTTTAAATTTTTAAACATTGAACCACTGAACGTTTTGCCAAAGGTTTTTGCTGTTTGAATTCTTCATTTTATGTTGCAGTTACGCCCTGCTTGTGTGAGTTCTTTGACTCCTCCAGATGTCAAACTTTCCCTTACACTTGTAGAGAACAATCTGCACCCTTATGCTCCCAACACACCCAGGACTGATTTACAACTCTAAACTGTTATTTACAATAGTATTGTCATCTTTGCCAGTTTTCAATACGCTTTCTATGCCGGCTTTTCACTTAATATTTCCTACTTTTATTTCCAAACTTTGATTTCTAGTTTATAATATGCCTCACATTATATATACATATATGAATAGTTGTTATCTGGAGTACATCCGTTCATTCTGCAGTGTATAAATTCGCAGTTCCGACGTTTCGCTAAAATCTCATCTAGCATTGACGAGGCGAACCCAACTACAGTTGACTCGCTATAAATATATTTATTTATATACACAGCAGGGCTTAGGCTTTAGCATTTACTCCGGCAAGAATTATTTCGTCGCCCTTGTAAGGGTATAATAATTGTAATTAGATTTGCCATTTTTAAAATGTATATCGAAATGCAAATATTTTTTTCCATATTTAGTTGTAAAAATGTTACAGATAGTTGAAAAACTTTTTGGTTACTTCTAGTTGAAAAAAATTGATACGCATGATCCTAAATTTATTTACAAAACCTACAGATAAAAGTTTTTTCCCTACGCCTGAGGGAAAGTAGCAGTTTTGCAAGCTCCGGTGAAAACAAAGGAAGCCACTTTCCTTCTCGAGAACGAAGAAAGAGAAAATAGTAGGCTATGTGACACTCGGAAGGAAAACTAAAGAAGGCACTTTATCTTTGGATAAACATTATTGGCTAGGGTTCAAAATGTGTAGAAACACAAAAAACTTGTAACGGATTTTCATCGTTTTATGTAGATGTTAAATATATTCTAAAACATCAAAGGTCTACTACACCTAAATTAAATATATTATTCAATTCTTAAAGTTGTTTGGGACGCGTTTAATTATTACCAGCATTAATGGGTAATAGTATTATCAATGTATAATTATCATTTTTTTATGCATGCCAAATATCTTTGCCTCTTTCTTTTGATATATATTGCTAATCTGCTACAACTCAATACCGAACTACCGTAAGCTTAACGCTGGGTAGGTACGATATTCGCCCAGGTATTTTGTTATTGACTTCCGATTAGTGTAGTAATGGTAGTTATAACGTTAGATGTATTCATAACTCGCCTGCGAAGACAAAATGTCTAGCCCGGGCTATCTATCAAGGCTTGAGGCTAATTTATTATTGACATCCAAATATTGCTGCAGTATTAGTTATAAAGTTACATGTATGCATAACACGAATGCAAAGAAATATGTGGTTGGGTTTATCATTTTCAAACCACTGGAACCGCTAAACGAGAGGTAGATACGGTCAGCGCACGGGCTAGCTATCATGGCTCGTTGCTAATTTAATATTGACATCCAAATATTGCAGCAGTGTTAGTTCCAAAGTTACAGGTATGCGTAACACGAATACAAAGAAATATGTGGTTGGGTTTATCATTTTCAAACCACTGGAACCGCTAAACGAGAGGGAGATATGGTGAGCGCCCGGGCTAGCTATCATGGCTTGCAGCTGATGTAATATTGACATCCAAATATTGTAACAGTGTTAGTTCCAAAGTTACAAGTATACGTAACATGAATGCAAAGAAATATGTGGTTGGGTTTATCATTTTCAAACCACTGGAACCGCTAAACGAGAGGTAGATACGGTCAGCGCACGGGCTAGCTATCAAGGCTTGAGGCTAATTTAATATTGACATCCAAATATTGCAGCAGTGTTAGTTCCAAAGTTACAGGTATGCGTAACACGAATACAAAGAAATATGTGGTTGGGTTTATCATTTTCAAACCACTGGAACCGCTAAACGAGAGGTAGATACGGTCAGCGCCCGGGCTAGCTATCATGGCTTGTAGCTAATTTAATATTGACATCCAAATATTGCAGCAGTGTTAGTTCCAAAGCGACAGGTATGCGTAACACGAATACAAAGAAATATGTGGTCTGGGTTATCATTTTCAAACCACTGGAACCGCTAAACGAGAGGTAATTACGGTCAGCGCCCGGGCTAGCTATCATGGCTCGTTGCTAATTTAATATTGACATCCAAATATTGCAGCAGTGTTAGTTCCAAAGTTACAGGTATGCGTAACACGAATACAAAGAAATATGTGGTTGGGTTTATCATTTTCAAACCACTGGAACCGCTAAACGAGAGGTAGATACGGTCAGCGCACGGGCTAGCTATCATGGCTCGTTGCTAATTTAATATTGACATCCAAATATTGCAGCAGTGTTAGTTCCAAAGTTACAGGTATGCGTAACACGAATACAAAGAAATATGTGGTTGGGTTTATCATTTTCAAACCACTGGAACCGCTAAACGAGAGGGAGATATGGTGAGCGCCCGGGCTAGCTATCATGGCTTGCAGCTGATGTAATATTGACATCCAAATATTGTAACAGTGTTAGTTCCAAAGTTACAAGTATACGTAACATGAATGCAAAGAAATATGTGGTTGGGTTTATCATTTTCAAACCACTGGAACCGCTAAACGAGAGGTAGATACGGTCAGCGCACGGGCTAGCTATCAAGGCTTGAGGCTAATTTAATATTGACATCCAAATATTGCAGCAGTGTTAGTTCCAAAGTTACAGGTATGCGTAACACGAATACAAAGAAATATGTGGTTGGGTTTATCATTTTCAAACCACTGGAACCGCTAAACGAGAGGTAGATACGGTCAGCGCCCGGGCTAGCTATCATGGCTTGTAGCTAATTTAATATTGACATCCAAATATTGCAGCAGTGTTAGTTCCAAAGCGACAGGTATGCGTAACACGAATACAAAGAAATATGTGGTCTGGGTTATCATTTTCAAACCACTGGAACCGCTAAACGAGAGGTAATTACGGTCAGCGCCCGGGCTAGCTATCATGGCTCGTTGCTAATTTAATATTGACATCCAAATATTGCAGCAGTGTTAGTTCCAAAGTTACAGGTATGCGTAACACGAATACAAAGAAATATGTGGTTGGGTTTATCATTTTCAAACCACTGGAACCGCTAAACGAGAGGTAGATACGGTCAGCGCACGGGCTAGCTATCAAGGCTTGAGGCTAATTTAATATTGACATCCAAATATTGCAGCAGTGTTAGTTCCAAAGTTACAGGTATGCGTAACACGAATACAAAGAAATATGTGGTTGGGTTTATCATTTTCAAACCACTGGAACCGCTAAACGAGAGGTAGATACGGTCAGCGCACGGGCTAGCTATCAAGGCTCGTTGCTAATTTAATATTGACGTCCAAATATTGCAGCAGTGTTAGTTCCAAAGTTACAGGTATGCGTAACACGAATGCAAAGAAATATGTGATCTGGGTTATCATTTTCAAACCACTGGAACCGCTAAACGAGAGGTAGATACGGTCAGCGCCCGGGCTAGCTATCAAGGCTTGTAGCTAATTTAATATTGACATCCAAATATTGCAGCAGTGTTAGTTCCAAAGCTACAGGTATGCGTAACACGAATACAAAGAAATATGTGGTCTGGGTTATCATTTTCAAACTTCTGGAACTGCTAAACGAGAGGTAGATACGGTCAGCGCCCGGGCTAGCTATCATGGCTTGTAGCTAATGTAATATTGACATCCAAATATTGCAGCAGTATTAGTTATAAAGTTACATGTATGCATAACACGAATGCAAAGAAATATGTGGTCGGGGTTATCATTTTCAAACCTGTGGAACTGCTGAACGAGAGGGAGATATGGTGAGCGCCCGGGCTAGCTATCACGGCTTGCAGCTGATGTAATATTGACATCCAAATATTGTAACAGTGTTAGATATAATGTTCCATTTGTTTGTAACACGCCTGCAAAGAAAGAATGTGATTGGATTTTTTTTATAACTTTTAGAACAGTTTAACGATAGGTAAGTACGGTTTTCGTCCGGGCTTGATATCATGGTCTGTAGCTAATTTATTGGCTTTATTTAAATATTGTGGTATAGTTAGTTCTGTAGCTAAATGTGTACGTAACACGCTTGCAAAAAATATGTTGGCAGGATTTTCATTTTCTATCTCTACAACGGCTTAACTTTAGGTACGTTTGGTCAGCCTGTTGTTCCGTCAGTGAATATACGAACATAACTAATTAAATAAAATGTTTGAAGTGTTGTAACAACTTTGTATGTAATCCTAAATATATTTAAATCACATGTGTACAAGAAATACAATTTTTTAATATTCAGAAGTGAGTAAACGGAGGCTTGTTTGTCGCCCGAAAATATTCTACGTTTGCTCGGTTTCACCACCAGCCAGCGTTAACGCTAACTTCCTGGCAGTATGAAGTAGCTCAAAACTTTCCACTGCCAGGAAGTTAGCGTTAACGCTGGCTGGTGGTGAAACCGAGCAAACGTAGAATATTTTCGGGCGACAAACAAGCCTCCGTTTACTCACTTCTGAATATTAAAAAATTGTATTTCTTGTACACATGTGATTTAAATATATTTAGGATTACATACAAAGTTGTTACAACACTTCAAACATTTTATTTAATTAGTTATGTTCGTATATTCACTGACGGAACAACAGGCTGACCAAACGTACCTAAAGTTAAGCCGTTGTAGAGATAGAAAATGAAAATCCTGCCAACATATTTTTTGCAAGCGTGTTACGTACACATTTAGCTACAGAACTAACTATACCACAATATTTAAATAAAGCCAATAAATTAGCTACAGACCATGATATCAAGCCCGGACGAAAACCGTACTTACCTATCGTTAAACTGTTCTAAAAGTTATAAAAAAAATCCAATCACATTCTTTCTTTGCAGGCGTGTTACAAACAAATGGAACATTATATCTAACACTGTTACAATATTTGGATGTCAATATTACATCAGCTGCAAGCCGTGATAGCTAGCCCGGGCGCTCACCATATCTCCCTCTCGTTCAGCAGTTCCACAGGTTTGAAAATGATAACCCCGACCACATATTTCTTTGCATTCGTGTTATGCATACATGTAACTTTATAACTAATACTGCTGCAATATTTGGATGTCAATATTACATTAGCTACAAGCCATGATAGCTAGCCCGGGCGCTGACCGTATCTACCTCTCGTTTAGCAGTTCCAGAAGTTTGAAAATGATAACCCAGACCACATATTTCTTTGTATTCGTGTTACGCATACCTGTAGCTTTGGAACTAACACTGCTGCAATATTTGGATGTCAATATTAAATTAGCTACAAGCCTTGATAGCTAGCCCGGGCGCTGACCGTATCTACCTCTCGTTTAGCGGTTCCAGTGGTTTGAAAATGATAACCCAGATCACATATTTCTTTGCATTCGTGTTACGCATACCTGTAACTTTGGAACTAACACTGCTGCAATATTTGGACGTCAATATTAAATTAGCAACGAGCCTTGATAGCTAGCCCGTGCGCTGACCGTATCTACCTCTCGTTTAGCGGTTCCAGTGGTTTGAAAATGATAAACCCAACCACATATTTCTTTGTATTCGTGTTACGCATACCTGTAACTTTGGAACTAACACTGCTGCAATATTTGGATGTCAATATTAAATTAGCCTCAAGCCTTGATAGCTAGCCCGTGCGCTGACCGTATCTACCTCTCGTTTAGCGGTTCCAGTGGTTTGAAAATGATAAACCCAACCACATATTTCTTTGTATTCGTGTTACGCATACCTGTAACTTTGGAACTAACACTGCTGCAATATTTGGATGTCAATATTAAATTAGCAACGAGCCATGATAGCTAGCCCGGGCGCTGACCGTAATTACCTCTCGTTTAGCGGTTCCAGTGGTTTGAAAATGATAACCCAGACCACATATTTCTTTGTATTCGTGTTACGCATACCTGTCGCTTTGGAACTAACACTGCTGCAATATTTGGATGTCAATATTAAATTAGCTACAAGCCATGATAGCTAGCCCGGGCGCTGACCGTATCTACCTCTCGTTTAGCGGTTCCAGTGGTTTGAAAATGATAAACCCAACCACATATTTCTTTGTATTCGTGTTACGCATACCTGTAACTTTGGAACTAACACTGCTGCAATATTTGGATGTCAATATTAAATTAGCCTCAAGCCTTGATAGCTAGCCCGTGCGCTGACCGTATCTACCTCTCGTTTAGCGGTTCCAGTGGTTTGAAAATGATAAACCCAACCACATATTTCTTTGCATTCATGTTACGTATACTTGTAACTTTGGAACTAACACTGTTACAATATTTGGATGTCAATATTACATCAGCTGCAAGCCATGATAGCTAGCCCGGGCGCTCACCATATCTCCCTCTCGTTTAGCGGTTCCAGTGGTTTGAAAATGATAAACCCAACCACATATTTCTTTGTATTCGTGTTACGCATACCTGTAACTTTGGAACTAACACTGCTGCAATATTTGGATGTCAATATTAAATTAGCAACGAGCCATGATAGCTAGCCCGTGCGCTGACCGTATCTACCTCTCGTTTAGCGGTTCCAGTGGTTTGAAAATGATAAACCCAACCACATATTTCTTTGTATTCGTGTTACGCATACCTGTAACTTTGGAACTAACACTGCTGCAATATTTGGATGTCAATATTAAATTAGCAACGAGCCATGATAGCTAGCCCGGGCGCTGACCGTAATTACCTCTCGTTTAGCGGTTCCAGTGGTTTGAAAATGATAACCCAGACCACATATTTCTTTGTATTCGTGTTACGCATACCTGTCGCTTTGGAACTAACACTGCTGCAATATTTGGATGTCAATATTAAATTAGCTACAAGCCATGATAGCTAGCCCGGGCGCTGACCGTATCTACCTCTCGTTTAGCGGTTCCAGTGGTTTGAAAATGATAAACCCAACCACATATTTCTTTGTATTCGTGTTACGCATACCTGTAACTTTGGAACTAACACTGCTGCAATATTTGGATGTCAATATTAAATTAGCCTCAAGCCTTGATAGCTAGCCCGTGCGCTGACCGTATCTACCTCTCGTTTAGCGGTTCCAGTGGTTTGAAAATGATAAACCCAACCACATATTTCTTTGCATTCATGTTACGTATACTTGTAACTTTGGAACTAACACTGTTACAATATTTGGATGTCAATATTACATCAGCTGCAAGCCATGATAGCTAGCCCGGGCGCTCACCATATCTCCCTCTCGTTTAGCGGTTCCAGTGGTTTGAAAATGATAAACCCAACCACATATTTCTTTGTATTCGTGTTACGCATACCTGTAACTTTGGAACTAACACTGCTGCAATATTTGGATGTCAATATTAAATTAGCAACGAGCCATGATAGCTAGCCCGTGCGCTGACCGTATCTACCTCTCGTTTAGCGGTTCCAGTGGTTTGAAAATGATAAACCCAACCACATATTTCTTTGCATTCGTGTTATGCATACATGTAACTTTATAACTAATACTGCAGCAATATTTGGATGTCAATAATAAATTAGCCTCAAGCCTTGATAGATAGCCCGGGCTAGACATTTTGTCTTCGCAGGCGAGTTATGAATACATCTAACGTTATAACTACCATTACTACACTAATCGGAAGTCAATAACAAAATACCTGGGCGAATATCGTACCTACCCAGCGTTAAGCTTACGGTAGTTCGGTATTGAGTTGTAGCAGATTAGCAATATATATCAAAAGAAAGAGGCAAAGATATTTGGCATGCATAAAAAAATGATAATTATACATTGATAATACTATTACCCATTAATGCTGGTAATAATTAAACGCGTCCCAAACAACTTTAAGAATTGAATAATATATTTAATTTAGGTGTAGTAGACCTTTGATGTTTTAGAATATATTTAACATCTACATAAAACGATGAAAATCCGTTACAAGTTTTTTGTGTTTCTACACATTTTGAACCCTAGCCAATAATGTTTATCCAAAGATAAAGTGCCTTCTTTAGTTTTCCTTCCGAGTGTCACATAGCCTACTATTTTCTCTTTCTTCGTTCTCGAGAAGGAAAGTGGCTTCCTTTGTTTTCACCGGAGCTTGCAAAACTGCTACTTTCCCTCAGGCGTAGGGAAAAAACTTTTATCTGTAGGTTTTGTAAATAAATTTAGGATCATGCGTATCAATTTTTTTCAACTAGAAGTAACCAAAAAGTTTTTCAACTATCTGTAACATTTTTACAACTAAATATGGAAAAAAATATTTGCATTTCGATATACATTTTAAAAATGGCAAATCTAATTACAATTATTATACCCTTACAAGGGCGACGAAATAATTCTTGCCGGAGTAAATGCTAAAGCCTAAGCCCTGCTGTGTATATAAATAAATATATTTATAGCGAGTCAACTGTAGTTGGGTTCGCCTCGTCAATGCTAGATGAGATTTTAGCGAAACGTCGGAACTGCGAATTTATACACTGCAGAATGAACGGATGTACTCCAGATAACAACTATTCATATATGTATATATAATGTGAGGCATATTATAAACTAGAAATCAAAGTTTGGAAATAAAAGTAGGAAATATTAAGTGAAAAGCCGGCATAGAAAGCGTATTGAAAACTGGCAAAGATGACAATACTATTGTAAATAACAGTTTAGAGTTGTAAATCAGTCCTGGGTGTGTTGGGAGCATAAGGGTGCAGATTGTTCTCTACAAGTGTAAGGGAAAGTTTGACATCTGGAGGAGTCAAAGAACTCACACAAGCAGGGCGTAACTGCAACATAAAATGAAGAATTCAAACAGCAAAAACCTTTGGCAAAACGTTCAGTGGTTCAATGTTTAAAAATTTAAACCCTGGTTTGCCAAAACACCATACGGGGGTGGTGAAAATGCTTGCTTCAATTCTTTAGCAGCCTAAAGGTGTGGTTCTAGGTAGCCTATTATAAAGTCTTGAGATTAAAAATATAAACTATTATTTATAATTATTTCCTTATAAAATAAAATTCTTTATAGTATAAATAATTCCTTAGTTATAATATATATTAAATTCTCTCTCTCTCTCTCTCATATATATATATATATATATATCATTAATAAAAAAATAAGTCAAAATACAAATACAAGAATTATAATTGAATTTACAATTCAAAGCTTTTCATTGGCAAACAGCACCAACATCATCAGGAATATTAAAGAATTAAAATTAATATATATGTGCAAATTAGATCAAATAAATAGCTAGGCCAAATCTATTACAATGTTGTCAAATTTTTATTTTGCTGCCCTAACATTACAAACACTGAATATAGTATCAAATTTAGATTTCACTTGTATTTGTTCATTTATCAACTCATTATTAGTATTATGTATTTATGTACTTCTAAAGCCTCATAAATATTCATTTTCAGGCCTTTGTTAATTTCTTTTGCAAGTATCATATTATCTATATTAGGAAATATATGATTATTATTAATACAATTACTAGAAAAATGTGATTTATAAATTTCTGGCTTTTTATATACATAAAATGCTCTTTATATCTATCTTTAAGTTTTTTCTTAGTTTGCCCTATATAAACATTACAACAGTCACATTCTAATTTATATTTATAATTTTTTCATGCATATAATTAATTTAATTTTTATTCATTATATTTATTAGTTTATTATTAGTATTATATGCGAATTTTATGTGGCTACCTTTAAACAATTTTGTGATATTGTGTGTGTGTGTGTGTGTGTGTGTGTGTGTGTGTGTGTGTGTGTGTGTGTGTGTGTGTGTGTGTGTGTGTGTGTGTGTGTGTGTGTGTGTGTGTGTGTGTGTGTGTGTGTGTGTGTGTGTGTGTGTGTGTGTGTGTGTGTGTGTGTGTGTGTGTGTAATAGACGTCTAAACTCCTGAACAGAAGTTCATGGAATTTGGAAGGTTTGTTTAAGATATTCCCAGGATGGTTCCTGTGAAGTTTGGTGTAGATCCAATCACAAGGCTCCGCCTCAGACGCTTTATATGTTTCAAAAACTATATATCTTATGGCAGAAATCAGAGATGGCAAGTTCAAAGGAGAGATGGTCTTAATTCCATGAATATCGTTGATTTCATCAGATGTACCTATTGATTTAAAACGATTGCAATTTCCTTTGCGACTTGCATCCGCAATATCCATGAAGAAGGTACAAGGGCCATTGACAGTTGCTGGATTAAATTTGGAAAATTCTAGTTTTTACCACGGATAATTTATATTTAGTGTTCTCACGTGTTTCACACCCAAAATTTATATGTTTATACGCTTAATTAAATTAAGAAAAACATTGTCTATCCTCTAGGATTGCAGGAAATGAAATGAAATTATTTACATGTTTGATTTGCTTTTCTTATTGCAAAAATTATGATTTCGGGTGCAGCAACGTGCGTCGGGTAACGAACGCAAGCGGTTTAATAATTAACAAAAATCTCCCAATTGATATGTATTTTTCTCATTAGATTCTGACGCAAGTCTAAACACAGGATGCAATAGGCTCAAATTAAAAAAAAAAAAAATGCATTACATCCAGGATAAAAATTTCTTAAATCGTCTCAAAGACCTCCTTCCTCTCTGAGTGTGCCCCAAAAAATGTGCAAGGCCCTTTATTATTACGTCTAGATTTATTTATTTTGTATCTTGATTTATTAGTTTTTGTAATTATGTCAGATCGTGTTAAATGTTGAACAAAATATATATCCTTGGCAATGAAACTTCTGGCTTCTTAGATAGGTCTGGCAGGACGGCTTTATGGCTTTGCACTTGCCCATAAGCGGTACCTTTGTACAAACACGTGTTCTGTATTATACAAGTTACCCGGCAATGTTATGATGGGACCTCGGGTCGGTAGTTGATGTTCACGTCCCAATCTATAGAGGGAAGTACGATTTATGGTTGTCCTTTCTATCGTTTCAAAACAGCAATTTTGTTTCCTGTCCCTTCCTTTCTCTAAACGGATGTTTTCGAGTTTAACCCACGGCTTTTTTTACACTCGAATAACCTTTTGCTTCCTTTTCGTACCATCTGGTGACCTCCAACTTTCTTAATAATTTACGATATCTATTTAACACTCTTTATTACTTGAGCCTTGTAGCCGGCTTTTAAAACTTTGAAATCAGATAATTTTCTTAAACACACACTCGTACTCGGATATAATACATATTATCATCTCGTAAGATGATCGTAATATTACTTACTAATAATGAATTCTTGAATTTTATAGTCCATTACGTTCGGTGAATCTTATTAATCGATTAGGCCTACTATTAATTATTACTATTAATGAATTAAGAACCTTGATCTGGAGCATTGTGCAAATGTTTAAATATAGTTTAAGAAAATCGAAATAAAAATCTAATAATAATCGGATGACTTTAGGAATTGCAAACTCTTGTACAACGAGAGTTCTTATACCATGTGCGAAGGAAACATCCAGATAATGAAGCATGCAAAGTAGCATACAAAATGTGTTAGTTTTTTTGTTAAAGATAATTAGTGAAGCAAAACTATGTAATAGTAATGAATTCATAATGAGGAATAACCGTGATACCAAACAATTGCATAAAGGTCGTACATAAAAAAACTAGGAGAAAAAAGTAATATTATATAATACTATATTATAATATATTATAATTTATATTGCTACTTATATCTATAAATATTGGTATACACTCTATATTTGATACTATATTCAATGTCTATAATGTTACAACAACAAAATAAAAAAGAAACAACAAAACCATAATTTCATGTCCCGGCTACCCAAATAATAAATTGACTGGTGAGAAAAGTGTTTTGGCACCTATCACTAAGACACGTAAACGTGTCACATGTGATTGATTTGTGAGTTTATAAATATTTTGAATATAGAACTAAAGTGTAATATATTCTCTCTCTGATAAGTAATGCTACAGGTCCAGCAAATACTATCCAAGATTCATATTAAGTACAAGTTTTAACACAAAATAATTTACTTGTTAAGGAATTTACGTTATAATTTACTTCCTAGTAAGGATGAGTTTATCTAAGTGTATCAATGTTTGTACTTAACTTTCACAAAGTCCGTTTTAAAGGATTATTTTACAACTAAATATTTAGTCAATATTTCCGACTTACTTTTAAGGTTTTGTGAAATTTTGAAAACAGTAGTGAAAATCATTACAATACGTTATAACAAATATGTGTGTCGGCCCGTAACTACGGACAAAAAGCTCTTAGAATATCATCATGTTTTTAATCCCGTCGGCGTTTATCTATCAAACAAAAACCATCATAATGACATCTGTAAGTAGTGTGAAGCTTGTTGTTAAATACTGTGCCTTAATTTTTCCAAAAGTAGCAACACCAGCTGAGTAGTACTAATAAACATAAAGCGTTAAGAGGCCCGGCGGTATTCGGTTCAGGGTACTGGCCGTCACGTCAATTCGATGACGGTTAACAGAAACTGACGGTGGAAAACCACATAATATATCAAATATGAAAAAAGCACTTCAACAACATTCATTTTGCCCAAATTTATCAACAAAAAAGATCTATACTTGAAGAAACTTTATCCTCAGACACAGGACCTAAAAGTGATAGTCGGTTAAAAATCAACTGGGATTGAGTAATAAATACAAAATAGGCCTGAATCAGTTGCACTTGTTCCAGACACCTGCAGAATAAAAGGTCCCACCAGGTGTGCCCCACTAATCCAGAATGTTGAGAAAGAAGGTACCCAAGGGGAATTGACAGTAGAAGAAGAAGTAAACAATTATCTGGGGGAACCATTAGCCAGTCCAGATTGTGATGTTGGGAAGTATTTGGCAGTACAAAGTGCCAAATACCCTCATTTAAATGCAATGGCAATAAAATACCTGTCTGCCCACTCGCGACAGTGTTTTCTGAAAAACCTTTCTCAACTTCAGGAGCTATATGTGACTAGCGATGAAACTAGATTGACCCACAACGTGTGAATGCTTGTGTTTTTTAAACAGAAATGTACATTACCTGGCTGACTTTTAAATATTAAAAACTATCCTATTTGTATTAATTTTTTACTTTTTATGTTGTTCGTTTTGTTTTTAATTTTTGTTTTGTTTGGGAGGCAATGTAAATAGGCATAGGAATTTTTTCAAACATCATAAAATAAGTAAAGTTCACATTTTAAACTTTAAAATAAGTCATTACTTTAATCTGATATATTTTTATTTTTAAAAAAATTCCTATTGATAAATCAAGGTTGAAGGTTTTGTGTAGCCTATTACATTAAAACAGAACTTTTAAAAGGTTTTGCCATATGACCAAGATGACCTGAAGTGCTTATAAAACGTTTTGTAGTCAATCTTTAGACGTTGATAATCATAAATATTTACTACCGATGATCACGGTAATTTTTCACTATACTTCAGATTTACTGATATTTTACTGATAATCTCGTTTTATTTTTATGGTAGGCGAACAAAAAGACTATCTACGATCGAAACATTGGGCGTCCTGATAAAGTTTACAACGGGCATCGGCTATTTTCTAGCTATAATTGCCGATACTTAGTATGGTATTCATATCGTATAGTATCCTTGCAAGCAAGATTCAGTACAGTGGTCTTGGAGAGCCAAGCAACATTAATTTATGTATGTACTGTAATCAATAAAGTTCTACATACGTATTTTGTGCATTCTTAATTATAGTATTAGGGTTCATTAGAACTCCTGTTTTTTTTCTAGTGTACAGGAAGCTATTTCCGTGTAATCCAAGTTTTCGGTAATCCGACGGTGTCTCGGTGCCCTCTACCTCGAATTATCCATGCACTACTGTATTTGTTTCCGTACCAATGATCACCATACTTGAACCAGTTTTTCATGCAACTCTAAAGTGAGTGAAAATCCCATAGATATTAAAGTTACTCTTGGGACTAGAATATCGAGGATAAACATAATAGATTTATTACATTGCTTTCTGAAAACGTTTTGATTCCTTGCTACACTGCAATACACATTGGGAAGAACTATATCCTTACATATAATCTTCAGAGATGTAGAAATAAAGAATTTTAAATATTTACCACAAATATTTATTTATTTATATTGCTTAAACCGCCTGAACTGCTCTCTAGTTTAATTGGCTCATTAACACCTATGATACATGTATCCTTAAATAAGTACTTAAAATGTTTTGCCCTTATGGTCATAGAATGTGTGTATATATCCACGTGTTCTTTCTTATCTACATTATTTATATCTTTCAAACTATTTTTGAGTATTTGGATGAAAAAAAAATATATAATGTTATTATTGATAAAAATGATGTTGTATGGCCTATAAATAACGCTAGCTCTTTAATACCTTGGTCATTCATTTGGAAAAGTTGAGATATTGTTGCCAAGTGTTTTATTAGAGTCCTCGATGTAAGTACTTCAGGAATTTGTAAACATGCTATTTTAGGACATACAGCTGTGGATTCGCGACCTTATCTTGGAGAGAACTATGTTATGTATCTACAGACACAATTTTGATATGGAAACATAAACAGCCGACACTCCGAAAGCCATTCTGACGCGTTTGTTTACTTGTTGACCAAACTTATCTTAATGTTCCGGTCAATGCATCTCGTTCTTTCCCTCGGTGCTCTTAGATACTATAGGATGGATAAAGTATTTATTTTATAACTTAACTTGCTTTTCAAATTAATTGTCATAGCATCTCTATCAGATTTTAAGAATCTAAAAGTGACTATTATTTGCTGTATATTCTTACAATTTCGTAACATTGCAAACATGGTAACACTAGTCTGCAACACATGTATTAACAGATGTAACACTTAATATGGCCTACTCCATATATATTTACTAAAGGTATTCCAACGTATTACCAACGGTATTACCAATGTATTCAATAAACATATTAATAAAATAAAATATAGACTACCAGCGGCTAAAGTCGAGTATAGAAACAAATGTTTCCATCTTTATACGACCATTTTGACGTTGGGAAGATACCATAAATTATTTACGTTTACGCCGTATGAAAATGAGAGAAAGGGATGGAAAAGATAGAATGCAGAAAGTCAGTTTTCCGAGCCTTCGTCCACGAGAGTACTTGTCGAGTGCGAGCCTTTATCTTTGTTTGGCTTGGACCTATGTTTGTTTACACCAGACAGCCTGATATCACCAGACAATATAAGCTGACAACACTCGCACAGATGTTATTTAGTTCATGTAAGTTACGTTTTATATTAAGCAAGAAAGGTTTTTAAAAATGATTTTTATTTTTAACAAACCTTTGAATTTAATAAACAATTAATTTAGAAAACTGTTACATAAATTTTTACTTAATAAAACAATACAATTGATATGCACTCAATCGGAGTGGAAAACGTCTGTGCGATACAGAGGCGACTTACACACTGCCGGGGCTCTGTTCTCACACCTATATAATACTAAAGCTGCGTAAGCAGGAATTTTCCTAGCACGCATTTAATTATGAAATGTTCACATAAAATGTTTATATAACTTGTATACAATACAGAGATTAACGAAAGATGATTCAGTATTTATTAACCTTCAACTACCGTGCAGTAATTTCTGTCACATTACTGCTGCCGATTACATCAGAGGCACGAAATGTCTAAGTGTGATTTATTGTGTGGTTTAACAATTTATCTTGCATTTACTTTATAAAAATTGTTTTTGAATATTCTGATTGCAATGGGACTAGTAGGGTAAACGTAGTTTTATGAGAGCAGTCATATTTTATTTACTAATTGAAAACTGTAGTAAATAAAACCTACAGATTTTAGCGCAGTTTAGCTAAAGAGACTTATAATCGCACGATAATTAACATACCCTAATTATTTCTTGTTCACTGATTGTACACACTTAACTTTATATACAAGATAACATTTGACACATTATAAGCTTTATTTATGGAAACTGGCATTACAAATAATAACTCAATTTTGACAGCAGTATTTACACAGCAGCTCAGAACATTCTAGACATATTGGCTGTACAAAGACAGCTTACAAAGTGTAACTAGTCTTTCTATTTTTTGTTGCTGGACAAATTCTACATTGTTTATAACAATTTATCTATACAAATAGAAAAATTTGTAAATTTCTGGAGGTTGCAGTTTTTCCAATGGGACATTTGCCAATGGAAATTCAAGAAAAAACTCAAGTGAAAATAAATCTTGTAGGAAAAATAATTTTTTACTCAGGCATTATAGTTAGCAATTTTTATGGGTTTTCTTTCTTTTAAAAGATACGAAGGTTCGGGTACTCCCCTCCTAAAGTAAAGAAAAATAAAAAGGCGAAATTACCAAGGGTGGGGGAACCGGGTAGTGAGGGATATTCAGGACAAAATCAACCACTTGACACTTGACAGTGCATTGTGTTACACAATATTTTTCTGTGCCAGTGTCTACTTGCAGTGTTGAAACTGTGCGAACTTTTGTGAATTTTCACAGATAAGTAGAACAATATACAAAACTTTGATTACTGTTTTTAATTTTAATATTTATTTTTCAAATTCTAATTTATTCATAATTTCATATTTTTTGTCTTAGTGTTTACTTGAAACTTTTCAGTTCTAAAATATTATTTGAATAGCCTTAAGGATAAATATTCTTTCAAGATGTCTATTAAATCGACCTGGCGTGACAAGCGGCAAACGAAAATTAGTTCGGAACAAGTTATAACTGCGTTGCAAAATCGGAATTTGGACATCAATGATCCAACTTTATTAAACATAATGTGCGGACCATTATTATCTAATCTTTGCAATGATTTACAAATTTTGCCGAACAAACGAAATAAATTGAAAGTTGTGTATCAAGTTAGGCAAGTTATTAAAAAGCACATTTCGCTTAGTGCGTCTAACAGTGAAAAATGTTTGCAATCTGAACCAGACGAGATTAAACGTGAGGAAAAAGGCGGTGATAGAGCGCAAACGTGTGCTACGCTTGAATTAGTCGACAATGAAAATCCTTCGCAACAAAATAGTCCTAAAGTAATTAAAAAGAAACAAATTCCAAAAAATAATTTTTCAAATGTAACCGGTAATGCCTCAAACCGAAGCCTTATGTTAAAACACGAAATTCGTAGAACAACGCCGAAAAAACAAAGTATATTTTGGGTTCACGAATTTAGATTTTCTTTAGCAGAAACGGAGGTTGTAGATATTTATGTGAGAGATAGTTTAAACATTCCTAACATACGTTACATTTTAAAAACGAAAATTAAAAATCAAATCGCCTGTGTTATGGAATTCAAGCATTTCAACAAAAGCAGAAATTTTTCGCTAGCCAAAGGCGAGATAGTGTACTATGGATACTGTAAGCACAAGGGTTGCAAAAAGTTTCGTTTGGTTTTAAGTTTTAGGAATAACGCATGTAGTGTAAACGTACAAAGTACGGGCAAACAAAAACACAACGGGAATAAATTAACCGGTCAAGTTAGATCTATAGAAAGAGAGATTTTGAAAAAAAAATTATTTAACACAAAACCTATATCATATAGGTATGAAACAATAAGAGATGCCGATTCCGAGCTGGTTGTTAAGGGTAATTTGGGGGATATCAAATCACTGAGCGTTTTGCAAAAAATTCGTGGCGAATCCCTTAAAGAACGCGACTTCGATAAAGACGACATGACGGATCTTTTTGAAAGATACAAGGAACAGCTGGCAGGAAATGAAACTGTGTTTATACAACAAGTTTGTTTACCACTACAAGTGTATATATACAGTGAAAGACAGTTGAAAGTTTTTAAAAAATATCAAAATAAAAGACTTACTTTACATGTAGATGCAACGGGAACGATTATACGGCCATGGATACACGAAAAAAATAGAGTTTTTTATTACACTGGTTGCGTCAGTATTAACGGCGTTATACTTCCGGTTTTTGATTTAATATCTTGTAAACATGACAAGGCTACAATCAGTTGTTTTTTTTTAAAATTTCTCCATTTTTGCTCGAAGGTGGAAGGCAGAAAAGTTCTGTTCCCCAGAATAGTTATAGATTTCAGTTTTGTATTAATGAATGCTACGATCTGTGCCTGGAATAAATGCAGCGTGTCGAGGTACCTGCGAACTACATTCGACATAGTAACGGGGACTTCAGAATACAAATCAATTGTTTCCATACATTTGTGTTGCAGTCATTTCATACATATGGCCTCGCGAGATTGCAAGAAATATGCAAAAGACAACCGGGACTTAAAAAAATTTGTTTTATCCTGTATTGCGTTGTTAATAGATATCAAAGACTTTAAAACCCTCAAGGAAACGTTTACAATTATCTGTAAAATTTTGAGCGGCAAAAACTTAACAGAAGATGTTGCTTTTTATATTAAAAATATTAAACATTTATTTGAGCAGTCTAACGCGGGTGGACTCGTACAGCTTGATACGGTAAGGGAAGAAGATGTCAAAATCGATGTAGAGAACACAGAGACCGGTCCAATCGCGAGGAAGAGTCCTTTTTATATTCTATTTAAAAGTATTTACGACCGCGTAAGAGGCGATACTGACGAACAAGCCCGCCATGGTAAATTTGTAGAACCGAAAGCTGTCAATACGGAGAAAAATCCTTACTATTGTGAAGAATTTTTACGAGAGATCCTTTTGAAGAAGTACATGCCTTATTGCGTAATGTGGACCGGGTTAATGCTGAAAGAAGATTCCGCTGTAAGACTAAGCAATGGCGTTGTTGAAAACTGGTTTAATCAGGTTAAGCACGAGCTATTAAAGAGCCAAACGAAATTAAAAGCTGGCAGATTCGTTGATTATTTAACAGAAAGGATTGCAACAATTTGTAAAAGTTTTGAACTTGATGTACCTGTCACTGCATTAACTCATACATCGCCAGAGGTTAGGGTAAAGCGTGTAATTGAAAGTGACGTAGGCGAATTGTCCATTAGTGACAGTTCAATAGAAGAGAAATGTCCTGATAGTATATTAGGAGAAGAAACGTGGAAAAGAAGAATAAGGCGCAAACGAACGTATTTCAATAAAAAACATATAAATGTTCATACTTTTCAACCGCCACAAACAGTACAGGTGCGTAATACGTCACAACACAGAGATTTGTCGCGCGATCACATCTGCTGTACATACACAGACGGTTCAGTGTTATTCATGGACGATTACGATTCCCTATTTAGCCATAATTGGCTAACTGATGCCGCTCTAGACAGATGTATAAGCACGTTTATAGACGACTTAACCCCGGGGCAAGTTTTTTATATAAAGAGTAGCTTATCGACTGCAGTTTTAAATTGCAAAATAACTATTGACTGCGATTTGAATTTAGTTGAATTGTGTAAATATAATATTATAATAATGCCATATAATACGGAAGGTTGTCATTGGACATTGATGTTTATAGACCTTATAAAAGCGCGAGTGTACTTTTTAGACCCAGCTAAATACAGTACTTTGAGGCCAGTTATATTAACAAAATTAAAATTATTTTTTGAAAAGAGAAATTCACTTGTGAAGGAGCAGCTACCTGTACATAATTTAATTTCAAGTGAAATTTCCTACCCTACTCAATCTGACAGCTATAACTGTGGTGTCTATATAATTTATTACGTCAGTAGGTTGTTAAAGGGCGATAATATTATTCACAGTTTTGACGTTATCAGTTTCCGTCACGAGTTAAGAATCCGTTGTGTCAGGTCCTTAGAAAATAACGTTTTGAATAATGGTTTGTTCGCAGATCCTAATTTTTACAATATCGACTGCGGAATGCTTTTTTCTGTGGCTAGATTCGGGACTTTACAAATAGACAGTGAAGATTATACGAGGCTATTTGGAAATGAATGGCTAAATAACACAATTATTGACTCGTGTTTAGCCTCTTTTATGAAATGTAATCAGAACAAAAATATTAAAATAATATCATGCGAGAAAAGTTTAATAGCCCTAAAATGCAAATTTGTTCACACATTCTCACTTGTTAAGGATAATCTTTCTAACTGCAAACTAATGTTGATGCCTGTTAATGAATCTGGTTGCCACTGGTGCCTTTACGTTGTCGATTTTGAGCTAAAACTTATTTACTACTACAATCCACTATTAAGTAATGAGAGTGTAAACAGCAGTAAATGTCCAAATGAAATAATATCTTTTTTTAAAAAGAGAAATAATATGACGGAGGATTATATAGATATTAATAGTTTTAAAATAATGCAACCACAATACCCCACACAAATTGATAGTTTCAACTGCGGAGTTTTTATTATATATTATGCTGAAAAAATAATCTATAACCAAGATATTAGTCTCAGTTTCGATCCAACAATATATAGGAGGGAGTTGCAGCTACGTTGCCTGACACATTCAGATACTATGACCAACATCTGTTTACTATGCGGTGTAGGTGATACAAGGGGTTCACCTCAATGGAGTCAGTGTCAACAGTGCAGCAGGTGGTTGCATTATTCTTCGAAATGCTTACAAAAATTTCTTCCCGATAAAACATTCGAAGAAATTGCTGACCCGTCTTTCAATTTTAAATGTATTATCTGTAATAACTTTATGAAATAATTATTACTATTTAAAAAGAAATGGAAGGTAAAACATTTAAGTGTTACGTAGCTGTACACAATTCTTCACTACTTCGATGGTGCTTGCGGCTAATGGAAGACTACTTGGGGCTAGTGGAGATATATTTATTACACATCTTGACAACATTGAATACTTGATTTTTAATTTCAATCACTTGCATAATTAAAATAATCTCATCATGCATATGAATTGAACGCGTCTGAAATGTACAAAATTCGAGACACACACACACACACACACACACACACACACACACACACACATACATACATACATACATACACACACACACACATACATACATACACAAAGGTTTGTATGAGGAGTGTGCCGGGGTTAAACACAATCCGCCCGACCGAGGAGTACGTACTTTTCTGAAACCGACCAGCCAGGTCTCGTTTAATTTTACCTAAAAAAATTAATAAATACAACTATTGCGATGTTTTATAATTGTAATTTAGAATCGAATGCTATAACTGTAATATTTAGGAAACAGGTTTTACTAATTTGATTTTTTTCACTCTAGCAAGGTTTTGCCGTTTTAAAACCTACTATAAGGTTTTAGTTCCACAATTTATGTAAAAGGAAAAGCGATATCAAAATGAAATGTTTGATACAGAATAAAAAAGTTCCTTTAGTGATAAATTTGTATAGGATTGTTTGAGGTAATAATATATAAAATTTTTACGAAATTATAATGTTAGTGAATTAAAATAAATAGTAATAAATACTAATTAATTAATATAATAATTAATTATAAATAATAGTTAATACTTTATATTTATAATTATATTTAATTTATAATTATTAAGATTTAGTATTTATATTAACTATTTATTTTTCAAAATTAGACTATTTTGCACTATATACATATATAACAGGATAATATATTTTTTTTAATGGATATACCTATATTTTACTTTGCGAAACCAGTAGAATAATTACTGTGTGTTACTAAATTACTTGAAAATTACTTTACCCATTATGCTGGAAATTTACATAGACATTCTTAGGGTCCCTGGTTAACACATAGGCCTACTTTTATTTAACAATTCCGTTAGGGCAACGCCCCACTGGCCTTGGAAAATTCCTTTACGGTAGGTTTATAAACTATAGTTTCATATATTTATTGCGTTTTAATTTTAGTAAATTAAATTCAACGCAAATACAAAAACAAATTAAATCAATACAGATATTCGTCAACCCCGCATGAAAGATGGGTACTCCGCTAGTAATATACATACAATAAAATTTTTAATATTAAAAAATTGGTATTGTAAATAATATGAGCCTATAAGTCGGATATCAATAAATTGCGAATCTTGGCCAAAGTTTTTTGATTATTCAAATACATAATTATTAATGGAATTTAAATTGAACGGTTTTATTTGTTTGTACTGTTTCTTTAAATTTCCAGTATTTAAAAATGTTAAACACATCAAATTTGAGAACTGGAGTAAATTTGTAAATGGTTAAGGCGATATTGTTACCACCGTAAAATGTTTTGATTAGTTTACGAAATAAATACTTACTTATATTGCAGTTTATGTAGTACACAGCCCATTTCATAAAAAAAAACTATAAATCTTTTCTTTTTAACAATCTTTTTTTTTAAAGTAAAATCATCAGTTGACCAAATAATAATCTGCTATAAAATGAACTGATATTAACAAATAATTTAGCCCTCGATAGGCCGTTCCTGTTCTGAACCCATTTTAACAATATTAAAGACATTTAGAATATTGAAGACGATATAACAAATATTAAAATAATGTTTCACAACATCATTTGGAGAGCTATTTTATATACCCCATTTGCTGTAATATATATTAGGTTTTCGTTGCGTAACCGTACTGGTATTTTTTTTAAAATATTTAAAAAGAAATTTATACTTTTTATTTCTTTAAATCTAAGTAACAATTGTTGTTGTTAACAGTTCCTATTATGTAATAAATTACACAACGGTTAAAATGTTAAATTGATGTAGGATTTAAGAGTTAATGTTGAAAACGGGTTTTTTAAGTGTTATCTTGTACTTTCAATACTTATTATGGAGGTTTATACATGTATACCAAAGGGTCCTGACGAAATGTCAATTACCAATTACAGATACAGATGTCTTTTTTCATACATTAACAATCCGTTCTAGGTATCTAAATTATTTCTTAAGCTATACCAGTATATCACAAGAGCATATTTCTTATACAGTTAGGCCACTGATACGTATATTATTTTTACTTCATTACAACTGTATAATATTATAGCTGTTTGTCAACAAGGTAGTTAACTAATCAAGGTGGTTTGGGAAACGCAAATACATATTACCGAAGTAGCCTACTTTCTGGTGAATTCAATAGGCAAACATTTTAATTAATTTCATAAGTTTTTCCATAACTTGTGTTTACGTGGTTTATCTGCAAATTATAATCAAACAAAATGTTTATATTGTCACTTCACAATGTAATTCCAGTTTTTTAAAAAGGAGCCAATCCTTTAGAACCCTTACCCTCACGGAGCCTCGTCTGTGTCATTGCCCTTTGAAGAGAAAAAGTTAAGCCCAAAAATGGTCAGTGTCATAAAACCGTTTTCTAAACAAGTGAAGATGACGACCTACTAATAAAATTCTACAACCGAGCCTTAAGGACAATATAACCGAGTCTTAAGAACAATATAATTGACCTATGGAAAGTAATACCGGGCCCTATTGTTTATATAGAAAAGGTTTTCTTTAAATAAACGCAAATATGTTTTGTAATGTTGCTTTGAAACAAGTTATTAAACAATAATAAGTACACAATCTATTTAGAAAATGTTGCGAAACTATATTTTTATTTGTACAAATGTTTTTTAAATTTAAGTTTTTATAATTACCCCCTTACCTTATTATTCTATACATTTTATTTTGATTGGGTCAACGGAACATTAGTACCATGTTATACGCAATTGGAGCTTCATATCTACGTTAAATTAAATTTTAAAATGCGAAAATTATTTAATTTGAACACGTTTTATACCCACAACATAGCTCTAGTTTGGCCTTGGAAATAAAAGGACACACACACACACACACACACACACACACACACACACACACACACACACACACACACACACACACACACACACACACACACACACACACACACACAAACAACACAACACAGCACACAACTACCTTCAACCGCTCAATAAATATCAACGCTCCACTAAGAACAACGCCGCATCATGCTTTACCTCTACACGCCTTATAAATATCTACGCTCCGCTATGAAGAACGCCGCATCATGCTTTACCTCTACACGCCTTATAAATATCTACGCTCCGCTATGAAGAATGCCGCATCATGTATTTCCTCTACGCGCCTTATATATACCTACGCTCCGCTATGAAGAATGCCGCATCATGTTATTTCCTCTACGCGCCTTATATATACCTACGCTCCGCTATGAAGAATGCCGCATCATGTTATTTCCTCTACGCGCCTTATATATACCTACGCTCCGCTATGAAGAATGCCGCATCATGTATTTCCTCTACGCGCCTTATTTATACCTACGCTCCGCTTTGAAGAACGCCGCATCATGTATTTCCTCTACACGCCTTATATATACCTACGCTCCGCTATTAAGAACGCCGCATCATGCTTTACCTCTACACGCCTTATAAATATCTACGCTCCGCTATGAAGAATGCCGCATCATATATTTCCTCTACGCGCCTTATATATACCTACGCTCCGCTTTGAAGAACGCCGCATCATGTATTTCCTCTACACGCCTTATAAATATCTACGCTCCGCTATGAAGAACGCCGCATCATGTTTTACTTCTACACGCCTTATAAATATCTACGCTCCGTTAGGAAGAACACCGCATCATGCTTTACCTCTACACGCCTTATAAATATCTACGCTCCGCTATGAAGAATGCCGCATCATGTATTTCCTCTACGCGCCTTATTTATACCTACGCTCCGCTTTGAAGAACGCCGCATCATGTATTTCCTCTACACGCCTTATATATACCTACGCTCCGCTATGAAGAACGCCGCATCATGTATTTCCTCTACACGCCTTATAAATATCTACGCTCCGTTAGGAAGAACGCCGCATCATGCTTTACCTCTACACGCCTTATAAATATCTACGCTCCGCTATGAAGAATGCCGCATCATGTATTTCCTCTACGCGCCTTATATATACTTACGCTCCGCTATGAAGAATGCCGCATCATGTATTTCCTCTACGCGCCTTATTTATACCTACGCTCCGCTTTGAAGAACGCCGCATCATGTATTTCCTCTACACGCCTTATAAATATCTACGCTCCGCTATGAAGAACGCCGCATCATGCTTTACCTCTACACGCCTTATAAATACCTACGCTCCGCTATGAAGAATGCCGCATCATGTATTTCCTCTACGCGCCTTATATATACCTACGCTCCGCTATGAAGAATGCCGCATCATGTATTTCCTCTACGCGCCTTATTTATACCTACGCTCCGCTTTGAAGAACGCCGCATCATGTATTTCCTCTACACGCCTTATATATACCTACGCTCCGCTATGAAGAACGCCGCATCATGTATTTCCTCTACACGCCTTATAAATATCTACGCTCCGTTAGGAAGAACACCGCATCATGCTTTACTTCTACACGCCTTATAAATATCTACGCTCCGCTATGAAGAATGCCGCATCACGTATTTCCTCTACGCGCCTTATATATACCTACGCTCCGCTATGAAGAATGCCGCATCATGTATTTCCTCTACGCGCCTTATTTATACCTACGCTCCGCTTTGAAGAACGCCGCATCATGTATTTCCTCTACACGCCTTATATATACCTACGCTCCGCTATGAAGAACGCCGCATCATGTATTTCCTCTACACGCCTTATAAATATCTACGCTCCGTTAGGAAGAACGCCGCATCATGCTTTACCTCTACACGCCTTATAAATATCTACGCTCCGCTATGAAGAATGCCGCATCATGTATTTCCTCTACGCGCCTTATATATACCTACGCTCCGCTATGAAGAATGCCGCATCATGTATTTCCTCTACGCGCCTTATATATACCTACGCTCCGCTATGAAGAATGCCGCATCATGTTATTTCCTCTACGCGCCTTATATATACCTACGCTCCGCTATGAAGAATGCCGCATCATGTATTTCCTCTACGCGCCTTATTTATACCTACGCTCCGCTTTGAAGAACGCCGCATCATGTATTTCCTCTACACGCCTTATATATACCTACGCTCCGCTATTAAGAACGCCGCATCATGCTTTACCTCTACACGCCTTATAAATATCTACGCTCCGCTATGAAGAATGCCGCATCATATATTTCCTCTACGCACCTTATATATACCTACGCTCCGCTTTGAAGAACGCCGCATCATGTATTTCCTCTACACGCCTTATAAATATCTACGCTCCGCTATGAAGAACGCCGCATCATGTTTTACCTCTACACGCCTTATAAATATCTACGCTCCGTTAGGAAGAACACCGCATCATGCTTTACCTCTACACGCCTTATAAATATCTACGCTCCGCTATGAAGAATGCCGCATCATGTATTTCCTCTACGCGCCTTATATATACCTACGCTCCGCTATGAAGAATGCCGCATCATGTATTTCCTCTACGCGCCTTATTTATACCTACGCTCCGCTTTGAAGAACGCCGCATCATGTATTTCCTCTACACGCCTTATATATACCTACGCTCCGCTATGAAGAACGCCGCATCATGTATTTCCTCTACACGCCTTATAAATATCTACGCTCCGCTATGAAGAACGCCGCATCATGTTTTACCTCTACACGCCTTATAAATATCTATGCTCCGCTATGAAGAACGCCGCATCATGTATTTCCTCTACGCGCCTTATATATACCTACGCTCCGCTTTGAAGAACGCCGCATCATGTATTTCCTCTACACGCCTTATAAATATCTACGCTCCGCTATGAAGAACGCCGCATCATGTTTTACCTCTACACGCCTTATAAATATCTACGCTCCGTTAGGAAGAACACCGGATCATGTTTTACCTCTACACGCCTTATAAATATCTACGCTCCGTTAGGAAGAACACCGGATCATGCTTTACCTCTACACGCCTTATAAATATCTACGCTCCGTTAGGAAGAACACCGCATCATGTTTTACCTCTACACGCCTTATAAATATCTACGCTCCGTTAGGAAGAACACCGGATCATGTTTTACCTCTACACGCCTTATAAATATCTACGCTCCGTTAGGAAGAACACCGCATCATGCTTTACCTCTACACGCCTTATAAATATCTACGCTCCGTTAGGAAGAACACCGCATCATGCTTTACCTCTACACGCCTTATAAATATCTACGCTCCGTTAGGAAGAACACCGCATCATGTTTTACCTCTACACGCCTTATAAATATCTACGCTCCGTTAGGAAGAACACCGCATCATGCTTTACCTCTACACGCCTTATAAATATCTACGCTCCGGTATGAAGAACGCCGCATCATGTTTTACCTCTACACGCCTTATAAATATCTACGCTCCGTTAGGAAGAACACCGCATCATGTTTTACCTCTACACGCCTTATAAATATCTACGCTCCGCTTTGAAGAACACCGGATCATGTTTTACCTCTACACGCCTTATAAATATCTACGCTCCGTTAGGAAGAACACCGCATCATGTTTTACCTCTACACGCCTTATAAATATCTACGCTCCGTTAGGAAGAACACCGGATCATACTTTAGCGCCACCCGCCCAATATGGAACAACACTCCACCACCAATAACGAGTCATGGTATATACCTCCACCTGTCTTATTAATAACAACGATCTATCATCAAGAAAGTCTCGTTGCATATGTCGTCCATCTGCTCAATTAACTATAACGGTTCATCATCTACTATATCTCATGATTTACGAAAGGTTCATCATAAACGTTTTGCCGTATATTAATTAACTCTACCTGCTCAACATACAACGGCTCCTTATATACCAGCATAAACTTTCTTTCTTACAAGTGCTGAAATACAACTCTGTTAATTTGACTATGCTCTATAAGTGTTGATTTGTTTACCATAAGTATATTCATTGGAATTAATGAAATGGTTAAAGTTAACAGCTTTAAACCCAAAGACTTTTAAATGTTCTATATTTTAATTTGTTTGGTTATCTTGATATTATTTGTTTATTTATCGTTAGACATAATTGTACAGTAATCCTGTCTTTCCTAGCTATTATCTCGCACTGTAACCTAATTGACAATTACTAACTACCTGTTTCAGGTTAGGCAGTGACAAACACGTGTGCTGTGGCGCAGTTCTACATTAATTACTAATTTAATTTTGCATGTTCTATTTCTATTTCGAGTAGGCAGCAGAAGACTCACTAACAAGGTGTTAATGTATTCCTTCCCTACACTCTCCATTGTGTATACTCTAGCAACCAGGGTTCCTGCATGATATATCGCAGGGGTTTTTTTGCCTGCTTTCCTCTCTCTCTTCACGTGACATTTACAGTTAGGTTTCTTTTTACTACTTTCCTATTAACCATAGAATGAGTTTAACATCTTGGTACTTGGACAATCAATCATTCCTGAACCCTTCATTTCCGGTAGGATTATGACTGCATGCGCATGTGAGAAGTAGGCTGGTCGCCACGAGGTCTGGGTGGGTTTTGGGGCATTTTTTACCTTGATTATAACAAAAAAGTTTTCTTAGTTTTCATCTCATTGTTTAGTGTTTCGGTATTTAATAATACAAGTAAGTTCACATTTTCACTCAGTCCTAATTTTTTCACACGATAAAAGATGATCTTTATTTTTGACCGAATTTAAGAATACTCGGTCTTGTTTTTAGACTTTAAAATATGTAGTTTAAATCAAATTACCGTATATCCTAATACAAATTGGCGGTAATATACGTCATTGATTGTACCTCCTATCGGAGAAGTAAACTCAGGTACATAAAATTTAATTTAATTGAAAACTGTTTTTGATCCTGTAAACATATTTTAGGGGTAAAAAAATTACTAGTGTCGGGAGAAGTTTTCAAAATTATATTACGATACCCATAATAATGAATCTATTACTGTACATAAAATCAGATACCGGCTCGTCGGGATTATCATGTGATAATTTGAGCAGTGTTTATTTTCTGCTTAGAAAACTAATGCGATGTAACAATACTGAAGTGTAAACATTTAGACCAGTCTCGGCAGTAGTTGCCTCTTATGTTTAGACTTAACTGTCACGTTATCGCATTCCCGCTGATAACATTTTCTCCCAACAGTAAACTACTATAGTAGGAAAGTTGTTATACTGAAACCATTATTTGCCATTACTGATTCAGAATAACCTTACGTGTGTCGTTAATTTACAATTAGTTCAGTTATTCAATACTTTGGTTTAATTTGGTATAAGTTAGATTTAGTGAATTTAGTTCTTTAATTTAAATTATAATTTTTATAACAAATAAAAGACATACACAAAACTAACAATTTAATCATTTATTAACTCATACGCCTTTTAATAACAAAGTCATCATCATCAGTCAGTGTTGCAACTACAAACTCTAACTTAAAACTAAGTGAATAATTTGTGGGTTTTGTGTATGTCTTTATTTGTGTCGTTTATTTATTATTGTATATTTATTATAGTTATTTATTTTGGTGTCGTTTATCTGTGTTAACATAACCTCACAAGCTAATCTCAAAGAATAGTTGTATTATTTTTATGTTTACCTAGGTTACTATTCTAGCTGTTTAGTCCTAAGGTTGTAGTACGTACTAGGTTTACTATTTAGGATTTGGTTATATTTTTTTCTAGTTTTAGATTAGTTTATTATTTGTCTAGGCAATGTTAACTGTATTTGGTTCTTTACAAAAAGAAATTGTCATGGTTATTTTCTTGTTAAAAAGGCCATTTACAATAAAGTATATTTATTTAAATTATGTTTAAATTAATTTAAATAAAGGTAGTTAAATTGAGTGTTTCTGAAAACTAACATAACGACAGTGCTTCATTTTGCACTTTTAATCGCCTTATTTAATTGTTAATAACTTCTAAGTAGAAAATAAAAGTAATAAATATATTAAAACTCGGTACTTATTTTGTAAAATTGCAAATGGCCTTTTAATGCGGCATTGGTCAAAATACATTCCATGTCCAACAAAGAAGTAAATCTCAAGTTGTAACTTTTGCTCTGTTAGTTTTCTTTGTAGCCAAGAGTTCTGGTTTATATTATTCATAACAGTTTTGTTTCAACTGCAAATACAAAGTTGGACATTGAATGGACCGATGGTGGTCCCAACCCCACAGGGATACAAACATCCTTTGCAGAGGGTTAACAAGAAGAAAATACCATCGTTTTTCATAATTCAGACATGAATGGATTGTTATCATAATAATAGTTTATGTGATTAAAAATCAGTAACTAAATCTTTTCCAGGTATCATGTAGCTTCATTGAGATAAAGCAATGATTATGTACCTAACAATAGGTACATAATATGTAAGTCATTAATGTAGACTACCTTATTTCAGTTTTTCCAAAACTTATTGCTTGTCATCTGGCTAACCGATAATTGCGAAGCATTTGTTTAATTCTCATCTTATCAAAAATGTTATAGTTACTGTTTTCAATTTCGATTTCAAACTACGGTTTATTTGATTACATAGGCCATCTTACGGAACTTTAAAGGTGTTAGAAGTTTACATTTTTCTCTGCAATACAGTATTTCAAATACAAATACGAAAAATAATACATTTACAGTTAAACATTCAAACATTATATACTGTTATGATTTACAAAGATCTGGATTTTCTTAATTTATAAAAAAACTTATTATTAATTTCATTAAACTGTTGCCGTAGTTATGAAAAAATGTCAACCTAAAACTTTTATTGGCTTACAACTTGCGCCTTGGCCTCCAAAACCTATTGTTCCATAAAAGGCCCCTGGATACCTTGCTGCTCCCTCACAGTAGCGTACATCAGAGTTATACTTATAACATTCCATCCAAAGTTGCATGTATACTTAACACATAAAAAAGTGACCACTGCTTTTTTATAAATTACGTGATAGTTTAACGATGGAAAGGTACAGTTATCGTCTGGGTTAGTTATCATGGCTTGTAACTAGTTTTATATTCACTTCCAAATAGTGTAGTAACGTTAAGTTACTTCTATTGATAGCACGCCCATAACTCGTTGTAGCTACTAAGATAATACAACGATTGATAGTATTGGTAGGTACGGTTTTCGCCAGGGTAATTTGTTATTGACATCCAAATATTGTAGCAATGTTGGTTATAACGTTACTTGTATGCATAACACGCCTAAAAAATTATTCCATTACAATAATATTCTCTAACCTTGCAGCTAGTTTAATATTGACATCCAAATATTGCAGCATTGTTAGTTCCAAAGTTACAGGTATGCGTAACACGAATGCAAAGAAATATGTGGTCTGGGTTATCATTTTCAAAATTCTGGAACCCATAAACGAGAGGTAGATACGGTGAGCGCCCGGGCTAGCTATCATGGCTTGTAGCTAATGTAATATTGACATCCAAATATTGTATCAGTGTTAGTTATAATGTTTCATTTGTTTGTAACAAGCCTGCAAAGAAAAAATTATATTGGATTTTTTAATAACTTTTAGAACAGTTTAACGATTGCTAGGTACGGTTTTCGTCCGGGCTTGATATCATGATCTGTAGCTAATTTATTGGCTTTATTTAAATATTGTGGTATAGTTAGTTCTGTAGCTAAATGTGTACGTAACACGCAAGCAAAAAATATGTTGGCAGGATTTTCATTTTCTATCCCTAAAACCGCTCGATAGGTAGACACGGTCAGTGTCGAGGCTAGTGGGTATCATAGCTTGTATCTAATTTAATTTTGAGATCCTAATACTGTAACAGAGTTATTTATAGTGTTACATTTGTTTGTAACACGCCTGCAAAGAAAGTATGTGTTTGGATTTTTTTTGTAACTTTTAGAACAGTTTAACGATAGGTAAGTACGGTTTTCGCCCGTTCTTGATACCATGACTGTAGCTAATTTATTGGCTTTATTTAAATATTGTGGTATAGTTAGTTTTGTAGCTAAATATGTACGTAACACGCTTGCAAAAAATATGTTGGCAGGATTTTCATTTTCTATCCCTACAGCCGCCTAACGATAGGTAGGCACGGCCAGTGTCTAGGCTAGTGGGTATCATGGGTTGTAGCTAATTTAATTTTGAGATCCTAATACTGTAACAGAGTTATTTATAGTGTTACATTTGTTTGTAACACGCCTGCAAAGAAAGAATGTGTTTGGAATTATTTTTGTAACTTTTAGAACAGTTTAACGATGGGTAAGTACGGTTTCGCCCGTTCTTGATACCATGACTGTAGCTAATTTATTGGCTTTATTTAAATATTCTGGTATAGTTAATTCTGTAGCTAAATATGTACGTAACACGCTTGCAAAAGATATGTTGGCAGGATTCTCATTTTCTATCCCTAAAACCGCCTAACGAAGGTACGTTTGGGGAGCCTGTTGTTCCGTCAGTGAATATACGAACATAACTAATTAAATAAAATGTTTGAAATGTTGTAACAAGTTTGTAAGTAATCCTAAATATATTTTAAATCACGTGTGTATAAGAAATACCATTATTTAATATTTAGAAGTGAGTAAACAGAGGCTTCTTTGTCGCCCGAGAATGTTCGTGGCGCCAGCAGCAGCCAGCGTTAACGCTAACTTCCTGCCGGTCTACTTCATAACACATTTTTCATGAAAAATTCAAGCTTATTGAAAATGTATGAATAACCCAATTTTATTATAATTGCTACCATAGCATGATGTTCTAACTATTTTCTTGCCCTCAATACGTGGCATAGATAGAAATTATAGATGACCACTTCATATTTTATTAGATTCTGCGCACATAAAGACTGTCCAAATTACAGGTTGCCTGACTAAAACAGCCAATAATACAACTGGATAGCACATTGAGCAATGTAAAAGAGTCATAGGTTCAAGGCTGTGAATATATTAGCAATAACAAGCATGCAATGTAACACTTTAGAAATGGAGTGGGGCTCTTTATATCTGCGTTACAGTTTGTTGTTTATTTCAACTAGTTATAAAATCCATTTGATGTATAAGTCTCAATTAATTATATGAGAATATCGGACAGTAAAATTTAATTATTAATTAAATAGTTTTAAGACTTAGATTTTTATAAACAAATTTATTTTTAATTATAATTAAATTCTACCATGGATATTATAGCCTATGACATTTCACAAATCTTTAATTTACATAAAATCTCAGTTTACACAAACCTATAATTAACTTAAATTGTGAGAAGACTTGTTAGAACAAAATATTTTCAACTACACTAGGCAACACATCATATTGAGATACGGAATTTTTGATTAAATCATTTTAATATCAAGCAAACTCAATATATTAAAATTTATTTGAAAATTAACCTACACAAATTACTTTAATCTACATTGAGTTATGTATAATGGGTGTAAGTACTGATTGTTTTTTTTCATGATATTTGTAATTAACTAAAAATCGTAACAATCTTGCTTCATCGTTTCCCTGAGTTAAAAGTTCTATCACACTGACATACAATTATTTTCCAGCTTTTTTCAAGGGTAGAAACAATTTATTAGTTTAATTTAATATTTTTTATTTGATAAGACTTTCATGAAATAATTCTAATAAAACAATGTCTTCTGTAATGAGTTTAATCTCATTTGCTCAGTATCTGTATCTGCAAATGTTCATTCTGGATAGTCTTACCTTTTGTGGAAACTCAATAACTTTTTAAATCTTTTTTGAAAGGATGATAGAAGAAATTAAGACAGATATAAAAATAAAATAAATATTAATGATTAATCAAACTTGTTATCTTGTTTATTTTTAGGGTTTTTTATAAATCAATACTTTTATAATACAGCGGAAATTGGATAATTCAAACGTCTATAAGTTGAATTCTTCTTCTGAATTTTTTGCCTGGTTCCTAGAATAATGTATTTAAACAATGTTAAAAAATCGCAGGAAATTCGAATTTTGTGCTGGTTAATCTGAACTATTGTTTCCAATAAAAACATGGTTTATATTTTGGCACGAGTATTTCAAATCAAGTACGGCTCTCTTGAATGTCGGCCGGGTGGGGGGGGGGGGCGAGTATACAACCCCACTGTGAAGTCAGGTATCTTCCACTACCCATCCAACTTCTAATCCATGATGTTTCATCAAACGGCTCGGTCTGACGAGAAGTCATAGTACACAGACTGTTATTATAGCTGAACCGGTACGGAACTAGTGCACGACTTGTAACATGCCAGTGTTGTTTATGCTGAGTGAAACTATCAATGTTATCAGATGAATTTCTACACCTAACATTACATAAATTTAAATACAATACACATTGCTTTACAATATAAGTTAAATGAAAAATACATGTTTATAAGTTGGCCTAAACTGGGATGGATTTAAATGTTTTCCAAATATGAAAAATATATTTCTAAAATAGAAATAGTACCCAAATTCTCTGGGGGTGGAATTTCCCCTACTGCCTCTTCCCTAGAGCCAGCCTTGTAGTTAAGTGTTGATGTCTTAGTCTATGATGTATTATCTATGTTTTTAGATTGTTAGTATGCTGTATATGTTGTTTTTGTACTACATATTCAATCATTCTGTTAAATGTTATATGGTTATGTTGTTTAAAATGTTAGTTTTTGATGTGTGAATATAAAAGTTTTTGTTGTGATGCTACTTTGGCCTTTAATTATAAAATGTAGAATTTGTAGCTTTATAATAAAATGTATATATATATATATATATATATATATATATATATATATATATATATATAAGTTATGTGTTTTGTTATGAGTCAAATGTTTTTAAAAATGATTTTGATTTTTAAACCTTTATTAATTTCATAAACAATCAATTTGGAAAACTGTTACATAAATATTAACTCAATACAAAAACATTACATTACAATTGTTAGGCACTCAATTGGAGTGGAAAACGTCTGTACGATACAGAGGCGACTTACACACTGGCTTGAAACTGTTCTCACCCACCTGTAAAACAAAAAAGCTGTGTAAGCAGGAAATTTCCTAGCACACATTTTATTAGTAAAGTTCCCATAATTGTTCACATAACTCCTCCATCCCTAAATAAAACTTCGGGACGTGGCGAAGTTTCGGCATCGGTTGAAGTCCTCTTCATCATTTTGATGAGGGTGAGATATATAAGGCTGCTGGATAGATCTCTGTAAAGGGCAATAGTCCAGATACTGATGTGATGGGTTATTTCCATAGTTGGATTAATTCTTGAGATGGTTTCTGTGTTTATTTTGTCCAATTCCAGTCGTTTAACATTTACTGAGAACTCTGGCATTTTATTCATTGTAAATTGTAATTTGGACGTGCCCATGAAAATAGGGTGACCTCCAGAGATTGTTAATGTGTGGCTAAGTTTCATGTTGTTGAAAAAGACTGAATCATTATTTGTTTTTATCAAATATATGCCTTGAAGGGTGACAATGGTAGTTGCCTTGCGACTGGTAATTTCTAGAGTCTGCTTATTGGGGAAGGTCTCCAGGTAAAGGTTGATTTCTGGGATCCAGTTAATTAGGTTGTCTGTAACTTCCAATGCAGTATACTCGCAGTTGTTGGCATTGTTGTTCCTGATGATGGACATTTCACAGTCTAATTTGTGGTGTGTTAAAATGTGAAATGAGCAGAAGTATTTGGAATTGATTTTACCATTACATTCACTGTCTAAACCTAAAATTACAGAATTAGACACTATCATGTATCTTACTTTTGGTATAATTGTTACATAAACTGTTTCATATTTCGTGGGTATAGAATGTAACTTATACAATTTAAATTGAGTCTTTTCTACAATGGGTAAATTTATAAATTATACAATTTTTTCAGAATCTAGTTTACAATTAACTTTAATCAGGTTTTCTAATTCCCACATATTTTCTATTTTGGGTTCTAAAGGTAACCTTTCATTATAATATTTATATATTTTGCTTAATTCTTCATATAATTCTTGAGTTGAGATAACACTAGGGTGTGCAACACCTAGTTTACAAAATGTAAGAGAATTTTTTAAATCTGTGATTACCTGTAACATTATGTTATATAGAATGTTCAATTGGTTTAAAATACTTCTAAACTTTTCTAGTTCAACAAAGTCATTTACATTACGATTCACAATACTTGACTTATTTTTTAATTCTACAAAATTTTTGTCGATTACAATAAAAGTTTTATTTAATTCTTTCATAATACCATTACTAAAGGAGTATTGAGATTCAAGTTGATAGTTAATTTTAATTTGCTCATTTTCAATATCTTTAATTATCTTTTCATATTTTTTACCATCATATGCATAAAAATTGCCTGTTATAGATTTGATAACGGATCCTAGTCCATCTATAAGACCTCTTTCTATTCTTTTGTTACTATTATCTTTTAAGAGTATAATTTCTAATTTTTCTTCAATTACATTTTTACTGTGGTTAACATATTTAAAATAATTAACAATATCTCTTATTTTATTACTGTTGTCAGTTACATATTCCTTATTTAATTTGTTTGGATATTAGGCTTAAACTACTTACTGGAGTTATGTATGGAATATACCATTTTTTAATTAAATTTATGAAAGGTAATAATTAATTTATTTGTTTGTCTACAAAGTTTATTTAAATGTTTGTATGATAGTCTTTAAAGGTATAAATAGGCTTTTTTGGTTATTGAGTTTACATTTCAAGTTTATACAAAAAAATACTTAGATTTAGTGCAAATTCTGTTGGTTATGTGCTTTAAGTTTCTATTGTTTTATTACTAATAAAACTGACTATTCGTATATGTGTATTACTTATTTATTGTGAAATTATTTTACATTAAAAAAGAACAATGTATACAAATGTAATATTTAACATGAAATACTACAAGCCAATTATCTATGCTTTTTTGATAAAGTTATGAATATCAAGAAACCCATTTTACAAATAGGCTATGTGACTTTTTTACATTATTGATCAAAGGTTAAAGGTCTAGCATGATGGTGCTTGAAATATAGCGTTTTAAATGTAACAGATGTGACAGTAAAGCATCAAGTGTCATTGTAACTTTGCATGCTGTTTTGTTGCAGTCGCTCAAAAAACTTAGTCATGCGAATGTTGTTAAGCTTAAAGAAGTTATACGTGAGAATGACACGCTATATTTTGTTTTTGAGTATATGAAGGAAAATCTTTACCAACTAATGAAAGACAGGTAAGTTTTAAATGTGAATATTTCATTACTAATGTAACTTATTTAAAAGCTTTGATATTACTATAATTTTAATTTTTTTTAATTAGTAATATGAGTGAAGGCTTATGAGCAAAGCTTATGATTCGCTCAAATTATGAGTGAAGCTAATAATTAAGTAATAAAAACACTAACTAATACAAGTTTATTTATTTTCTCAAGTATTTCAAAGACAAAGTCATAATCATCAGTAAGTTTATACAAATTCCTAACTGAAACTAAAATGATACCAAAGTTTTCACTCCCTATTTATATTGTAGGCACTGCCATGGCCTTTACTTAACATAACTCTACAAGTTACCACCAACACTACCATAATTAAAATTACATGATAGAATTGTTTAAGGACCTAATTCATTATATACAAATACATTGTTATTATTACAGTTATTATAATCGACGTTATTATATTAATAGTTATTATTATTATAAAACATTTCCAAGCATCTAACTCTTGAAGTCTAATAATATGTTTTAGCAGACACATCTACTTTAAATACCTGCTTCTTTTCCAAACAATGTTTTCCTGTTGCCAATTTTTCATCTGTTATATTTTATGTGGGATAAAGGTTTTTTTACTCCAATTTTAATATTCCCTATGCTTTGTAAATTTGTACATATTAATAAATACAAAAGTCTATTTGTAAATAATGAATTAGGCCTATACAAAATTCTAAATAATTAACATTTTTATTTTTGCTATGTCAGCAGCATGTACAGTTGTATTGACGAATGTCTACAGTATAAATATGGGTTTTAATCTTGTTATTTAGTTTTGGTTTAGAATTTGGTTACACGTTGAAACTGGTATGAGAAAATAAAATATTATTTGCAAGTTATTATTAATTATTATTTAGTTATGGAACTGAATTCTTAAAAATATAACACAAGAACAAAATTTTATTAATCTAAAGATCATAATCAACCATAACTTATATGAGTGTCTGGAATTTTTTTAATGCTATTCAAAATTTGCATATTTGTTCCCAGAATATTTTATTGAACCAATGATCCCATAATTGATAATTTGATTTCCTATTGGTTTCTTAAAAGCTCATTAATGTATATGAAACCATCTCATTAATGTAAGGATAATATTCTACTTACTCTGTAAGAAAAAACCAACTTCAACAAGATGTAATGAGGTTCATCAGAAGATGTATTAATAAACAGCCCTGCCAGTGCCACTGATACATTAAATTCATCCAGTATAACTTATTGCTAAAGTCATTAATTGTTTGATTAGTGATTAAAAATGGTTGAAATTACTTCGAGTTTTAAATAAACATAGGTAATCATTTCTTCAGTGGTGCTAAGATAGGTTTTCTGAGATTCACAAAATATCAGAATTGGCATCATAAACTTCATCTGACTTGTTATTAGACTGAAATTGGTGTTTTTTGTACCACCATTGTACTATTAAACTTTGGCACTAGTATGAAGCAAGAAAGAAAAAGTTACTATGATTCCATTGAAACCTAAATCTGACTGTTGGTTAGATAATTTCATGACTTTTTTCCCAAAAGAATTTTTATTCATCAGTTTCACTTTGAACACTAAAACTGTAAATGTCAAATATGAGTACCAAATTTAAAACTTACAAATTCCAGAGTAAGATGTAACTCTTTAATCTGAAATGGCTGCATATAAGGTATCACAATATTGTCTCAGTACACTTCTCTGCCTCAGTTGATAAACAAATTAATGTTTTTGTCTGAACTACAATGGTTTATGCTCCAAATAAAGTCCACTCTTGCTATTTATTTCCACAAACAAAAGACAGAAATTGGGAGAACAGACTTGACATTGACACTTATGACTTAGGCAGAACACTTGTGCTCAATTGTCTAGACAAGAACATCTTTTTGAAACTAGGATTAGAAAACTATATCTACTAGAAGAATTATATTTCCTGGTGAGGAAACTATTTAGAAAGATATCCCTAAGTGTTTACGTTCTTCATACTTCAATATTATGTTTATAGTTTCTATTTGATTTACCCTTAAAGTATAGTCATGTAAGTATTCTTTCCTTTCTGTATTATACATGTAATCCCTCTTATTAAAATAACTGGTTTCACAAAATAATTTCTTTAGAAATAAAACTCTTGTTTATCTTCTACATTTATAACATTACCATGAATTACCATATATTTTTATGATATATCTTAGATATAAAATAATATTGATATAAAACTGAATTAAATTATTTTTACAATCATCTGTGAATTAATGTTTTTTATCAACAAAGCTATAACTTATGTTATTGTAACCATATAACTTGAAATATATATATTGTGATTTTATTTATATAATTATCATAATTTGTTTTATTATTATTTAGTTCCTTCTATTAGTTCACATTCATATATATATATATATATATATATATATATATATATATATATATATATATATATTATTCAAGTTTTCAATCGTTAATCAAATACATTTTATTAATCTACTCAAGTTCAAATACACTTTTCATTTGTAGTGAATGATGAATAATGTTAATACAGTTGTTTTCAAATATTAACACATTAATTAAATTTAATGAATTAATTTTAGTTTTATATGGCAGAAACATTTTACAAAAGGGGAAATGTATGCAATATAGTTATTTCCCCCCATTTGGCGTAAAATAAGTGATAACATGATTTCATAAAACATCTAATTTTATGTTATAGATTATATGATAGAACAACTAACACTTAGAATGTTAGTTTGTTTATATTAATTATAATTTTTTAATAAAAACTAACTAAAACAAGATTTTTTTGTTGACCTAAATAGGAATTGACTTTTTTATGAACAAACATTTTTTGTTCATATTGATTATTTTTTCTTACACAAATCTATTTTTATATGTATAAACAGTTTATATGATACTGTAAAGAGAATTTTTTTTCAGAGAAAAGTTGTTTCCAGAACCTGTAATACGGAATATACTATATCAAGTTCTACAAGGGTTAGCATTTATGCACAGGCATGGTTTCTTCCACAGAGACATGAAGCCAGAAAATCTGTTGTGTTGTGGACCAGAACTAATTAAGATTGCTGATTTTGGTTTAGCAAGAGAAATAAGATCCAACCCCCCTTATACTGACTATGTTTCAACAAGGTAGTTTTTACTAGTAGTAAATTATTGTTAAATGTATAAAATAGGTTACACATATTGTGTAGTTTCTTTACATACAAAATATAATTTTTGTTTATTTGATATTGACTGATGTCAACAGAGTTCTCAACTGAGGGTTCCAGTTACATTATATATATTTCCCACAGCATTCATGTATTCTAAAATCCTCTATTTAAATTTTACTACAAACTAAAGATAAACGTATAAATTTTGTAACAAAAACAAAAATATAGCCTACATATGTTTATTTTGGACCCACACAAAAATTTATGCAAAACACCATAAAAGGTTACTTTTATTTCAGTTTTTATATACAAATACAAAAATTTAAAGCTGGTCATTCTAGTCTGAATAATGAAAGTTAGAAGAATTTAAATCTAATCACAGCACTGTTTAGTGTTGTAAATTTTCTAAAACAACACCAAAATTGTTTAACCCCTTTAATTATATTTTTCATTGACCTGTTAGAGGATTAAACAATAATCTTAGTGATGTTTCATATATATTCACTGCATTATGCAAACTAATTTCTACTATAGCATTTTTAATGTTTTGGTAAATTTCAGGAGCAAGTGTAATTTATGATTTTGTCATAAAATAGAGTTATTTCTATTTTACCCATCAAGTGAACACAGTATATTTTTAAAGTATTACTTTTGATGAAACTCTTATACCATTGCTCATATTTGTCAGAAGGGTTGTTAAATATCATCAAGATCTTATTTTGAGAAAATAGAAATAAAACCCAATAGTAAAACTTTTATTTCAGATGAACTAGCTACCCACATGAAACATAGGAATAATGTTATTTTCACACTTACTCTAGGATCCTTAAAATATTACAAGTCATACAAATATGATTCTGTGCTGGAAGAAGTACCAATGACCAACATAAACAAAAAACTAGTCACCATTAAATATTTAGCATACACAAATGGATACAACACCACAATAATAGACAAACTATGGCACAATATACAAAAAAAAAACACTAAAATCATTACTACAGGGAGGGAAAACAAATACATCACAATACCATACATAAATAGAACACCAAATAAAATAGCCCACAAATTTCAAAAAACAAGATACAAAAAAGCATACAAAACTAATAAAAAACTACAATACAAAATTCAAAGACACCAACAACAAAGATAATTCTACATTGAGCAAACAGGTCACAGCTTGAAACACAGAGTCGAAGAACACACAAAATTACCCAAACAGAACACCAACTTAGCATTCTCCAATCACCTAAAAGAAGCAGGACACAAATACACAGACATTTACCATAAACTAGAAATCTTACAGATCAACAAAATAGGACCACATCTCAAAACACTAGAACAATATGAAATTTACAAACACACAAAATACAAACATATTAAACAAACAAACCCAATACAAATCACAGATACTCTTTGATACTATCAAAAACCTGCCTTTGAAATCATCACCGCCTTAACCTAACAACAACTCCAAGTGGAAAATTTAGACATTGATGAAGACTGCCACGGAGCGATAGAAAACGTTCTGTCTTAGTAAGTTTTTCCACATTTACAAAATTAATGTTCAGATAGTCATAAACTAATGTAATGGTGATTAATTAAGTTTCACCGAATGTAAAATACAAAATTCAAGAATAATTATATGTTATTACTACTATAATGATTTTATAAATCTTGTGTGAATTCTGTAATCATTTTTGTAGTATGTAGTTCTTATTAATAATGAATAAAAATAATATTTAGAATATTTTATACAAAGCTTTTTAAATTTACCTTTTTAAATATTGTGTAAAATCAAAAATATACTTTTACTTAAAAATCTTTAACTATTTAAGATTACTTGTTTTAATCTAGATGTATCAAAACTAAAGTTTGAACTTGCCTAGGAGATCAGTTGACAAAGTCGAATGAAATTAAAACATAAAAATCACCTTCGAGAAAGCTATAAATCTATGAAGTAAAATTCACTTTGGCCTAAAAATGATCTAAACCTATCTACAATGATATCCATTTTTTTATTGTTGGATATTTTACTTAAGATGAGAGATTTTACTTAATATGATGTAAATAAAGTATATTATAATTGGAATACATATTCTGTAGTACTGTTTTACTTTTATAATTGGGGATTTCTATTAAATCTAATAATTATGGACAACACATAGTGTAAAAAAGATTTATCACATTTGCATAAGTTTATGTTTATTTTGTAAAAAAATGCTTGTTTTACCCTGTAATGGTAGTAAAAGGTTAAAGAAAAACATTTAATAATATTGAGTTTTTACAGATGGTACAGAGCTCCAGAAGTGCTTCTTCATTCAACAGTTTATTCTTCTCCAATAGACCTTTGGGCAGTTGGCTGCATAATGGCAGAGCTTTATACATTTAGGCCTCTCTTTCCAGGAAACAGTGAAATTGATCAAATATTTAAAATTTGTTCGATTCTTGGAACTCCTGATAAGGTAACTAGATATATAAACTACATAAAACCAAGTCAAGTTAATAGCTAAGTACTTAATATTAAGTGCCATTAAAATTTTTTATCCATGAATATTTGTGGAATTATTTTCGTATCAAATGTTTTTATTCGCTATGAAATAATTATACACATTTATTTCAGAGGTGAAAGTAATGTTTTTGCATATTCTTTAACGGAAGAGGTCCTAGAGAAATATTTTAAGGGGGGGATAAAAAAAATGTAAGGCTAAAACATATAGAAATTTCATTGTTTTATTATTATTACACTCAAATGATCCTAATATTTTTTATTATTTGCTTTAATGAAAATTTGCCATTTTTAATATAGCGTGAATGGTACGAAGGACATCAGCTAGCAGCGGCAATGAATTTCAAATTCCCACATTTTCGGCGCACATCATTAGGTTCTCTGATTCCTCATGCTAGTAAAGATGCTATGGTCTTGTTGGAAGCCATGTTACATTGGAATCCATCTAAACGCCCAACAGCTCAGCATTCTCTAAGGTAAATTAATGTATGGTTGTAGCTGTTACAATATAGAATAAGCTACAAAAATTATATTACCAAATACTTTATTGTTACTTTAGATACACACTCACTCCATTTTTCTACACAATTTTCTGCACCAGAGTGCTACTCAACTAAATAACCAGAAAAACGTCTTCTTCAACATGGAAATAGCTAAAAAAATATTTGCATAGACCAGTAATATGATATATTCTGTTTAAACAATAATCTAAAAAGGAAAATCATAACATTATTTAGTTTGTAAATATATATGGTTTTTGTTATTCAAGTTAGTAATATATAAAAAAAACTCATTTCTTGTCCTCTGGATTGGTAATGTTTAAAATGCACATTAACTGTACGTAGGGAAGAGAGAAGGTGATACTAAAAACCCAGGAAGCAAAGGAATCTTATTTGTCTGGAATTTTTTTACAGTAGTAAAGAAATTTTTTTAAAACTTTATTTATTATAAATACATTTTCTGATAACCTGAAATGATTAATCTTCTACAAACCGAGCGTAATGAATATCCATGTAAACTCATGGGTTCTTGGTGTTCTAAAATGTAGCGCAAGTATACTATCAATTCCCCAATATTTTGAAATATATAATACAAATAGTATTCTATTTATCTTGAGTAAATTATTTACAAACAATGTATCATTCACTATTATAGGTAATAATAGCCTACCTTGTTTCATTCACATACCTCTAGAGGATAATGCCTTAACTGTTGACCAAGTTTTAACATTCCTAGGAAATGCTTTCTTGCGGCCAACTTCTTATAGCTTAAAAGTTTTCATATCCCTTTGTAGTCTTAAGCATACCTGTTGTTTGTTTTCAGGCAGGCATATTTTCAAGTAGGCCAAAAACTCAGCAATGTCAATGATAATGAACGAATCAGACCTCAACATTACATGACACAGAATTCTGCAGCAAGGAATACATTTAAATTAATACCACATCAAGTGACCCTTAATGAGAGAGAATTTGCTGATATTATTGGGTAAGTTTCAAGTGAACATAATTCAGAGCTTGATAAAAGTAATAATTAAGCACATTAATATTTATGTTAATAAATTTGTGTAATGTGTGATTTTTACTTTAAGAAATTATTACTACACCGTGTTTTAAATATTACTTTTTTACCCTTTTTAAGCAGTGCATTACACTAACCTAAAAACAGTATGTTTGCCAGGAATAATAACAGTAATCTGCAAGATGTTCGAAGCATGAAAGAAAACCAAGATTGGTATAGATCACAATCTCCTCCTCCTCGGAAAAAAATCAGTGCCAAGCAGCATTACCTCTCCGTTGCGAGGTATGTCGTAGGACAACCAACTAATTTTGTAAATAAGTAAGTATTAGAGTTGCAGTTATACAGTATTAAAATTAGATTACATTTAAATCTATAATATTAACATATAATATATTAAATTATATCCATAATATGCACTATGGATATATACAATCAATTATAATATACAGTAATACCCCGTACTTACGTGATATGTGGACCGAGTGATAGCCATGTAAGTCGAATTCTCATAAGTCGGGGTATAATTTTACATACCATCAGATAGGAATCGTTTAATTGGGACCAAAGACTTAATAATTTAGGAGAAAATGTGTATGTATTAAAATCTTAAATACATATTACAACGAAAAATTATATTACATACATAAATGTTGCAAAGAAGTACGTAAAAATAAGTTATTTTGACATAGAATGCTTCATAAAACCTAATAAATTTGTTTAACGAATTGAAGATTTTTCTTCTCACGCAGAATTTCCTCCTAACTCGCTAATTTTTTTCTTTTGTTACATAAATATGCTTTTTGTTGAAGTCTGGTTTCCTAAATTTGTAAGCCTTACTCAAATAAACTAAGGCAATTTGTCAAGTTTCTAATCGTTATTTCATCTTCTACGTCAATTGGTTCTAAAGAATCTGCATTTTTAAGGTCTTGCTCACACATTTCTATGAGCTCATCAATTAATTGTCAGCTTCTGGTTGTGTAAATCCAGCAGTTCTTGAACGTCATCATTACCCACATCTAAATTGAGTTATCTGGCAAAACCGACACCTTCTCTAATCACATCAGCAATTTCATCTGGCCTGGCACTAATTCCGCTTGAGTTTCAGTGGCAAAAAAAATAGACACACCTTTTTCCAAACGAAAAACAAAGTTTTTTGTGAAATTTCATTCCAAGATTGTCCAATGATTCTCAAAGCATCTAAAAAATTGAATTGTTTCCAAAAATCTTTAACAGAGACCTTGTTGTTCTGTCTCATAGCTTCATATAGATGCGCACATGATCTTCTTGTGTAATAAGCTCTAAATATTTTGATGACTCCCTGATCCATCAGTTGAAGCAAACTAGTTCTTTTTGGTGGTAATAAATAATACTTTCATACATGTGTCGAAGTTAGTTAAAATAGTAGTAGGATGACCAGGTGCATTGTCAATTAATAGGAATTACTTTAATTAAAAGGTATTTATTTAGACCGACATTAACTTTCGACTTCCACAATAACCGACAATAAAATCCAAAATCATGGGCAAGATAGCTTCAGAAATATTTTTTAATGCTTTTGGATTTTCTAAGAGATAAGCTATGAGAGCTTGTAACTTACAGTCACCAGCTGTATTTACGCCAACCATCACTGTCAATCGGTCTTTGGTGACCTTAAAACCTGGAAATATTTTCTCTTTATGCGCAATAAAAGTTGTTTTAGACATTTTCGTCCAGAACAGGCCAGTTTCTGCGTAACTCAGACAGCATGATTTAAAACCGCATAGCTTGGGAATCACATAAGACGGGGTAACGTAGGTCGAGGTATTACTGTGCATATATTATTTTAACAATATCCATTTATTAATAATCATATAACTTGCCTTTTAAATTTGCAAATATAAATAGATGTGATTTGCACATTGTTTTCAGAGGGAAAAGTTATATTATATTATGGTAGAATTGATATAAACTGAGTGTGTTACATTTTTCTGATTCCCAACTTTGTTATACTATTTTTATACATAGAATCTACATAAACCAAACTACTCCTGCATCATGGATATGTACTTGATTTATAAAAGTGCTGCAAAACACATCTTTATAAAAAAAAGTAGTGACTATGCTGGAATAGAAAAACTAAAATTTACCTAGTATAGTAAATTTCTAGGCATTTTTAAAATAAATTAAAAATGTTTTCAATGTGTGTGAGGGAGAGAGTGAATTATAGAATTCTTTGTGCCAGTATTTGAATAATAGGCAACATGTTCACCTATTTACATGGTACCAAGCTGTTCTTTTACTAGGTTTAACAAAAATTCTCAGACAAAGTGTTACAATATTCTCAGATTATAGTCTATTGAAAGTTAGGTACAATTGCTTTGTATACAGTTTTCAGATCTTACAATTGATTAGCAATAAATTCTGTTTCTACAAGTAAATTATTTTAGTACTCCCTGCATTTTTGTATAATTTAGATGAGGTTTTTAATTTTATTTTGGTTTGAAAAAACAAAAAGTACAGATTTAAAAATGCAGAAAGTGTAAAAATCTTTTTTTTCTTGCAAAAATTGTATTGTTTTAAGAGTAATGTATTAGTGAATTCTTTTGTAAAATACTTTATTTTTTAGTTTTCTTTTTCAATATATTTTATCCAAACTACTGGAATATTAGACTTTATTTACACATTTTTAATCATCTTGTATAAATATTCTATGGATACATAATTTTATATTTTAAAAAAATAATGAACTAATGATCAGTATTATTTATAATTAATTATCCAATAGATTTGCTGTAGCTGAGGTTTTCAAGTCTGCACAGTGAGGATGTTTATGATGTTCTGGAACCTCTCAAATGCATTGCTCACTGACAACTAGAGATGGCCGAAAAAAATCATTTTTTATTTCGAAGTTGTAATAGCGCAGAAAAGTTGTGAATTATATAGACAGAACAAAAGAAAAAATTATCAAAATCGGTTGATATCTTTTGGTTGCGCATAGGCCCTAAAGTTTGATAAAATATAAAAAACTTCCTTTTTCTAATTATTAAAAAAAATTTTTAATTAGTTCTTTTTGTAATGTAACACTTTGTAACATCTTCAAATAGAGCCTAAAAAAATAATGTTTTAATTTGTTTTAGATCAGTCAATCTTGGATAAGCCCCAAAATTTGCCAAAATAGGTATTGCAAATGACACATTTTTATGCATTTTTGGTATTTGATAAATAATTAGTATTTCAATGTAATATCCATATTATTTTTTCACACCAACTGATATGTTGGAAAACCATAATGTTGCTTCTGATTGCAACACTGCGACAATCGCATCAATTGTTTAGCACAACTTTGCCAATTTTACTGATTCAGATTCCACCCATGTTACAGATCGAAACAAAATAAGAAGTGACGAGAAAAATGTTAAAGCTGAATTGTGTATTAAATCAAACGCACTTCCACTGTTATATCTCTATTTAGAAAGAAGAAAGGACAATAGGTTGGTGATAGAGCGGGCTCATTCAAAAAGGTTTAGTAGAATTACTAAGAAAGAGTATTACTCAATGACTCAAGAACCCGGCTCACTCTATGGTGGCCACATTACTGCAAATTCTGGAAGAGAATATTGCCAAGTCTTTAATTAATCACCTGTTTGAGCGTGGTTCTCTGGAAAATCTAATTGTCATTGTTGTGATGTTACTGATGTCAATACAGGTTGGAAGATTAGTCTGACTTGCCGAGTTTATCTGAGGAACTTTATCTAAGGAAACCTGTACAATGGACAATTTGCCTCTTCCATTACAATGAATTGCCATTCCGTCACATCTACATGGCAAGGCAATTAACAGACCTAGTACTTTCAAAGGGTCAATCAGGAAAGAGTTAGTTTGCTGCCAAAAACTGCCAGTGGTTAACTTCCAGAAAATTGATTGTCAGATCCCACAGATAGACAGAAACGTGCTTAGCAAAGATCAGCAATACCTACTTGATATTTCAAAGGCAATAAAATTAGGAACCTGTAAAGAAGATTTGGCTTTCCTGGGCACTCATCATATTTGAGGTACTTTACAAAAGCAAATAGAACTCTCAGGTTGTAAGCTACATTAGTAAAGAAAACTCTTCACCTGAACTTCAAGAACTAGTTTTGTTTATATTGAAATCATACATGTCAATATGGTTTACTAACAAAACAAGTAAACATTTTACAGACAGCCTGAAACTTGTTTACCAAGCAATACAATCTACCAGATATTTGGCAAAACCATTGTTTGAAGTTATCGACCCTGTGATCAAACAGAATGGTTTTTTCGCCCACCTAGAACACTTACTATTAGCCATAACTCAAGGTAACAAGCAACACATATGCAAGACATGATAGGTGCAAGAAGGAAAACAGTAAGAAAATATATGCCACCAAAAATCAACTTCAGTATGCAAGAATACTTAGATATGATTAACTGAATGGACTGTGAGCTATCTTTGCCCCCTATTGCCAGAAATCAGTGACGACAAAATCAAATGGAACATTGATAGTGACTCAATCACTGGCTGAAACATTACTTTCAACCAATTCCCAGTTCATACTGCAGGCTGTCGAATGCTGTGTAAAACTAGTCATGGAAGCCTCAGGAAAAGTTTGTAGAGCTGAACCTCAAGACGGATTTATAAGAACTATTCTCCTGTCCAGATCATTAATGTTTAACTTCTCCACCAAATCAGTCTTCAAAGTACCTTGCGCTACAAAATACAGAACATTACTAATGAACAGGTTCAACTAGCTTGGATTATTTATTCAGAACTTTGTTTTTCTTTTTTTACAAAATTAAGTTTATTGTTAAAACTATACTGTAACTTAAATATTTAAGCTTTTTAAATATAGATCAAGTCAAAAAGTACCCTCCCCTTTGTTACTGTTATCACCCATCAGGTCACAGGCCTAACTATCTTTTTTCAGGTACTGTTTTTCTATAGCATTGGGGTCATTGCACAACCAGAAGTTGTTCATTTATTCACACCCTAATAAAACACAATGTTCTTATCTTTGGAAATAAAAATACTGTAACTATTACGTTAAAAAAAAAGGATACTAAAGATATAAAAAAGAACAAATTTTAGACCCTATGCATGACTGAAAGATATCAACTTGTCTAAACCAAACTAAAACACAATGTTTTAGACTCTATTTGAAGACGTTAGAAACTATTACATTCCTAAAACACCTAATTCAAAAATTTTTTTTAATAATTGCAAAAATTAAATTTTTTATATTTTGTCAAACTTTAGGGCCTATGAGCAACCAGAAAATGTCAACAGATTTTGATAATTTTTTTTCTTCTGTTTTGTATATATAATTTGCAACTTTTCCACAATATTACAACTTTGAAATAAAAAAATAGTTTCTTCGGCCCACCCTACTGAATACTTTTATCAAGTGGAGTATGGCAAAAGCAGAGAGTACTGTGTGGAATTTTTAGGCATTTTAATTCTAAGACCTAGTAATTCTCAGTCTGTAGTAAAGGACGGTCCTTGAAGAGATGGCACCCTTTTATTGAGAAACTTGAATATAAAGAGCATATTTCTAAGAAGTTAAATACAAAAGTTGTGTTTACTAAATAAAATGCTTGGCTATAAACCTCTCCCAGATGCTAAACCAAATAATTAAGGTCTTGATAGAATAACAGATAAAGTTATAGATATATTTTAATAACATTAAGATAACACAATAAGTACGAATAAAAACAATCTGAATAAAATAAAACAAGTCTTCTGGACTATTGATTCTACAATATCTCTACAAATGACAACATGGGCTATCAAGTTTATCCAACAAAAAAGTTAGTGCAAATATAAAAAATCTTAGCTAAAAATAAAGAATTTTAGCACAAAAGCCTAATTTCCACTGTAGTAATAGATTTCAAAATTTTGCTGTTGTTCATGACGCACTGGTTTTATTCGCGTATTAAAATTTGAAATTACTAAGGGCCAGACATTCTATTAAAATAAGTTGTTAAATTGTTAACTTACACTTGGAGGTAAAATTTTCCTCTTATAATTTCTTCAGCCTAAGGCTGAAGTAATAATAGTTCAAATTGTAGTAAGTAGTAATAGAGGCTGTAAAACCTACATTTCAGGCACTAACTCGTCTAATTGCTCGCAAAGAAACCTCCATGAGAATACACAAAATGTAAATGAGTCATTTGAGAATATACTTTTGGACACTTGTTGATTCCATCTTCGCGTGAGCTACTAGTAATCACTTACACTTTTTAAAAAATGTTTTAACTTGCCTATAGTAGCACTTAGTTTGTTTGTTGAGGACGGCCGTTTCGGGAGATGTGTCCCTTTGTCAACTCAGACCGTAACTCAATAAATAACTCTGAGTTACGGTCTGAGTTGACAAAAGGACACATCTCCCGAAATGGCCGTCCTCAACAAACAAAGTAAGTGCTACTATAGGCAAGTTAAAACATTTTTTAAAAAGTGTAAGTGATACTTTTGGAATTGAGTACCTAAAACGTGTTTGTTGGAAAAAAATATTTTATACAGAGGTTTTTCTGAATGTAACTCACACTGTGCTACTGGTACTAATTCTTCAAATTACTTTTTCTTATAACTCATATGAAAATTAGCCGGTAACTATTAGTTCTAAATTTCACCTACCAAACCAGATGAAACAATATATTTTTAGCAACCATAATAGGAAAATTTTAACAGGAAAATAGTTAAAACTTTACTCAATTAATTTCAGTGAGCAGCATCAAAAGAAACCACTTGCAGCCAGACAAGATAACTTTTCACAAAATAAATTATATGCTGGAGGTAGCAATACCAATCCTCTACCTACTTCCAGGAGTAGAGTTAATGGTCGGACCGATTGGGCCGCAAAGTAAGTGGTTTGGTTGGTTCTTAAAATGTAAATTCTTTAATTTTGTTTATTAGTATGATGGATATTTTTAAGGATATTTTGACCTCCATTCTAAGCCACATTAATCATGGCAACATCATTTCTTATGATTGGTGAAAGCATCTTGGGCCTAGTTTACGTAATAATAAAGCAATAAAATAATACCTTACTATAAACTAACAACAACATTTGTTGAACTTGATTTATATATATATATATATATATTTTTAAGATCAAATAATACACACAAATACAGGAATATTTAATTTATTGAACAATAAACTCTAAGCTTTTCGTTGGCTTACATTACCAACATCTTCAGGAGTTACAATATTAAGAATGATAAAACAAACTGTCTAACAAACATGAAGCTACTAGATAAAGCAATACACCCATGTGTATTGCTTTATCTAGTAGCTTCATGTTTGTTAGAAAGTTTGTTTTATCATTCTTAATATTGTAACTCCTGAAGATGTTGGTAATGTAAGCCAACGAAAAGCTTAGAGTTTATTGTTCAATAAATTAAATATTCCTGTATTTGTGTGTATTATTTGATCTTAAAAATATTCTAACAGGAAAACACATTTGATATTCTATATATATATATATATATATATATATATATATATATATATATATATATATATATATATATATATATATTGTAATGTATTTATAAAACGCTTTACAATTATTTCTTTTATATTAAATATTTATTTTATTGATGATATCAAATTTCTATTAAAACAAAAAAAAAACTACTCATTCAGGAACAATTCATAATTCTTTATTATAACAATTTCATCTCAACATTTAACAATAAACACAAAACAAAAATTTATAACTTAACAAGTTTTAACAAACTCGGTTTAACTCTTATTTCTTTTGATTTTATAGTTCCACAATTTTAATATACCCTAGGCTAATTTTACGATCTCTTATTATCTCGGGGTTATAGCATGGGCTATATTTTTTTAATTCTTAGGTCAATTAAATAAATTTTGAAAAACAATACTAAATTTTGAAATTAATTTTAATAAATATTTTCCTGATGGAAAAACTTTAATTTGGAATAAGCAAAAAGGCGAAACTATTTGAACTGGATTATGATCTTATTACTATTAATCTCAAGATATTCTAATGTACAATTTTAAACTTCCCTATTATCCTAAGAGTCCACTAAAGTTTATTTTTTTATATATAGCGCTATGTACTTAACTTATCAAATAACGGCGAATGGATGCTTGCTCACACGTAGAATTCCGTTGTCTTTAAATTTCACTTTTTTCACACTTAAATTCGTTTTAGTTCCTTTAAATTATATTTACACTTTATTAACTCCTTCAATTCACTTATCCCTGTTTAATCTTGTAAAGTTTCTTCACAAATCTGTATAATTTTGACGAAGTTTCTAATAAAAAGAATTTTGACTGGTCCTGGCAGATTCGCTACCTTACTCGGCGTCCCACGCCAGACTCTAACTACGCCTCCTTAGATTTTCTTTTAAAATGTTACAAATATGGCGGCCTCCTTCTTCTTAAAAAAAAACATATGGATTATAATTTAGTTCAATTTCTTCTCACTATAGTCGACTACACACTTGACCTACTTCTTGCTTTCACCTCTGTTTTTACAGCTGATGCAATAACGCGATTGTTTACAATGGCGTTTTAATTTGGTTAAACTTTAGTTGAAACTTTCTGTTTCAATTTTCCGATCCTTAACAAACCTTCCAGTGTTTATTTAATTACTATTATTAGTGTGTGAAGTGTCTTTGTGTTTTACTTTTGTAATATTTCGAAATGTGTGTGTTTTGACTGGACTTTTCCAAACATAACCTTACATTGTTTACAATCGTTTTTCACTTTTTCCTTCAAGTAATTACTTATGCCCTATTTTACTAATATTTACAATTTTGTTTAACATATAACTATTATTAGATTATCTTGTTTTAAATTTTATTTGATACAACAAATTTCTTTATGTATTTACAGTTCAAATATCTTATTTACTAATCTAGGCTTTTACCTAAATTTAGTTTCAATTTTAACCTAACCAATCTTTTAATGAATTTCTTTTTAAATTTTGTGTGAGTTATTTCTAATATATTCTTCCAATTCTTAAATAATATTATATAGCCCATTCTATAAATGTTACAATGTCCCCTAATTTAATTTAAATAAAAAAAAATATTCCTACTATCTACATTACACATTCTTTACATTTTACAAGCTTGATTAAATATACATATTATTTTTTTTTTTTAAATTAAATTTAAATTAACATTTATTTCCTAATTGTACATTTTATTTAATAACTAATTGAACACATTTTTTATTGAGTAAGTCCCTCAACACTTTGGCTAACTTATCGTCCATTGTCTTTACCACTTTTAGAATTGTCCACTTAAAAGTCATTTATACCTTTATCTGTCCACTTATACTTAATTCTACGACACAATTTTTATCTTAATTCTTTAACAATCAAATACTGAGCTGAAAACTTCAAGCTACATATTACTTAACTTATCTTCTAACAATACAATATACTTATAACTAACATTCAATCGACAATTCTTTAACAATTCTAACAATAAATCATGTTCTGGTATTTACAATTCCTTCCATAATTATTATTATTTTTTACATTTATTACAATTGGAATCCTTCCAATCATAAGTCTGATTCAATATTTATTTAACATATATTCTCTGATACCGTGTCTTTAAATCCCAGCCTATCCGAGTCATAGTATGTCTAGATTTGGTCAAATTGGTTATAACATTTCTCTTTCCCTTATTTCTGTTTATTCCTTGTTTATTATCTACCTCATATTTATTTTGCTTTTAGCTTCATCTAACTCTCAGTTCTTAGTTATTATTTTATCTCCCCTTCCAATCTCACATCCAGTTCAATTATTTTTTTATATCATTTCAGTTTATTTTGTATGAAGTTTAACATCTAATATTTTTAAAGGTCGCAATCTCATATCCTCTATTTGATCATATCTATAGCTCCTTCGATTACACTGTCCCTATATCAACGAATATAAATTTTGTTTTAATACTTATATATATCAACGCAGATTCTCCCTTACAATACGACGAAGTTTAAATACACAATTACCATATTTTTATTACAACGATGCTTCAATATTTATTAACATAGATTCATATTTATCTTTATTCATTATTCGACGAAGTTTCCAATAAATTATCGTAGATATAGTTACCATCCCTTAAACTTATCTCCTGCTAACGTTTTCTTATACACATAATCACCTAGAGTTTATTCATATTGCTTCCTTCATCTATATTTAATATCTCCCTTCCTATTTTATTATTATTTTCCTTTTCCAGTTCTCCTGGATACATGTCATATTATTGCCTGTGTCTATTAATGCCTGTAAACTTGTTTCCTCTATTTAATTTCTATTCCTGGGTTTCTTATTGTCTTAGTTTTCCGATTGACTGTGGGCACCCTGCTCTTTTCTTGTCCCCACGCCTGTCCTTGCCGTAACACCGTTTACATCTCCATTGTATCTCTCATCTGCTTCATAAGTTCTATTTTCTCTGTTATTCTCATATTTAAATTCCATCTCCCATTTTCCAAACTCGAGTTGTGCCTCCACATTCATTAACATATCCGTACCTCTGATAAATTTTCTCAATAAGCCTTGTACCACTAAGCCTTGAGACGGATATTTAACTCCTCCTATTTCTCCTATTACCATTTTCATTTTATTAATCTTTTCAATTTTCTTATTAGTTGTGGTTTGAATGTTTAAATTTTTTATTTGCCATATTTCTAATTTTCCCATTTTATTTCTATCTCCTAACCTTCCTTGCTCTCCTAATATTTTCTCACTTACATCTTCGACTTTCCTAAAACGCTCATCTGTTATCTCTCTTTCTCCTATCACCTTTAATTTTAACTCTCCTAACTCTTCTGTTTTTTTTTTTTTTTGTTATATTTTCTACCTCTTTCTTATTAATTTCTATTACATCAGCTATTATTTCATTTGTTTCCTCAAAATTTTCCTTAATCTCCTCCTCTAATTCTCTATCTTTCTCTTCTAAGTCTCTTCTCACATCCTTTATTACAGCATTACTCTCTGTCCTCCACTGTCGCCTCATATCCTCTATCATTTTCTTATTCTCCTCCCTGTTTTCATCTCTTACGAATTTCAAATCCTTCCTCGTCTCTCTCATTTCGTCTCTATTTTCCTTTAATTTTTTGTTTATTTCCCTCATATCCTCACTCATTCCATCTATCTTATCTAATTTTGTATTTATATTTTCATTATTCTTATCTAATTTTCTATTTATATTTTCATTCATTTCTTTTAAGTTTGCATTCATTTCCATTATAATTCTCATTATATCCCTTAAATCTACATTCTCATTATTTCCCAGTTTTTTTTGTTGGGTTTGCATAGGTGGTAGTCCCCTAGCCTCTTCTACCTCAATGTTTCCTATTGGCATATCTGTGCCTTCCATTTCTTTCATTTCCAAACTTGTCCCTTTTTCCTGGTCCCCTACAACTACCAGCTCGCCTATAATATTTTCTTCTTTTTTTTTTCTGTAAGTAACTTATTATACAAACATAAACAATTTTTATATATATTATAAACCTAGCCTTGATTCTATTCAACTCAGTGTTTAATTTTACAAAATTTTTTCTAAATCTATTTCCAGTTCAAATGTTTTTCATATAAAAAGTTTTAAATTAATTTTGTTTCAAAATCTCTCTAAATAAATTTTATCTCTTAGTTTATCGAGCTCCCACGTTGTTGCGCCAATTATAACAATTTCTTCCGTGCCGCGATACAACGGGGTTTTATTATTAAATGAAAATAATTAAATTCTCTAGTTACAAAACACAAACTCCTGACTAATTTATTCTTTATTATTATTTTTCTATTTCTAATAATCGTACCCCACGTTGGTGTGCCAAATGTAAAGTATTTATAAAACAGACGCAACAGGGTTTTACTATTATTGATTTATTGAATGATATTTTTAATTTCTTAGTTAAAACAAAAACAACTCAGGAACAATTCATAATTCTTTATTATCACAATTTAATCTCAACATTTAAACAATACACACAAAACAAAAATTTATAACTTAACAAGTTTTAACAAACTCGGTTTAACTCTTATTTCTTTTGATTTTATAGTTCCACAATTTTAATATACCCTAGGCTAATTTTACGATCTCTTATTATCTCGGGGTTATAGCATGGGCTATATTTTTTTAATTCTTAGGTTAATTAAATAAATTTTGAAAAACAATACTAAATTTTGAAATTAATTTTAATAAATATTTTCCTGATGGAAAAACTTTAATTTGGAATAAGCAAAAAGGCGAAACTATTTGAACTGGATTATGATCTTATTACTATTAATCACAAGATATTCTAATGTACAATTTTAAACTTCCCTATTATCCTAAGAGTCCACTAAAGTTTATTTTTTTATATATAGCGCTATGTACTTAACTTATCAAATAACGGTGAATGGCTGCTTGCTCACACGTAGAATTCCGTTGTCTTTAAATTTCACTTTTTTCACACTTAAATTCGTTTTAGTTCCTTTAAATTATATTTACACTTTATTAACTCCTTCAATTCACTTATCCCTGTTTAATCTTGTAAAGTTTCTTCACAAATCTGTATAATTTTGACGAAGTTTCTAATAAAAAGAATTTTGACTGGTCCTGGCAGATTCGCTACCTTACTCGGCGTCCCACGCCAGACTCTAACTGCGCCTCCTTAGATTTTCTTTTAAAATGTTACAAATATGGCGGCCTCCTTCTTCTTAAAAAAAAACATATGGATTATAATTTAGTTCAATTTCTTCTCACTATAGTCGACTGCACACTTGACCTACTTCTTGCTTTCACCTCTGTTTTTACAGCTGATGCAATAACGCGATTGTTTACAATGGCGTTTTAATTTGGTTAAACTTTAGTTGAAACTTTCTGTTTCAATTTTCCGATCCTTAACAAACCTTCCAGTGTTTATTTAATTACTATTATTAGTGTGTGAAGTGTCTTTGTGTTTTACTTTTGTAATATTTCGAAATGTGTGTGTTTTGACTGGACTTTTCCAAACATAACCTTACATTGTTTACAATCGTTTTTCACTTTTTCCTTCAAGTAATTACTTATGCCCTATTTTACTAATATTTACAATTTTGTTTAACATATAACTATTATTAGATTATCTTGTTTTAAATTTTATTTGATACAACAAATTTCTTTATGTATTTACAGTTCAAATATCTTATTTACTAATCTAGGCTTTTACCTAAATTTAGTTTCAATTTTAACCTAACCAATCTTTTAATGAATTTCTTTTTAAATTTTGTGTGAGTTATTTCTAATATATTCTTCCAATTCTTAAATAATATTATATAGCCCATTCTATAAATGTTACAATATATATAAATGCACTATGGGAAGGTTTCTAGTTCTTTTGGGGTTACTTTTCCCATAGTCCAGTGAATCTGAAAATAGAACAGTACCGGTATATCACGTGACAATGGAAATCCCACACACCTGGCAATCTACAGATGTACTCAGTTTCAGTTGATGCTGGATAATGAAGACACCATAATTAATCTTCGAAAGTTAACTAGCATATATACCAAGGAAGATTCTTGTTTAAGTACATCATAGTGTAAGTGATAAGTGAATACAACAGTGTTGTAAAGTTATATATATATATATATATATATATATATATATATATATATATATATATATATGTGTGTGTGTGTGTGTGTGTGTGTGTGTGTGTGTGTGTACGAGTCTACTACAACCCTCGGTTTTAGCTCTAATGTCCATTTAAATATTTAAATTTCTATAAAAGGTGTAAAACAATATAACTTTTATATTTTCAAAATTCTCAAATATTTACAATGCTTTGACAATATTTTTTGAAAGTTTGTGCCTATTTAACAATCTTTTGAATATTCCAGATTTAGCGCATTTAATTTACTTTTATCTTAAATTATTTATTAATCATATCATATTGCATATATTTTTATTTATTAATATCCTATATGAATTTATACCTTCCTTTAAAAATGTAGGACTTTAAGAGAGAAAGTGAAGTCATTGCTTCAGTAAAATGTTAATTAAATCCCTTTATTTTATAATTTTATATATAGATTTATTTTAAATTTGTTACGACATTCAGTTTAATTAATTGTGCGGTACTTGCCTAAAGCTGATTTTATACTGGCCATCTGGTTCCTGGATTACTTCCTCCATTTATGAAGATCAGCAGGCCCTCTTTTCTGTTGGCAGCATTTTTCACTTTCAAATACTTTTAATGACAAAAATTTACTATTTTTCTGCCGTGAATGTATGACTTTATCAAGAGATAAATTAAAGGTATATAAAAATATCTTAGTTATCCATCCTGTTCTCAGTGTGAAAACAATAGCCACACATGATTTTACTTTTTAAATCTAAAACCCTAGTGCTTTATTGACCAATTTGCTTCCAACCACCTTTTCTTTATCTCCCCACTATTACTTACTTAATTTATTTTTAATTTTTCTTAATGGTTGATGATCTGTCATCCAAAGAACTTTGTTTTTATCTGTCATTCTTTAATCTTTTAAAAACCATTTCTAAGCAATATAATTATTTTATTAACTTTTATTTCATTTTATTTATGCTGATTATTTTTATTCCATTATTACTTATTCATCTTACACTTTAATTTATGATGTTGAATTAATGAAGATTTTATGATAATTAGTTGATTTTTTATCTATCTTTGTTTATTGATTTATTTATATAATCATTTACTTGTTGATCCTAAGGTTATTTTTACACAGTTCAGTGTTTATTGTACTTTTTTATTTGTTCATTATATATTTGCCAGTGATTACATATTAATTTTACTACATTGGTCGTATTTTTTTTTTTTTATGAAATTATTTCAACATCACATAATTTTGGCATTACTTTGATGAAATAACATACAACAATTTAAATTAATTTATATATTTTTTTCAATTGGAAGACATACTTGGCTGTCTTTATGTGTAAATCTAAGATTCAGGTATATTTTTTTTATTTCAATTGCCTAATGTCAAATTTTAATTCATTTTATTATCCAATGGTTTTAATAAAAAATTTAGACATGTTCAAGATTGGCATCATATTCAGAAAACAAAGCCCTGAAACGTTTTACAATAATTGGACAGTTTGTTTGAAAACAGAACATATGGTCACCCTAAGCGTGACACTCCACTGCCATATTTTATTTAGGTTGTTGTATCTAATCTGTAAAATCTCTAAATGATATTGGTTGTTTTTACATTTATTTGTTACCTTGCTTCTTGTATTTCTTGTCTAAAAGAAGCATCGTTTTATTATAAATGTCCTTAGATACTTATATGTAATTATTGCTGGGAAATGTATCAAGTAATGTAATATATTAATTGCTTTTTTGCTGTTTTAGGTACCTGAAATAACAACAAAAGGAAATAAATATTCAAGTTGTATATAGTTTTCTTAAATAAAGCAAAGTTTATCAACTGTTCAAGACATTATTTATTTGAATACTAAGAATATGAAGTTAATAAAAAGGATACTTTTAAATTTTGTTTAGAACCTTATTCTTTACCTTACTTAATTTGTTACACAGATTTTTAAAACTGGCCAATTTTAGTAGCCTGTTATCTATTATAAACAACTATAAAATTGATTATAGAATTGTGATTTTCAGACAGAACTGACTCATTTCACTCTCATCAGTTTGTCCATATTTAGTATTGCTTAAAATTTTATAATATTGCTTAGTATTTTAAATAATTGCCTCCTTATTTAAAAATTATTTTATGACGTGTTACTTTGAACATCTTGAAACTTTTTGAGAAAACATACTTTGAAAATAACTGAATGATCAATTGAACTTCAATTGTACACATCTTTGTACAAGAATGAGCACAGTGTTGGTGATAATATATTTTCATTGATTTTTTCTTGTTTCTGTTCTGGATTGTATTTATGTGATAATGTGTTAACAATGCTGAGAGTTAATTCTTAGGATAGAACAAATGTTTTGAAATGCATCAGAAGCAAAAACATAAATCACAGAACAGCACATTAAGTATATACTATATATACTGAGACTTGATCACACATTAGAAAATTATTATTAAACCTCAATACAAACCTTTGCATAATGCGTACCTCAATATGCAAACAATATATAGTACCAGGAAGTCGATCTATGATTAAGTCTAAAATTTTAAATATTATATTGAGAAATATTTTTTTTCAGTGAATAAATTAAAATAAGATTTTTCAACATTTATAAAAAATTAATTATGTGTTGAGGTTTTTTTTTATTTTTAAAGTCTAATATCCTTAGTTACCAAATATTTATGTAATGGTATTTTTAAACAAATTTTTTTCATTTATGTAATAAAATATAGTACATAAAAAGGCATGAGGAAAGCCACGTAAAATAAAATAAGAGAAATTTTTATAAATATTATTTACATTATTATTAACATATTGTTAATTTATTCAAGTGGATTAATTAAAAGCTTTCAAATTATCAAAGAAATAATCTTCATCTTGGTACAATAAAAATATTGAAAAGAACCCCAATACCACAAAAATAATCAAAAATAACAAATAAAACAAGTTACTTAAGATTAAACCCTTATGTACATTTCGATGACCATGTCATCATCATCAGAGGGTCTTGTTACAAAACACAATCTAGCACACAAGAAGTTACAAACTAGAATGATGAGTTTGTACCAGACAACATTTTTGATTGTCTGAATAAATGTGAAACATTTTTCAAATGCAAAGTGCAACAAAAAATTATTAACTTTTTCAAGTAAAACTTTGAAAACTAGAAACGATTTAAAAAGTACCTATACAAAGTTACTGTATTTACAGTACTGCATTACTGTACATCGTATTTTATGTTTAATTTAATACAGTATTTTTTTCTCCGGAAACGGTGTGTGTAGTGTATAAAACAGTTTGTGTTGTTTGAAACTGAATTGTGTTATTGAAGTATAAAATACTGATAGATTGTCTGTATTCAAATAAAATCAGTATAGGCAGTTAATAAATGTAATACGGTTAATAAATAATACAGTTACTAAATTACAGCTTACTGAGTTTGCTTCGATTAAATTCCACTATGTTCAAGTCATGCTTCCTGAAAATGAATTGGTGAGTGTACTTATTTACCAGTAAGTTTTCACAAGCATTAGATAACTTATCATAACAGCCTACACAGAATAGACCCTATGAAAAATATTGAATATGGATATCTAATACAATGAAGAAACATTTGAAAACATCAATAAAACATTTTTAACAACTTGAATTTCAAATAAATTGAGACATTATAAAACATTATCCTACATTAACATTGGCCTATTACACTAACTACGCTCGCGATATTATGCTGTATCCCTTTTATTAACGCATGTAGTGCGGTATGCGTAATGCGGTAAGATGGGGTGGGAGCATTCTTGACAACACAACCTCTCAATAACGAATACCTCTCTACAACAAATTTTTTCTCTGGATAATCGACTTCGTTATACAGAGGTTCGACTGTATATTGTAATATTCTTATATGTTATGGTAAATATAAATAATTTCCTTAATACTGCTCCACCTTATGGTAGTCAAATTGTAATAATAATTTTTTTTATAATAAAACAAATTTGAATAATTATCCTTAGAGAACAATAAGTTGCTGGGCGCCAGTTAAAATTGCAAAATGATTGCAACCCTAACAGTAAAATTTAGATTCTTTTATTTATTACTTACCATTTATAGTAATAAATAATGAACACTTTCTTTTAATTCGATTAATCTTTGTTTTAATTTAGTCTTTGATTACTCTAGTTACAAATTTTTTTAAATACACTTTTTCTATTAATTTAATTTAATTAAATACCACAAGACTTTTTATCCCATGTTATTCGGTGGGTATTATTATAAATCTATTGAGCACTTCTGGTTACAAAATAAAATTGGTTAATTTTAGAAATGAAATTCCTAGGCATGGAGTTATTAGTTTTGAAAGGAATATTAAAATGTTGTTCAATGAATTTAATTAACTGATTTTGCTTATAAGAATGGTTCTACAATATTAACTTAAATACTAATTACAAGTTTTCCTTAATCTAGTACTTGGCTGAGACTTATTGTTTTTGTTCAAATTTATAGCCTTTAAATTTATTTTATAATTAAATTTCTTTCACCACTATACTTTTTTTATACTTTCACTAACATTAGCTTCTATTAACTTTTATTTAGGCTAGCTTTCTTAATATTCAAATTCTTCCTCTAATAGAATTTCTGGACCAACTAGGTTTTGCTTCCAGTACCAAGGCTCTTTTTTTATAATGACTTTTTCTTATTTGAGACTCTAGAAAAAAAAATAAAACCTTTTTTTTTCATTGTTGAAACATCTGTTAAATAACACACTGATTATTTGATTTTTCATCCCTTTCATGAACAGTTAAGTTTTGATACTATATGCAATAATTTTATGTGTTGTAAATTTCTTTCTTAATCTTGTGTTTTTTTTATTTATAATTGAGTGCTGTTTCTTCTTTAAATGTGGTTTTAATATTGTATCATAACCTTTTTTAGGTTATGACTCAAGTGTTTACATTTTCTGTTTATCCATTTCTAATTCACTTATAATATATTCCGAATTCTTGTTTGTTATTTATTGTTTTAGTGGTTTATATAAAAAAAAACGTTACTATATATATATATATATATATATATATATATATATATATACAGTAATACCCTGTACTTACGCGATAGTTGGGACCGAGCAATAACCGTGGAAGTCAAATTCTCGTAAGTCGGTGTATAATTTTACATACAATCACATAGGAATCATGTGTAATTGGGACCAAAGACTAAATAAACTAAAAGTTTAAAAGAAAAATGTGTATGTATTAAAATCTTAAATACATAACACAGCAAAAAATTATATTATATACATACATATTGCAAAAAGGTAAGTAAACAGAAGTTATTTTGATATAGAAGGCTTCATAAAATCTAGTAAATTCGTTTGAAGAATTGAAGATTTTTTCTTCTCACGCAGAATTTCCACGTAACTCGCTATTTTTTTTTTTTTTTTTTTTTTTTTTTTTGTGTGGCAGAAATACGCTTATTGTTGGAGACTATGATCTCCAACATATGTAAGCCTTGCTCAATTTAACTAATTCCTTTTATCAAATTTCTAACCGTCATTTCATCTTCTACGTAAACTGGGTATAAAGAATCTGCATTTTTAAGTGATTGCTCTTGCTCACGCATTTCTATGAGCTCATCAATTAATTGTCAGCTCCTAGTTGTGTAAATCCAGCAAGTCTTGAACGTCATCACTACCCACTTCTAAATTTAGTTGTTTGGCAAAACCGAAAACTTCTTCAATCACATCAGCAAATTCATCAGATTCTGGTACTGATTCCGATTGAACTTCAGCGGCAAAAAAAACACAGCTTTTTCCAAAAGCAATTCAAAGATTTTTGTGAAATTTCATTCCATGATTGTCCAATGATTCTCAGAGCACCTAAAACATTGAATTGTTTCTAAAAACCTTCAACAGATAGCTCGTTGTTCTGTCTCATAGCTCCATGCAGATGCGCAAATGATTGTCTTGTGTAATGAGCTTTAAATGTTTTGATGACTCTCTAATCCATCGGTTGAAGCAAATTATTTGTGTTTAGTGGCAAAAATATCCTTTTCACGTGTGTATCGAATCTAGTTAAAGTAGTAGGAGGATGGCCAGGTGCATTGTCAATTAATAAGAATTGCTTTAAAAGGAATTTATCTAGACTGATAATAACGTTCATTTTGAGGTTTAAAATGATGACCAGACTAGTCCTCAAAAAAAAAACTGTTACCAAAGCCTTCCGATTCTACTTCCAAACCACAGGCAAGCTAGCTTTAGAAATATTTTTCAATGCCCTTGGATTTTCTGAGCGATAAACTATGAGAGATTGCAACTTACTGTCAACAGCTGTATTTGCGCCAAATATCACTGTCAATTGGTCTTTGGTGGCCTTAAAACCTGAAAATATTTTCTCTTCATGAGATATAAGAGTTCTCATAAGCATTTTTTACCAGATCAGGCCAGTTTCTGTGTAATTCGGACAGCGTAATTTAAAACCACGTAACTTGGGAATCGCGTAAGACAGGGTAGCGTAAGTTGAGGTATATATATATAAACTAACTTACCCGTCATGAGTTTTTTTGATACCAGAGCAAAGGAATATCAAGGAAACTTGTTATAAAAAATTTCAATTTTGTCATTTTTAATGAAAATATATTTATTTACATTAGAAAAACATTTCAAGCACCCTAACATCTCACCCTAAAGTTCTCAGCTTTGCCGACAAAATATTGAATTATGAAGTTTACAGTTTAGCCACACTCGTTTAATCACAGGTTTATGTTTTTATGGTACTAAAGTTCAATTTTTGTTTACATGTAACTCAACTCTTATACTGTACTATAACCTTCCTTAATTATGGTCCAAGTATCTATTCCCAAAAATGTCTTTTAATTTTTAAATTTCTGAACTGATAAATTCTTTTTTAGTGTGCCTCTTTTCTAATTATCTCCTTTCATGGTTTCATCCAAAAAAATTTTATGTAAAATATAAAACCTATTGTTCAATGCCCAAAGTCATTATATCATATGTTTATTATTTTTAAGATATTAAAGTACCAGTTTATTTTACATTACTTAGCCAAACTTAATAATTTGTTACTATGAGAGGAGCCCCCATTATTGGTGTCCTTGTTGCTTTCAGTGAGTAGTTCACTATATAAATACACCGATATAAATACATTATATAAATATTTGTATTGGTGTTTCTGAGAAATTTCTCCAGAAGTGATCCTATTTTGAACTTTTGCTTTTCTACCATTAAAATTACAATATTGCTGAACTCTTTCTAAGTTTCCCTATTTGTTAGGAAATGTGTCTATCCTCAAAATATTTAGTTTCCAGCTAGATAATTTAATTAAATTATATCTTGAAACTATAATAGCTAGTTTCAGCTATGTATTAATCAAATCAGTCATTGAGTCGATCAGGTTATTGTATTAGGGTCAATTTTTAATTAGGAAATCTGTTATTCACTTGCAATATTATTTTTTTTCATACATATATATATATATTTGTAGATTATGCAACACTGTTTTCTTGTATATATATATATATATATATATATATATATATATATATATATATATATATATATATATACTATATATATTGGTAACACTTTTTTATCCCAGCAAATTATTGAAAATTTCATCCACATAACATTTCTACTATGTCTTACATTTTAGGAACTATAAACAATTACAGAGGGAAAAAATTTGAACCTTTTTTGGTTCAAATGAAACAAAAGAATTTTAAACAAAGATAAGTTAACATTTCATTTTCATAAAATACACGTTTTATGATTATGGAATATTTTTTTAAAATTCTTCTGCTAGCAATTTTTCTTCTTCTCATCACAGATTTCAGGTTTAAAGTCAAGTGAATGAATGTCAGTAGCAGCATGCACATAATATTTTCTCAATACTTTTTGATTTCTTGTTATTAATTTACTTTCCAAAAAACACACAAAGCTCATGGTTTTTTCACAAATGATTATTGTTGGAGTCAGCTTTGGTAGATTAAACAGCTCCAGTATCGAATTCAATCAGCCTGTGCTTTGTCTAATCGATAGCTCAATCTATGGTTTATCGTCGATAGTTTAAGACCACGTTGTCCCTTGGCGCGCGCCTAATCCCCACCCTAGCACAGTTTCCTCTACCCCCAGTCTCTTGCTTGCCGTAGACAGACTAGCACGTCCGTTGCGGGTTTAACCTTTTTCGCCAACCTCGTGGACGTTAAGTTCGCCCCGCGTATGTCTAAATTTAAGTGTTTCGAGTTGTACTTGTTTTATATGCTCGTTAACCGCGAAAGTGTACATTATTTAGTCCAAGTGCCGTGTTCGAATGCACCTTTAACCTCGCCGTTACAAGCCGCCGTTACGGGTCGCTCGCAATCATTTAAAGACTTATTCAATTGTGAATAGTAGTAGAATTGAACCCCGTTTATTAAGTTTTACAGCACGAGCCGTCTGACCATCACCACTTCACCCAGGGCCCTGCTGCAGAAGTCCAGAAGACATCAAACCTACCGTGCACGTAACCCCTTTGTTCAGCTTAGGGTAAGTGTTAATCAGTTCCAAATACTTTTAGCATAAACTTGTGCTTATTTTTCCCGAGACTTAATTAGTGATAAACACTGTTATTATTTGTTGATTAGGCATTTCTGCCGCCAGCCTTCATTTTAGTCAGTTGCCATTTCAGTCACGTTAAAGACCGCGACTATCTCTCTCTTTCGTCTTATTTCTAATATTTTAGCGGAGCTGACGCCTCCATTTTGGTCCCGCCGTGCCGGATTTTTTTGTATTGTAGCGACCTATAAACATTTAAAGTGCAAAGAACAAGTGTTAAAGTTCTCAGTAACCTCGAAACTTATTCAGTTTTAATACCAAGGCATTTGCTTTATAAATAAGTTTTATTAGTGATTTATAAGTGTTATTTATTGTGCGAACAATTTCGAAGCGTGTTAAATTTCACAGTAATAAGCTAAGTTGCAAGCATTGCGTAATCCTGTGTAATTTTCCCGCTTCCCTTTCATTGTCTAATTCAGTAGCAGTAGTGACGTCACAAGCTGTAGCGTGCAGCCACATTCCGTTACTATCAGCAGATTTATGGGACACCTGCGCAGATAAGGAACACTTGACTAAACAAGTTGGGCTCAATAGGCTCAATATTGATCCGTGTAGCTACACTGTAGATTTATCCTGTTCAATAAGGAAAACTTGCAGCCGTTCTAATCTAATGCTTATGATTTGTAAAACGTTATGTCTTTTTATTAACTTTATTATACAGTCCACTCTTTCTTAATTAAAGGTACCATTGTACGCATAGGTTTTGGTTTAAACATAATTGCAATTTAATTTAAATTTTGTTTTTTGTTAATTTAAATTTTGTCACGATGGCTAATAACAACGCATATTGCCTTGATAAGTTGAAGGCTATATGCAGTGATTTAGAGCAAGTAAACAGCTTGCTCGGTGATAGTGAAATGTCTGAGGGCATAGTGCAGGAAGTCAGGCGCCTTCATGTCGAATTTATCGAAACTTTTGACCGCGCGGAGCAGACTTTTGACAGTCAAGCTCCCGAATTTGTCGCGAATGTCTTTATAGTAAAACGTCAATTTCAGGACACCTATCTGCCCATGATAGTAAAATACCCTAACCTCGTTAAGACGAAGGTTACCTCGACCTCGCCTGTCAAATCAACACCGACTTCACCTAACCTTCCAAGTCTAACTTTGCCAAGCTTTTCGGGCCAGAGCGACGACTGGATAGATTTTGTTACGATGTACGACTCTATGGTACATAACAATGAGACGCTTAGCAATATCCAACGTTTTCAATACTTAAAGTCCGTCTTAAAGGGAGATGCACTGGCCATCGTCACCGGGCTTTCCATCTCCGAAGCAAATTACAACATTGCTTACAATGCGTTGCGTAACCGATACGCGACGTCTCGCAGATCATTACTTTAACATAATTAAAGACTTTCAGCGCATCAATAATGCTTCACCCGCGGAACTAAATCGTTTCTTAACCGCGCACTCTAATGCCGTCTGTGCATTAAGAGCTATACCTCTCGAAGACTTAGCGGATTTCTTATTGTTCTCTATGGCAATTAATAATTTGGATGCCAAGACACGATTAAGTTTTGAAAGCCGACTAGGCACTAACCGCATGCCGACATATAAATTATTGAACGACTTTATAACTGAACAGGCTAGAGCCCTGGAGATGCTTAGCCAACCAGCTGCCGTGGTTGTAGCAAACGCCGGACGTGGTCAAAGACCCAGCATGTTGGTGTCATCGATGGATAAACCCGGGTTTCAAGGGGCCCTTGAACCGAATAATTACTTGTCTGAACCTAACCTCACTTTGGGTCACAGCCCTAGATTTCAATCAGTAGCGTCAAATGACAATGGCCATCAGAATAAGGACGCCCAAGGTACTATTCAGTCCAAACGTGCTGCGCCAGTCACTATGCAACCGGTTAATCAACCACTACAACCTAACTTGTTGCCTATTATGAATGCGCCTAGAACGTCAACATTTCGCAATCGTTCGCCACCGCTTAACCTCAATCAGTCTAACATGCCTACCACGCGTGTAGGTAAATGCTACTACTGCGGAGAAAGTCACAGCATCATTAATTGTCAACGATTTATTTCTCTTACCATAGCGGAACGCATTGACGCTATTTCAAAATTACAACGGTGTTATAATTGTCTCGGCTCTCATTATCAAGCTCAGTGTCAGTCTCGTCATCGTTGTAGACAATGCAGCCAAGCACATCACACACTGCTGCACAACGACGCACCGCCGCATCAATGACTAGCCGCCCCACGACGCCTTAGGCCAACCGCTAGCCATCCAATCGATACTAAAGCTCAACCTCGTTCTTTGTCATGCAACATTACCTCGTCTCTCGCCCTGTTGGGTACCGCGCAAGTCGTCCTACAGGACCATTATGGTCAACCTCGTTTTCTAAGAGCTATTATCGACCCCGGCAGTCAGATATCTGCCATTACGAAACAAGCTAGCGATATGTTGAGCCTGCCTACTCGAAGATCGAACCTGTCGTTGATTGGCGTCGCTGCCAAGTCTACACGTATTCACGAATACGTAACTTTAATTTTATTCTCACGACATGACGCGGGCGTCATGCTGACTACGGAAGCCGCTGTGCTCAACCATATAACTGACCCGCTGCCAGCTGATAAATTATCCTCTGCTTTAAGCGCTCAATATCAGCACTTACCGTTAGCTGATCCTCAGTTCGACTTACCTGCCCCTGTTGACATTATACTGGGCGCCGATGTCTTCACGCAAATAATTATCAACGGGCCTCGTACCATCATTCATGGCCAACCATCGGCACTTAACACACTTTTAGGTTGGGTCATTATGGGATCTGTACCTTACAGTACGCCACAACAACCACGCGTGTTTATCACCTCGCTCAAGTCTATCGACGAAAACATGCGACGATTTTGGGAAATCGAAGAGGTAAACGAGACTAACTTGTTGAGCCCTGATGAGCAGCTCTGCAAAAATTTATTTGCCACCACTACTGAACGTGACGCCACTGGGAGATATGTCGTAGCTTTGCCTTTTAAACCTGACGCCGTCGAACTTAAGTCAAACCGTAATGTCGCTCTTGCTAGTTATCATGCTCTGGAACGCCGTCTGAGCCGACAACCGGATGTCTCACGACAATATCATCAGTTCATGAAAGAATATATGACTTTAGGTCATATGTACCCTGCCGTTAAGCCTTCGAATTATTTAATACCACATCATTGCGTCTTCAAGGCCGATAGTTCTACTACTAAATTACGAGTAGTTTTCAATGCTTCTGCGCCTGATTGCAACGCGCATTTTTTAAACCAGCAATTGCTGGCTGGCCCTAAGTTACAAAGGGACCTGTCCAACGTTATTATCTCGTTTCGATTGTTTGTTCATGCCGTCTGCGCGGATCTTAAAATGATGTACCGCCAAATTGCCGTACGCAAGGATGATCGTCGTCATCAGCACATTTTGTACAGACCGACTCCTCATTCTCCACTGATGGAGTATGAACTAGCCACTGTCACTTACGGGCTTACCCCGTCTGCTTATTTAGCCCTACGTACACTCGAACAACTCGTCAAAGATGAGGGCGACTGTTACCCTGCTGCGTCGCATGCCATTCTTCATCAAACGTACGTTGATGATGTCGTCACTGGCGCCGATACGTCCGAGGACGCCCAGGAATTAATACGGCAACTTATTAACATCTTCGCACTGGCAGGACTAGAGCTCAGGAAATGGTCTTCCAGCGATCCCGCGCTGCTGTCGACGCTGCCATCTTCTCACCTGGAGCACCCGTTGCTATTCCAAGACGACTCTACCGCTGTTAAAATATTGGGACTCCAATGGCATCCTGTTAATGACTCGCTTTCTTATCGTATTCAAAACTTTGTGTCGGTGCCTACGAAACGCACCATTCTCTCTTATGTCGCTCGCACCTTCGACCCACTGGGCTTCCTTACGCCTATCACATTTTGGATCAAGTCATTTTTGAAACAATTGTGGCTCGAAAGGTTATCATGGGATGAACCTTTGCCAACCGCGCTGCGCAGTCGTTGGGACAGCTTCATTGTCCACTTCGCTAAGTTAGCTGACATTCAAATACCTCGACATGTGGGCACACGTGATGCCAAACATCATTTATTAGGCTTCTGTGATGGGTCCGAAGCTGGTTACGCAGCCGCCATCTACTTGCGAACTGAATGGAACGGTTTAGTTTCCGTCAGCCTTCTAAAGGCTAAAAGCAGAGTGGCTCCCGTCAAAACACTCACTATACCTCGAATGGAGCTCTGCGGCGCCGTCTTACTGGCCAAGCTCTATAAGTCTGTTCAGCCTGCTGTGAATTTTGTGGCCGACAACACTACGCTTTTCTTCACCGACTCAGAAATTGTGCTGCATTGGCTTAGCACCCCGCCACATCTTTTGAAAACTTTCGTTGCCAACCGTGTTATTGAAATTACCTCGAACACTTCGACCAATCATTGGTACCACGTCTCAACTGTTGACAACCCCGCGGACGTTGCTTCCCGTGGGTGTCTACCCGCGCAGTTTGCTACACATCCACTGTGGTGGCACGGACCACCATGGGCGTTACAATGTACTACCTCTTGGCGTTTGTCTAAGCCAACTGGACCGAACCGCGACCTGACCGAGCTCAAGACCGAGCCTCAGGTGCTCTGCGCGACTGTCCAAGCGCCTAACCACTTATTGAACGTTATTGAGCGTCATTCCAATCTAACCACGCTGCATCATGTCTTCGCTTACGTGCTTCGTTTCGTTAACAATTGCCGCAATAAGACCCAGCCTACCAGCCATTGTCACAACACTCGCTACAAAGCCAAGAACACCGTAGCCAAGATTTCATTCGCTGCACCTTCAGTACAAGAATTAAGGAACGCCAGAAATCTTTGCGTTTAGCTCGTACAAGAACTAGCCTTCAGCGAAACGTTGCAACGCCTACACCGCGGCGTCCCGATCAGTGCTCAACTTCGCAACCTAACGCCCTTTATCGACTCAGTGGGGCTACTTAGGGTGGGCGGACGTCTTAATCATGCTGATATACCATACGCAGCTAAGCATGCCATTTTACTGCCTAAGCGGCATCATTATGTCAATCTTGTATGCGATCATTATCACCGCCTCGCCTTACATGCTGGGCCGCGTACTACGCAAGCGATGATCAATGGTGAGTTCTGGATCGTTGCGCTACGTTCGTTGTTACGACAACGCATTCATGCTTGCATGCGATGCTTTAGACTGCAGTCGAAACCTCGGCCACCTATGATGGCAGCTTTACCGTCTGCTCGCGTCACTCCGTCGCCACCTTTCTGTAAGGTAGGCATTGACTTTGCTGGACCTTTCGACACTAAGGCCAACCATCTTCGTACGGCAAAGATCTTGAAAGCTTACTTATGCCTATTTGTTTGTATGGCCACTAAGGCTGTACATTTGGAAGTAGTATCAGACCTCTCTACTGATGCTTTTCTCGCCGCGCTTCAGCGTTTTGTCGCAAGACGTGGTCTGCCTACAGACATTTATTCAGATAATGGCACCAATTTTGTCGGCGCCGCCAACCGCCTGCACGAGGTCTATAAGATGCTCGACCAATCCAAGTCAATCATCCAACGCAAGCTCGCCGCACAACGGGTTGAATGGCACTTCAACCCTCCAGCCGCACCACACTTCGGCGGACTTTGGGAAGCTGCCGTTAAATCCGTCAAAGGGCTCCTACGCCGTACTCTTGGCAGTACGTTATTGAACCTCGAGGAGTTAGCTACGTTATTTATACGCATCGAAGCTATTCTCAACAGTCGACCTATTTTCGAGGTCTCGCCTGACCCCAACGAAGGAGCTTCGTTCCTTACGCCCGGACACTTTCTCATCGGCCGTCCCCTTCTAGCACTCCCTGAGGAATGTCATTTTGAACCCGCGCTCAAATCCCGATGGACTATGCTACAGCAGATGACCAATCGGTTTTGGAAAACCTGGTCTACCCAATACCTACACTCCCAGATTCAACGCTGTAAATGGCACAAAGACGCCTCACCCCTCCAGGAGGGTCAGCTTGTATTTATCACTGGAGAACATCCGAGCCCTCTTCATTGGCCAATGGGTCGGATCGTACGTCTTCACCCTGGACCCGACCGGATAACCCGCGTAGTCACCGTCAAGACCTCACATGGACAATTAAAGCGACCTGTCCATAAGCTTGTAGGCTTTCCGCTACAACCTTAATCTCTTGACCGCTTCTTAAGCACCTGTGTGGTACAACCGCGTTTCCTCGAGTTCTTAATCTCACTCGACTTTTTCGCCTCTTCAGCAATTTTGTCCAACCTCGTTTCTTTAAGTATCTTCAACGCCATGGATTTCTTCGCTACATCTTCAGCACCTCGCTTCTTCTAGTCAACCCCGTTCACCGTCACCCAGTGGTTATCCAGGGTGGGCGGTAGTCTATTGTCTTCAGCACAGCTATTGGAGCTATTCATTTCATCTGCTCTTTTCTGCTTTCTTCGTACCCCGACCACTTCTTCTTCGGCACCCTCGGTCTCCGGTGCTCTCTAGTTCTTCGCCCTCTACCCACCTGGCGGATTAAAAACATCCGTTTTGGTGGGCGGAATGTTGGAGTCAGCTTTGGTAGATTAAACAGCTCCAGTATCGAATTCAATCAGCCTGTGCTTTGTCTAATCGATAGCTCAATCTATGGTTTATCGTCGATAGTTTAAGACCACGTTGTCCCTTGGCGCGCGCCTAATCTCCACCCTAGCACAGTTTCCTCTACCCCCAGTCTCTTGCTTGCCGTAGACAGACCAGCACGTCCGTTGCGGGTTTAACCTTTTTCGCCAACCTCGTGGACGTTAAGTTCGCCCCGCGTATGTCTAAATTTAAGTGTTTCGAGTTGTACTTGTTTTATATGCTCGTTAACCGCGAAAGTGTACATTATTTAGTCCAAGTGCCGTGTTCGAATGCACCTTTAACCTCGCCGTTACAAGCCGCCGTTACGGGTCGCTCGCAATCATTTAAAGACTTATTCAATTGTGAATAGTAGTAGAATTGAACCCCGTTTATTAAGTTTTACAGCACGAGCCGTCTGACCATCACCACTTCACCCAGGGCCCTGCTGCAGAAGTCCAGAAGACATCAAACCTACCGTGCACGTAACCCCTTTGTTCAGCTTAGGGTAAGTGTTAATCAGTTCCAAATACTTTTAGCATAAACTTGTGCTTATTTTTCCCGAGACTTAATTAGTGATAAACAGTGTTATTATTTGTTGATTAGGCATTTCTGCCGCCAGCCTTCATTTTAGTCAGTTGCCATTTCAGTCACGTTAAAGACCGCGACTATCTCTCTCTTTCGTCTTATTTCTAATATTTTAGCGGAGCTGACGCTCCGTCAGGTAAAGAAAACAACCCCAAAACTGCAACTTTTGTATATGACCGTTGATAAAAAAAATATCTGAAGTTAAATTACCCTAAAAGGGCCTCAAAGAAATAAAAACCTGTCCTAAGAAAATCGAAGAGTATGATATAAAGTATGTCTGCAAAATATAAAAAACATTTCCCTACCAGTCCCATTATAACAGAGAGAAAAATGAACTCCAAATGTACCTAATGAATCTCTAAATAGTAAAATGATGTATATGTTATAGTATGTGGGAAAATGTCAGGAAACAGAGAAATCACCAACCAGTTGAGAACCATTTTTATAGATATGTTTTTAACAAAAAATTTAATCTACACTTTTACATAAAATGTTTTATATTCAAAATAAAATAAATAACCCTGAATTAAGTAGGCATGAATTAACGCAACCAAATATTGATCATGAACTTCATTTATAGAAACCTAATTTTAAAAGGGATTGTATAAGAAATTATACAGAAAAGGTAAGAAAAAAACCTGATATCTATATCTGTAGTGTTGATTTACAAGAAGCATTGTCATTTCCGGTTTTATCTATTTCATAAACCTATTACAAGTAACATATGTATTACTACAACACTAGAGCTTTAAGACAGAAGCTGGGGTGTTTTATTTCTAGTAAGAAACTATTGCTCCTAGAAGATGGATTCCCAAACTGGGAGGCGGGCCAGACAACTGATTTTTCTGAATGTATGTATAAATAAATTGTTTTCAATATACAGTATATAATATTTGACTCTTTTTCATAAGCCCATACCATTTATTTATAGTGTAAAGGGAGGGGCAGTGGGAGGATTCCATCTCAAGAAGAGGGGCATGGAACGAAAAAGTTTGGGAATCCCTGTTCTAGAGGCAATTAAGTTTCCTCACATATCATATAGCTAGCATCTGAGCATACTCTAAGCAAGATATGTCATAATGTATAATGATAATTACACGAGCAATAACCAAAACAACCACATGGCCTGAGCACATACAAAATTTTACAAAACAATGAAAAAGACAACAAAATATTTGATCAAATGTTTTTTGTTTCTGGCAATTTCTTTCTTTCATCTTGGAATGATTTAGATTTTGGTTCAGTTAAACAAGTTAAATGGGAAAGGCTATCTATTTATTGTTTATAAGTTGAGCAATGATGAATTTTTCTTAACAAAGATACTGCAAATGGAAAAAGAAATTTAAGCAAAAACCTAGTAAATTGTCTTTAAATGCAATGGTTAAGATATAAAAACTCTAAGCCTTACAGTATTCAGTATAGACAATATTTAAGGCATGGTACAGTCTGATGCAAAAGAAATAAAGTTGAAAGGGAAGGACAGTACAATTGATAAGTGTGTCTACTCTACTCTAAGTAGGAAAAACTCTATTCAAGAATAAAACTAGTGAGTGAATAAAAGAAACCGAGTATGATTGATCTCCCTCCATTCATTCACCTAGCCCAGGGGTCGACAACCTGCGGCTTGCTGGCCACATGTGGCTCTTAAGTTCCATATGCAAAAATTATTTATTTTATAAAAAAAACATTAAAAATGGTTCTGAATCGGGTAACAAGGATTATGCACCGATTTTATCTCTCAGCCATTTGTACTTGCTTTTCACTGCACCCCTCCCCCAATAACCCTGTCGTCGGAAGTTTCTATGTAGGTTTTAATTCGTTTTCAACACAAGACAATTCGGCGTTTTTACCAACACTTAAACAGTGATGTCGAGTTTGATGTTTCTATAATATTTGTAAAAACTAAAATTTGCAGACTGCGCCGTGAAAAACACGTTATGACAATTCCGTTCGTGCCAGTCAGTGATTACCGCACATGGGACATGACTATGTACATATAGTCAATCAGTATGTGAAAGAGTAAGACAAAGAGTGTTTCGTGTTTAAATTAATTATTTTAATAATTAAATTTGTAGAGAATTATATATTTTAATTAGGTAAGTATTTAATTGGGAAATATTGTTTTAAATTTTTTGATAAATTATAGTTTGTTATGTCCAGCTTCTCGTATGTATTTACTTAGACATAAGTTGACATAGGAAATAAATGCAAAACTTGTCATCTGCTGTTTTGGATACCTAAATAATAATTTTTAAAATTCTCTATTACATCTTCACCGCAAGCATCGCATCTACAAAAAAAAAGAACTGAAGAAGAGCATCAAGAATACAATCGGGATTGGACAGAGTCGTTCGCTACCATATGCAACTCAGATGACCTTTTGACTTGTCCCATTTGCCACGAAAAACTCACACACAATAAGAAATCAAATTTAGAGAAAGATTTCACTAAAAAACTAAAACTAAAAAACTCAGTTTGCTAGTAACTATCCAGCCGGCGAAAAACGAAAAAAAGCTGTCGACAAGCTTCAAAAACAAAAACAGCAATCAAATTCCATGTTAAGTAACTGGACACAATCTACAAGCAATGTTAATTTGGGGAGCTTCGCGGTATCCCTAGAAATTGCAAAAAAATGGCAAAGCGTTCACAGATAGTGAGTATGTCAAAGATTTTTTCATACGTGCAAATGAAGAACTGTTTCGTGATTTCAAAAACAAACCAGAAATCTTGAAAAAATCAAATATTTTCAACTATCCTCTAAAACAGTACAAGATAGAATAGCTAAAATATATTCAAACATAACATATTTGCAGGTGGAAGATATTCAACTTTCTTCTGCTTTATCACTTGCTATAGATGAGTCTTGGGGCATAGAATACACGGCACAAGATACCCTTTTTGTCAGGTATATGTTTTCCCAAGGTCCAAAAAAATAACTTATAGGATTGCTACCTCTCTCGGGACAAATTAGAGAGTGACTGCTACCTCTCTCTAGTGCAAAAATGCTTTGAAGACAATGAGATCGATTTCAATATCAATTAGCCAGAAGTATTACAGCAAAAAATAGAGACAACAATGATTCTTCAGACCAAAATAAACCACAAAATTCTTACGTTTCACTGCATAATACACCAAGATACGCTTTGTCCCCAAACATTTCCGGCCAAAATAATTGAGGTCATGAATTTGTTAATCAATATTATTAATAGCATCTTATCAAAAGCACTCTACCATTGTCTGTATAAAGAATTGTTACTAAAAATGGAGACTCAGTATTCCGACCTCCTTCTTTACAATGAAGGGCAATGAATGTCTAAAGGTAAGGTGGTGAAACGTTATGCTTTGTGCTTGAATGAAATAAATACATTCCTAAATGAAAAAGGGTTTAATCACCCTGAATTAGAGAATGACAAATGGCTGGGTCCAAAACTGCAATGAAAGGGAATCCCAACCTGTTTTGCTAGAATTTTTTTTCTTTTAAAGAAAAATTAATTCTTACTGCAGAAGATATTCAGAGCAGTAAATTACTTCATTTTCAATTCCAAAAGCAATAACGCGGTAAAACCAGTGCAACTGTAGACACAAATTACTTCAGTACAGTTATAAAAAAAAATTAAAGATGAATTTGCTGACAGATTTGAACAATTAAAAACCAACAAAACCAATCTAGCATTCATAGTAAATCCTCTCAACACAAATAGTAACAAAATCCACATTGAGCCATTTGGAATTGATACTGGATATCTATTTAAAAAATAAAGCTTTGTGGAGGGGAAAATTTGGAGCTGAAAAGAAAGTTGGAGGTTGAAAAATGTATATACGTAGCACAACACAAGCAGACAGCTTTGAAAGAAACGCCACTAGTTGAGGCACTTAAATTCGACGCATGGAATAGTCTTCCAGATTGCTACAGTGAGGTGAAGAAGTTGGCATTTGGGGCCCTGACTATCTTCGATCAACATATTCGTGCGAGCAAGGATTCTCTTGCATGAATATAATTAAAAATAAAGTAAGAAGCCAACTTACAAATGAAAATTTAGAGACTTGTTTGAAACTTAAAACAAGTTATGAGCTAAATTTATCAAAACATTCTAAAACCATGCAAAGCTGACGCTCCCTTTATTCTTATGAATAAATAGATCAGTTTTTTTGTGATCAAAAAACTTTATTTATGCGAGTGTATTTATTGTTGGCAAGAAAAATTTTGTGGCTCTTTGAACACTTTGACATTTTGTAAATTGTAATTTCAGATTCAAAAGGTTGCCGACCCCTGATCTAGCTCTTCAGTTTTTATAAAAACATCTCAACAAATGAGATGATGATACTTTGAACTAAAAAAGATTAAAGTAGATCACAAATGTTTTATTTTCAAATACAGATTTTACTAGAATATTACCCTTCTAAACAAAGTGTAAAAGTCCAGTTTTAAAACAATAAATTGCAATCTACATTATCCCAAGTTATTTATTTTATTTGATCCTTATTTTTGTTTAACATAGTGGTGTAAATCATTTGGCTCTTTTTAATTAGTTTTTGGCAACAACAAGTATATAAGTTTATATGCTTGAAAAAAGTAATGAGTGTGATAACAAAAAGGCATTTTTTCATAATACAAATACATTTTTTAGTTTAAGACTAACATTTAAAACCTTAAACATTTCAAATTACCAAATGTTTTTCTTACATGACTGATTATCACCAGCTAATATGTTACTCAACTGACATTAACTAGTCATAACTTTTTTAACAACTCCTATTTAAATCAACAAAGAACATATTTATTTTAGTTTCTTTTTACTTTATAATGACAATTAATATGAATATGTATGTACATATGTCAGAATAACAATATTATGTAGCAAAATAGAAAGCAAATTCCCTTTCAATTTTCCATTTTACTTTCTATCTATGGGGTTGGACTATTATTTTTGTTTGTTACTATTTATAACCTTTCTATTTTTTCATCGCTTGCATTGTTTAGTAGTTTCTTTTCGCTTTCCTTTTGCATTGTCCGTGAAACAAGGTTTGATACCATTTCCAGTTTGTTTGTTTGTTTATTTTATTCTTTTCATTCATTTTTAATCCTAGAGCATTATTTATGATATTGTGCTGTAACCACGGCAACAATTTAAGGTTGTGCAATGGAGGTTTTAAGAGAGCAAAAGAAAAATTCACATTATACATCTTTGAGAAGTAGATTTCTAGCTATGAGAAAGTTGCCTTAGTGCCAAAGCGCTAGACTTGGAACACAAAGATACTCAGTTTGAATCTGACCTGGACCCCTAAAATTTTTTAAATTTAATTATTGCATAAATATTTGGAAAAACCGAATTAACATCAATTGTCAAGCAATATAGGTTTTAAAAAAATGTATTTGATTAGATAAATACAAAACGTATTTTATTAACAATTGAAAATGTGTACAAGATATATATATATATATATATATATATATATATATATCAAAAGAGTGTGAGCTAATAGAAGGAATTGAAAAATAATTGTAAACAAGATAAAGGGGTAAAAATTAGAGTTTTCCCACCCTCTTTAACTTTTTTCTTCATATATTTTACATAAAAGACCTAAACTTACAAAGACACTTGAAACTGTATAAACCGAATGTAACGTGAATGGTAAAAACATAATGGTTTATAAGGATAAAACAAAATACCATTTACCAATACATTAGACAATTATAAATATATATATATATGAAGTTAATATATTACTATTGTAGTAATTTTAACTTCATAAAAACAGTGCAACGGAAAAACAATGGATAACGTAACATATCAAGAATATACAGTACACTTCCGATTATCCGTGGAATAGGGTGGCCCGCCAACGCCGGATAACGAATTCCCAGGATAATCCGCTATGAACAAAGAATACGCAAAACGATCGATAATCGATTATTATACCATAAGTTACACAAATAATGACCCCGGTTAATGCAATTCACAAATAATCTTCAGAGGACAAAATAAATAGACTACAGAAAATAATTTAAAATGTCGATGTATTATAACATGAACATTTATAAGTCTAACTATTTACAATATGTACATAAGTATATGTCAAAAGTAAGTATGTATGTACATATTTAATTTCTTTTACAAATAATACAAAAAAAATCTGTCACTTTAGTTTTTTTTTGTGAGCATTGATTTTAGCTTTAATGTGAGTTCTAACCATTTTGTCGCACAGTTTTTACTTGTGTCACAAAGCCATAAATATCGATAATGTATATGACAGACATGGATAATACATATGTCACGCCCTAGACTATTTATAGCCGAGATTAGCTGACATTTGTTTACAATCTTATGATACGCATTAGGTTTTCGGGCGTCCAAGCATTTTGTCATTGTCTCTTATATACAGTAGTCTGCTCGCCCTTTTATTTTGCTGGCCCGCGTCGGGATGCTTCCTTTGCAATGTAAAAATTAGTACGTACATATTTACATATCTATTCCCTTCATCCTAACTTCTATTAAGCCTTATATGTATTTACGTCGTAATTCACCGTTTGGAAATTTAAACACGAATCTGATTGCAATAAAAATTGGATATTTGTAAAACAATGGCAGACCCCGGATAATCCGTAAACCGGTTAAACCGCTCACGGATAATCGGGAGTTTACTGTATATATATATATATATATATATATATATAATCTTACATATGTGTATATGTATACAATGTGGCAACAAAAATACGTGTCACATCCTAACTTGTGAGGATAGGTTTAGTTATAAAAAATAATCATTTTGTTAGTGATCCCCTTGAATAAGAAAGGTAGATGTTAGTTACTTGACATGATAGCAATTTTATTATTCTAAGCTACAAGGTACCTAACTACAGTAATACTTGGGGTATATGGAGTCAACTTCGATTTTTTTTTTTTCATATTCATATATGTTATTATAACTGCAAATTTTCTTGTTATTTTCAATTTTATTGTGTAAAAAATAAATGTTACAGTAAAAAACACAAGACACAAAAAATTAAATTTCCATAATAAATTTCTCTTATTAAGAAATATAATTTACTACAAAAACTAGAGGAATTTAATGATTCAAGCAACTAGTTGAACTTTAGCAGTATTAATAATACAATTTCACAAAATTATTCACATATACAATGCTTTATAAATTGAAAAAAACACTCACTCATATGATATACTCTATAAGAATATAGCTATCAAGTATCTGGTTTGGATATTGTTACTTGAAAAAAAAAACAAAGTTTGCTCAAATTGTCAAGTGAAGAGGCCTCCATTTTTTTATGTTTCTTCCTCGCCCTACTGAACAAGAAGGCAGAGTTTCCTGAAGCTTCTATGATTTACCTGGTTATTAAGTTAAAAGTATTTTCACATGAATCACTTTTACATTAGTTTATGACTATCCGAACTTTAATTTATTTTGTAAGTTTGTAAAACCTTACTGAGATAGAACGTTTTAGATTGCTTTTTGGCAATCTTCATCAGTGTCTAAATTTTCTGCTTGGAGTTATTGTTAGGTTAAGCGGTGACAGTTTTAATGGCAGGTTTTCGATAGTGTCAGAGAATTTGTATTGGGTTTGTTAGTTTAATATGTTTGTATTTTGTTTTTGTAAATTTCATATTGTTCTAGTGTGTTGAGATGTGGTTTTTTTTAGTTTATGTGTAAGATTTCTAGGTCAGGGTTAATGTCTGTGTATTTGTGCCCTGTTTCTTTTATGTGATTATCAAATGTTGAGTCGGTGTTATGTTTGGGTGATTTTATGTGTTCATTGACTCTTTGTTGGAAGCTGTGACCTGTTTGCCCAGTATAGAATTTGTTGCAGTTTATATATTTTAATTTGTATATGTCTGGTGCTTGTAGTTGATCTTTGTTGTTGGCGTTGTGTTGTATTTTGTTTTGTAGTTTGATATTAGTTTTATATGCTATTTTGTATCCTGTTTTTTTTTTTTTTTTTAATTGTGGGCTATTATATTTGATGTTTTGTTTATGTATGGTATTTTGATACATTTGTTTTCCCTCCCTGTAGTAATGATTTTAGTGTTTTTTGTATATTTTGCTATACTTTGTCTATTATTGTAGTGTTGTATCCATTTGTATATGCTAAAAATATTTAATGGTGTCTAATTCTTTGTTTATGTTTTCTGTGGTCATTGTTACTTCTTTGAGTGTGTGGAGCATAGATCTAAAGACAGCGTGTTTGTATTAGATAGGGTGATTTGAGGTATTGTGGATTAGTGTGTCTGTTGTTGTCGGTTTCCTGTAAATGTTGAATCTGAGTTTTTGTGTGTGGCTTTTTGTAATGGTAAGGTTGAGGATGTTTAGGGATCGGTTGGTTTCAATCTCTGAGGTGAACTGTAGTTTTAGGTGTTTTTTATTAGTGTAAGTGAGGAATGTTTGGCATTGTGGGGTGTTGCCTCTGTATAATGTTATGATATCATCAACATACCAGTGCCAGTAAATGATTTTATGTGCGGCTGTATTGTTTGCGAATATCTTGATGTTTTCTACTTGTTGTAGGAAAACTTTGCTTAGGATGGTGCTGATAGAACTTTCCATGGGTAGGCCATCTGGTTGGGAATAGAAATTTGACTTTAAGGTGAAGTAGTTTTGTTTCGTAATGGTTCGGAGGATGTTTAGAATTTCGGTGATATTTGTTTCTGGTATGTTGTTCTGGATTAATTGGGTCTTTAGGTTGTTGAGGGTTTCGGATCCGTCCATATGAAGATCTATAAACTTATTTAGTGCATTTTTAATTATAGTATTAGGGTTCGTTAAAACTCCTATTTTTTTAAATGTACAAAACGTATTTCCGTGTAATCCGAATTTTTGGTAGTTCAACGGGGGTTTCTGTCTCATTTACCTCGAATTATTAAGACTCTACTGTATTTTACTTAAAAATGAATTCTAAACAATGAAAAAATTGTTTAAACGTCGGTAACCATAAATAATCCTTTGAAATTTTGTTATGTATTGGAATATAAACATAACCTCACTTAACGAACATAGGTTACGGAAGTAAATATAAATTGTTCAAAAAATACAATGTTACATTACATTACTATAAAGCTATTATTAAAATATGGTTATAAATTATCTGGTTAGAAAAAATAATTTTTTAATAATAAATTGATATAAGTAAAACAATGATTTTCTACAACCAGATCGATTTTGCTTACAACAAAATATAACTGAATCTGAAGAATGCTTCATAATGAAAGAATACTTTAATAATTTAATGTTGAAGAATTACCATGCACATATTATTAAAAAGGTATACTAAAATATATCTACAAAGTATTCAGTTAGGCTATGTTCGGTAAAAAGAAATCAAATCTAGTTATAAAAGGTAACTTATTAACAAGCAAAGTGACGATAAGTAAATTATAGTTTAGGTTACGTTTTTGCATTGTCATATAGAATAGGACACAGAGATTCACGCAAGTGTGAATTGTCATCATATATTAGTAATTATTTTCTATTAAAAACCAAATCTGAACTAACCAGATAATTTGTAACTTTATTTTAGTATAGCAAATATATTTAACATAGTGTGCTAAATGTTCAACAATTTTTCTATACAGAAGTAGTATTTGCTTGGCAATTCAGGTTATATTTATGTTCAAATATTCAATAAAACTTTTAAGAACTATTTATGGTTACCGACTTTTTTAATATTTTTTTTTTTTTTGTAGCATGTATTTTAAGTAACATATATGATAGCAAAAAAACAAAAGTGCTAGAATAATGGTAAACTATTACCCAAATTTATTATTGTTTTTTATAACCATATCTATTCTAATAGTACCCTTTGCTGCCTATTGTAAAATATTTATGTAATAATTAATTCAAGTATCATAGTGTTCTTCTGTTTTATAAAAAAAGATTAAGTTTGCACAGATGAATGCAAGTTTGTGCATTCAAACAATGTTCATATTTTTCCAAATTTAAAGCACTATTTACTTATGCTTTACAAAATATTTCATGGATTTTGTATTCCATTACGTTCGGTGAATCTTATTAATCACTTAAACAATAGTTTACGACCATCCGAACTTTAAATTTTGTAAATTTGTTAAAACTTACTGAGACAAAAAGTTTTCGATCACTGGCAATCTTCATTAGTGTCTTCTGCTTGTAGATGTTTTGTCAAGCGGTGACGGTTTTAGAGGCAGGTTTTCAATAGTATCAAAGAATATGTGTGATTTGTATTGTGTTTGTTCGTTTAATATGTTTGTACTTTGTGTGTCTGTAAATTTCATATTGTTTTAATGTGTTGAGATGTGGTCTTTTTTTGTTGACGTGTAGGATTTCTAGGTTATGGTAAATGTCTGTGTAGTTACAATCACATAAAAGAAACAGGACACAAATACACAGACATTTACCATAACCTAGAAATCCTACACATCCACACAAAAAAACCACATCTCAATACACTAGAAAAACATGAAATTTACAGACACAAAAAAACAAAGTACAAACATATTAAACGAACAAAGAATACAAATCATACATACCCTTTGATACTATCGAAAACCTGCCTTTAAAACCGTCACTGCTTGACCAGACATCTCCAAGCAGAAGACAGTGATGAAGATCGCCACATATCGATCGAAAACATTCTGTCTCAGTAAGTTTTAACAAATTTAAAGTTCGGATAGTCGTAAACTGTTGTTTAAGTGATTATTAAAATATTTCAAATCTCTTTATTCTTGTTTAGAACAAATGTTTTAGTTTCATACATAAAAAACAAATCTAATGTGAAACAGTAACGAATTAACTTTTACCACTTTTTATTTATATTGTAATAATATAAGAATCAGTCCAAATGTAGATTTAAAAATTATGTATTAAAAAAACTACTATATATCTTAATAAGAGTATACAGGAGAAAATTTATTATTAAGAAAAAGAAATAAAAACACTTCATACAACCTACACATTACCATTTACATATTTTCCATGATTAACTGATATCAAAACTATTGTAATAAAAGCGGGTAATTGTTTATTTTAGCCGCCACCTACGATATTTTGGAAAGTTGTTCAAAACCACCAAATAGGACAATATCCACAAGAATTTTTTTTACCAAGGAAAGTTACTTTTTCAATTTAAAAATCAAGGTAAAAAATTCAGTGCAGAGGTATAAGTTTTGAATGGGTGCTGAGTGATACAATATTTCGTGACGTCACAACTGTAGTTGGTGTTTTAGCCATCTAAACTTTATGAAAGAAAAACGTCTTGAAGCTATATTGATAACTATTATTTTTGTTATTGCCAAGGAACGTGAATTTTATTTATCTATATTGAAATATACCTATGGAGTATCCAGTCAGGATAGATTTGGTTTTAATTTTATACATTTAACCATTTAGTTGATGTATAAAATTAAAACCAAATCTAACCTGACTGGACACTTTTTAGTTATATTTTAATATTGGTATATAGCAATGTATAAATTAAAAACCAAATGTATCCTAATTGGAGACTTTATAAGTATATAACTTGAAGCTCCCCACTGTGATGTCATGAACCATTTGTATCACTCCATGCCCATTCACAACATACCTCCGCACTGAATTTTTTACTACTTTAAATTTTAAAAAAGTAACTTTCCTCGGTAAAAAAAAATTCTTGTAGATATCGCCATATTTGGTGGTTTTGAACAATTTTCCAAAATATCATAGGCAGCCGCTCTTATAAACAACAACCTAAAAGGGTTATAGCCAAGAAATATACATTTTGGTTAATAAAAATTAGCCTATATTTGTGTCATATTGAGTTGACAAAATTTCTTTGTCTAATTTTTCATTGTTTACAAAAAATTAACTTACATAAAAAAACAAGAAACATTGTTGCAATAACATTTTTTCAATTTTATTTTCAATCTGAATACTTTTCAAGTTTCATTAAATATTTTACCTACAATGAAATACATCCTAATTTATAGGTCACTTTTTTCATTGAATACAGTACTGATAGCAGACAACTTTAAAAGTTTTAGGCCTTAACACCTTTAAACAAATTTAAAAAAAGACTATAATAAACCATTCAAACTCAACTATAAAATTAGAATATTTTATTTTTTTCTTTTTTTAAGACTGCAATGCTATAAATATTTTTAAATAAAATTATTCATTTATGCCAGATGTGTAAGTAAATTTACATATATACTTCAGAGTTTCTGCTTTTATACTCAATTGTCAAAAAATATTTTTATATTAACTATTAGAATGTAATTGTTTTATACCAAATCAGCGATAACTGATTAAACTTAACATTTTTTTTTTTTTAATATACTGTCAACTTTCAAACCATAAAAAGTACATTTGTTTAGATAGTGTTATTCTTTACTATCCTTCCATGAATGTTAACCTTGAATTAACACTTAAAATAAGTTGAAATTTGTACCGTTTCAAATTTTCGGCTCTAAGCTTGATTTAATAGTCTATACCTTAATTAGATGCTACACAGATATAATGTTTTCAGAACAAAATTTAACCAACACTAAACACTCTGATATATCTTTTTTAGGTCATCCATACATTCCTCATAAAAAGCTTGCTCTCATAAGAAGTAATCAGCTTGAGGTTTCTTTGAAGGAATACCACGACTTTCTTGAGGAGCTGCTTCAAATATTGTAAAATCACGTTGCAAATGTTCATTTAATTCTAAAATTGCTGCAACATTTCCACACCTATAGCAATAATTAGGGGCTGACCAAACTGTTAGTACTGTTTCATTAAAATGCCATTTATAACCTTCCATGACGAGTTGATGTGCACGGCAAATCATATCAATATCATTTGCTGCATTAAACTGAGATACTACATCAGACCCAAACAAATATCCTGCTCCACGAGGGCTGACTCCCCAACCTTGAGTGTCCTCTGGATCAGACCAAAGGAGGTCACACATTGGACCATCGTGAGGGACTTCTTGTTTTCTGTCAATAGTTCTTATCTGATCTAATGTCTGGATTGATGGAGAAAGACCTCCATGAACACAAAATATTTTACCATCAATAATAGCAGACAAACTAAGATAATCAAATATTTCTGTACAATAACGCCAAACAGTTATGCTTCCGTACTTTCTTAAACATTCATCGTAAAACCCATATACTTGTGTTATTTGACGCGATTCATGATTTCCTCTAATAAGAGTAATTCTATCTGGATATCGCACTTTCAAGGCAAGTAACAACAAAAACGTTTCCACACTGTAAAACCCTCTATCAACAAAATCGCCCATGAACAGATAATTTGTCTCTGGAACATCACCACCTACTTTAAATAGCTCCTTGAGATCATAAAACTGCCCATGAATGTCACCACAAACCGTAACTGGTGAATCCACTCTTTGAACATTACTTTCTTCTACTAATATTTCTCTGGCTTTTGCACAGAGAGCTTTTACTTCCGACTCTTTAATTATTTCACACTTTTTAAGCTGTTCGATCTGACGATCGAGGTTATTCATTTCACTCATGATTCTAACAATGAAAGCAAAAAAACTAGTAAACGTTTGATTAGGTTATGCCAAAACAAAATTTGGCAGCCTTAAGACCACTCCCAAACTATTTAAGCGTTAAGTTATTAACTACTTACAGTTCACAATATGAAATAACAAACATTCCACTATTTCTATTCTAAAACAGATTTAAAATATAAAACAAAAAAGACTACATGTAATTATTAAACACAATTTTAAAACAAATCAAAAAAAGCTGTTGAACAAACTTCAGTCATTCAGTTTAATACCGTACGCAAGTATAAACTTCTTCGTTGTTGCTAGGAGGCACAAACTGTGACTGTATTTCATAATGAAGCCAAGATCAACTTTAACTTTTATTTGCTAAATGACGTTCCACAACAAAATATTCTTGCATTTAAATAATATTATATTATCATATTGTGAAAACGAAATAGAATTAAAGAAAATAAAATTTCACTTTATTAAACCAATATATTAAAACACAAATGAATATTTTATATATACATTTACTTCTTAACTGCTGACATTAGTGGTCAATATCACTACTTCCTTGGAACACTCTATTATGATAATGAAATTGATATTGAAACTTTAAACTCTTATCTCCTCAATAAGACAGTTTATAATTAAAGGTCAGTTGTAGTTTATTATTGAACTTTATTAAAAGTTCAAAATAACTCTTGTACTAAAATGATTTATATATTAATAAACATTACAAACAAGCAAATGTTAGATAAAGACTACGTTATTGCTAATGTATATATTGCTATATATATATATATAAATCATCATGTTCATAAATTTATCTTTCTGATTTTGTAAGTAAAATAAATATCAATTATATATTTTTCTACTGAAAGAATTTTAAAAGGTTTAGAATAGCATTATGTAATTGTATGGGAAAATATAATGTATTATTAGTTGAGATTACAGACACTACTCATCTGAGATAATATTTCTATTGCTTATATGTGTTGAAATAATATTTATGTGGTACTCTGTGTTCTGCGGCTTCTTCCCATTCTCCTACGTTGAACGCTACTAGCTCGTGTAGATTAATGTGCCGTAATTTGCATAGCGTGGTGATTAATTAATTATAGAAAAGGAGGAAGTAGTTTACGTCAATAGTATTTTGTTGTTGATATATACATATATCAATACTTTTAGATGGAGAAAGCAGAGGAGTTCCTAATAAGGTAATTTTGTAATATTTACGTCGCCTATTTTTTCACCGCCAACATGGCAGCTAAAGGTGGTCCTGAAAGTGATGAACAAGCACGCCTTAGGTTTCAGATTGAATTGGAATTTGTACAGTGTTTGGCTAATCCAAACTATTTAAATTTTCTCGCACAACGCGGTTTTTTTAAACAACAACCATTTATTAATTATCTTAAGTATTTACTTTATTGGAAAGAACCAGAATATGCAAAATATTTAAAATATCCCATGTGCCTTTATTTTTTGGACCTATTGCAGTATGAACATTTTAGGCGAGAAGTTGTAAACTCTCAGTGTGCAAAGTTTATAGACGATCAGCAAGTTTTGTTATGGCAGCATTACACTAGGCGAAGAATGCGATTACTTCAAAGTCAAGCTGATGCTACTGGTCAGGCAAACTCTACTGGTCCCATGCTTTCTACAACTAACATAAACAATGTAACAAATGGTACTGGACAACAGCCTCTGAAACCACCAGTTCAGTAATTAAGTCATTATATTTAAAGTGTTTATGTATTTATTAATATTGTTAATCAAATGAATTTTTTGTTGTAACCAGCGCATTGTTCATTTTTAAAAGCCGTCTTGGCAATAATTAATTCCTATTACCAATATTTAAAATTGGTTACCCTACAAATGCTACAACTATATCCATAGATGCTTCTCAAGAATATTGAAACTTTAAAAACCATTTAAGCAATCAAGTATGGTTATTAAAAAATACGATAAAGGTGTCTGTTTAAAGGAAAGAAATGGTAATCATTCAATAAAATTGGGAAAAATCAGTCCTTATAAAACAGTCGTTATTTCAACCCAATTTACTCATGGCATAAAGTATGAAATACTAACTATTTGGTGTAAATTATTAATGCTAAATTGTAGGTTTTTTGGGGTAACAGAATTAGGTATTTATTTCCCTTTCTCACATGTTCGATTTGGTAAAAATGCTAAAGTTTGGTCACCTACGATATTTTGGGAAATTGTTTAACACTGCCAAATAGGACGATATCCATAAGAATTTTTTTTTATTGTACTGGGAAAGTTACTGTTTTTCAATTTAAAGTAGGGTAAAAAATTCAGTGCGGAGTGATACAAATGCTTTGTGATGTCACAACTGTATTTCGTGTTTTAGCGATCTAAACTTTATGTAACAAAAACAAGTATTATTTTGTTACTGCAAAAGAAGGTGAATTTTATATATTTATATTGAAATATACCTACGAAGTATCCAGTCAGGATAGATTTGGTTCTAATTGTATAAATGTAACCATTAGGTAATGTATAAAATTAAAACCAAATCTAACTTGACTGGACACTTTTTAGGTATATTTAACATAGGTATACAGTAAGGTATAAATTTAAAACCAAATCTAACCTAACTGGAGACTTTATAAGTATATTTAAATATATGTATAAAAATTAAGCCAGAACGTTGTTTCTCAAATATTTACAGGCGTAAGGTTGCGTGACGTACCGCGGCGATGCGTACAACCTTATGCGCAGCACTGTGACGTAACGAAACATTTGTATCACTCCGCGCCTATTCACAACTTCTACATCTGTGCCAAATTTTTTACCCTATTTTAAATTGAAAAATGTAACTTTCCCACTTCAATAAAAAAAAATTCTTGTGGATATCGTCCTATTTGGTGGTGTTAAACAATTTCCCAAAATATTGTAGGTGGCCGAGCTTAAGCATTTTAACCTTCGTTTTCAGTAATTATACCAGGCGATGGAGAAAGTCATTAGGAATATGAACAAAAATTATAAAAACTTTCGCTCATGCCCCAAAAATTTTGAAAAATAGCAGTTTTTCTCCTCTCTCTCGCACACCTAAAACGTTACGAATTCAATGTTTTGGCTTTTTTAAATTTAGTAATTAGCAGAATGTCTTGAAAAGAATTTTGAAAAATAGCAGTTGTTCTCCTCTCTCCCACACACCTAAAACGTTACGAATTCAATGTTTTGGCTTTTTTAAATTTAGTAATTAGTAGAATGTCTTGAAAAGTGTTCTGTTGATGAATCCCAAAAATTGAAAAAATCAACTTGGGAAAAAATCATGTATTGTGCGGTGTAAGTTCTATAGAAATAAAACATGTATAAATGTTCAATCAAATATTTTCTGTTTTGTGTGGGGAATAGTGTTTGTTTTGTCCTTTTGAGTAATTTTACAACTTAACCCTTAGCACTCGGATTATTTCAACTTGCTATGCTTCCCCACTTGTAATTAAATTGAGACAAATACCTCTCCTGCAAGTTGCATTATTGTTTATGGGAAAATTTGTTTTCTCTTACATTATTTTAATAAACTGGGCTAATTGTATATACTAATATAGTATGTGTATGATTTTATTACCTTATTTGTAGTTTTTCAGAGTATGATATCTTTCAAAACAGTCTCCTGGATGAAGTCCTGGTTTTCTGCTGCATGTTTTGCAATAAAAAACTGTTTCCCTTCTGCCTCCTTTTATCTTCCTGTTACTGCAAACTGCACAATCCTTAGAGTTACTTTTATCATTGGAATAAATTAAATGTAGTTTCCCATTCAGTCTTTCTTCCTTGTCAGTAGTTGACGGCCGGCCCCTCTTCCTACACTGCTTATTCCTGGTATCACCAACGAGTTCCCTCACCAGGTTTTGGCGAAACCATTTTTGTTTAACAGGATTTTCTCCCCTTTCCTTTTTTTTGTTATTATAGATAATAAAACTGTTTACTACAGCTACATCTAATAGCCAGAAAAACATTTTCCTCCACCATTTATTTGTTCCTCTCGTAAAACTGTACGGTTCATTATAGTGATCAGCTAAATCTACACCACCCATAAACTGGTTATATTTACAAATAACTGTTGGTTTAGTTATTTTGTTTGTGACACCTGTTTTTTCTTTCCTTTCAATTGTTTGCATGCTACTGTCATAAAGTGTACTAATCATTGATACAGTCTTGTTGTCTTTCCAAGTTAGAACTATTGTATTTGAACAATTGTTTACGTAAGCCTTAGACTCTCCTTTCTTCAGTTTTATAGACTTTATTACAGCTGGTAGACCTTTTCGGTTTGTGTTAATTGTTCCAGTGCTATGAGCTCCTAAATTTAGTAGTTCTAGACCTAGTTTATAGCTGGAATAGAACCTATCTGTATAAATATGACAACCTCTTCCGTTTGTGCTCTCAAATAATTTACCTACAAGGTGTATAACGATTCTTGATGTGAAAGGTAAGTCCGGCCTGACTAAGGAATTGGTAGTTTGTGACCCATAGTATGGTTCAAAAACACTTACATAACCAGTAAGGGCTTCAGCAAGAACATATACTCGAATTCCCCATTTTGTGGGTTTCATGGGGTTGTACATTTTTGAGATAAACCTCCCTTTGAATCCAACTGTAGACTCATCAACACTGATAGCTTCACCTGGAGTATAATATTCTCTAAATTTGTCATTTAGAAATGAACAACATTTTTTATTTTTTGTCCTCTAGTTGTACAATTCACATCAACAGGTGGTGGACAACAGTGGAAATTCCAATATATCTGCAAAAATCTTTCTCTTGTGAACACATCTTTGAAAAAAGGGTGATAATCTAACCAATCCTCACAATAATAATCCTGCAATTCAGATTTTGGATGCATAGCCATATTCAAAATTACACCAATAAAAGATTTCAATTCAACTAAAATAATATCAGTCCAAGTTTTCCATATAGATCTATCTCTTAGTGGGGTTAGTTTAGCTATTTTCTCATTTGCGTATCTATTAGTTTCAGACACAATTTCCTGAAGCAAAATGTTAGAAAAAAATAATTGGAAAAAGTAAAGGATTTTTACAAATATGACTTATATTTCTAGGACCTTGCATTCCTGTATATGGTATCTTATTGAACCCTACAAATAACTGTGAACACAAGTTCCAATCGACAATTCGAGGTATTTCACAATTACCTACTTCTTCTGACACATTCACATCACCGTTATCACTTTCATTGTCACTAACATCACTCCAAGAAGAAACTGAACTACATTCTGATAAATCAGGATCAAGTAAAAGATCAGGAATTTCAGAATCACTAATTGCACGTGAAGCCATAGCAAACTACGAGTACACAAATAACCTGCAAACTGTAACGTACTTGCAGCTTACAACGGGATTTTCTGATGACTCACACATTCCTAAACCTTTTCAATGTAGTTCACATTATTGCTAATAGAAGGTAGCACAAAACGGTAAAAGATTGAATGTCATGGGCTACACCGTTTACGAGTTATAGCCTTTTGAAAATCGTGTCGGGTGACCCCCGACATACGAGTAAAATGCAATATACGCTTGGCGGGGCTCCCCCGACAGTCGAGTGCTAAGGGTTAATATCCCCAAAAAATAAGACGTGTATGCGAGTTTAATTTTATATAATTCTATAAGGTTTTTTTGCCTGGTGATATGTGGTGCCGTGATGGTGGTAATAGTGCTTTGTTAAAGTTGATTTTTTTTTTGGAAGTCAACAGCAAATTTAATTACATTTTGAGGCCTTTTGCAAAATTGCGTCAAAAAAATAAAGCAAACACGTTGAATTAGTAACATTTCACGTTTGCTGTGGAAGGGCGGAATTTCTATTTTCCAGAAATTTTTATTTTTGGGGCGTTAGCGAGAGTTTTTATAATTTTTGTTGTATCCCTGATGACTTTCTGTGATGCTTGGTGTAATATTTTTTCGCTAAAATCACGTGGAAACGAAATTAATACCAACAACTAAGCAATATCATAGATTACAATTTTCTTTTGTTGAATTCTTTGGTTACTATGCACATTCACCACCACCTGAGAAAAGCGTATAAAATTGAACATCAAGACTTCTCAAGACTTCTTTTTATGTGTTTGAATGTTTGGTGCAATATTTTCTGTTTTGTCTGTAAGTGTTAGTTTGGACCTTGTGACTAATTTTTTGGCTTACTATCGCAAAAAATTAAATTTGTGCACGATTTTAATAATTTAATATGGTATGTGGGGTGGGGCTTAATAGTACTTTGGGTAGTTGTTTACTTTACCAATGTAAGCGGTTGCGGCTAAAAAATTTTACCTTAACAAATAACAAGATTTAAACATTTAAGCGCAACAGCGCACTGTACCGCATCTGGACATACACTATGAAGTATCCACTCAGGATAAATTTGATTGTATTTTTATACAACACTACTATATGACTATATACAAAAACTACATGTAAGGTATCAGATTGGCAAAAAAATTTTACCAGCCGATGCAGAAACTTATAACAGATATTTTAATATAAGTACATAGTAATGTTTTCTTGTACTTCTATAAAATTACAACCAAATCTTCCTGATTGGATTCAAAAATGTCAAAGTACTTCCATATGTATTGTAAACTTTAAAAATATTAAATTAACACTTTTAACTGCTAGGCGGAACCGAATACCGTCAGGCCACTAGACCCAACATAGTTGTCTAGTAACGCTTTATGTTCATTCATACTACTCAACCGGTGTTACTACTTTTGGAAAAATGAATAGTATTAAACAACAAGCTTCACACTACTTACGGATATAATTACGATGTTTTTTGTTTGATAGATAAATGCCGACAGTATTATAAACATCATGTAATTTTAGGAACTTTTCGTCTGGATTTACAACCCAGCACACATATTTCTTAACGGTTTTATTGAAGTTGTGTTGATAATTCCGACCAAACAAATTGGTTCATTGACAGAAGTTTATCTTTATCTACTTTCACAAGAAAATAAATAATTTTTAATGATGTATTATAGTCTATTGATTTTCACTATTGTTTTCAAAATTTTACAAAAGCTAAAAAATGAGTCAGAAAAATTGACTAAATATTTAGTTGTATAATAATTTTACAAAAATTGTCTTGGTTGAAGTTAAATACAAACATTGGTATACTTAGATAAACACATCCTTATTAAAAAGTATATTATAACGTAAATTCCTTAAAAAGTAAATTACTAAGTTTCAAAACTTTTATTTTTAAATAAATAAAACCTCTAAACCACAAATAACATTTATTTAAACCTACCTGAAGTTAGTTGTATTTTTTAAATACCTCTGAAGATGATTGCTGGGCAATCAAAATGTACATAAGGTTTAAATAAATGTTATTTATGGTTTAGAGGTTTTATTTATTTAAAAATAAACATTACGCCACAGTTGCTTCAAACAGTTATTCAAAACTTTTGCTTTTTATGGAAGCTTGTGTAGTATTTATCGGATCTGAAGCATTACTTATCAGACAAAGAATATGTTTACACTTCTGTTCTATATACAAAATATTTATAAACCTGCAAATCAATCACAAGTGACACGTTTACGTCTCTTCCTGATAAGCGCCAAAATACTTTACTCCCTTAGTCAGCTTATTATGTGCTCCATATAGCTCTTACAATTTATATGGTTTGCTCTCATTACGCTAACAGAATATAAAAGGCCAAACAAAGCACATTTCCTCTTTATCTGTATACCTAGCGCCACATTCTCGGCTAAATCTTTAACTCATATTATTTATATAAAAATTTGTGAAAGTTACGATATTGTCTATTATTTTTCCATCAATCATACACAGAAATGCATCAAATGGGGTCTTTTTTCAGCGGCTTTTTATCAAACACTTTACATCAAAGTAAAAATGAATTTTTTCAAAATTTGTAATTTCTAGGTTGTCAAAAACAAGTTTATTACATTGCGAGGCATGTTGGGAATGACTATCTTTAAAAAATGTAAGTCAAACCTTGAATTTTTAAGGTTTTAGGGGAAATTCCTAATATACTACACTTCTATTAAGAATAAATGTATATATTCAAGTACATTTTACTGTACTGTCTTCCTTAACATTACAATATTTTCCTTTGTTGATGCATTTTGGAATGACTTCAAACTTTAGAAGTACTATTTCATTTTTGAAAATTGAGTAATTCTGAAACGTGTTAACATAGGATTACATTGTAATGTTAGGAAAGACAGAAAAAATTGTACTCAATTGTATATAAGGTTTTAGGTGTTGCGTTGACAGGAGGGTATATAGGCTTTTTTCAAATTTTGTAGTTTTTGCATGTGAACAAAATTTTTAATTTTTGTCGTACTCGTGATGAATTTCTGCATTGAGCTATATAATTTTGTTGTTACTTTGGTTATGTATAGAAAAGAAATTAGAATGAAAGGAAAACAATTAATTTTCTATATTGGTTTTCTTGTGTCTTATATTAATTTTTAAGAGAAAATATTTTACTGAATGAAATAGTTTCAAAAAACAATCAGCTCACATGCCTAAAATTGCATTTTGTAATGAAATGTATATCAAGTGTTTTAAGTGAATATATCTAATTTGTTCTTATTGAGTTTTTATTTTTTGTGTTATTATAAGCAGAATGTAGTAAACATGGGGTTATAATTATAGCACTTTGTTGTATTAAGTAAACATTGAGTTTACATATTATTTTTGTGTTTTGCTCTACTATGGTTATTTGCCAAATTTATTGAGTTTCAACTTCTATTTATGTGTTTTGACACTTTAATCGCTTATTATAGAGATTTTATTTCAAATAACAGTAAAATATTTTGTCATTGCGAATAATGATTATATAAAATGTGTTTATTTAAAGCTACTTTTTAATTTTGTTTTTCATTCCATTTTTTTAAATGAGGTATTTAATAAAACAGCTTATAAATATAGATTTGTATAGTTTTATTTTCTTTACAAAAGTCAGACTGTTTTATTATCTTTTAATATGATGTATTTTTTTAAATTTAGTTTGTATCATATATTAATTTGTTAAATTTTACACTTATTTATGAATGTTTTGATAGTAAATAATCCTATTTTTTTAATAGGATTTTATCCTCTAGATTTTTTTATTATGTTTAAATTTTGAAATTTAACATAACACATGATTTTCTTGAAAACTATTACAATTTTTTTTAATTGTACAATTTATTCCTATCTTGCTTAGATAATATTAAGTTTAAAAAGAAAGATGTATATTATTAAGAATATTATTAAAATTGCATTTAAAGAAAAATACATGGTTTTATTTTGTAATATATTATCCACTTACTCATATTGAAATTTAATAATTAAATGTCTAAATTTAAAATCGAACATAGGAGAAAAATTTTCAATTTTGTACAATTAAACATCAATACACTCATACATGCACACACTTTAAATTTATTGTATTATATTAATGTCCAATAAGCCAGCTCAAAAAACAGAAGATTTTTGAATAGTGTAGGTTGAACACTGTTCATAATATATATACATTGTAATAGGTTTGATATGATTAAATTGATTCTTCTTAGAACCATAGTGTTAAAAAATGTAATGCTTGTCTATTTTGTTTACGATTTAAGTATATTTCGATTTATGTGAGAGACCAGTAGAGGTTGCCAAGATTCCAGCTGACTTTACTATATTACTAAACAATATGTACAAGGTTAATAGAGCCAGGATAATTCAAGTAAAAATAAATCATTTAGTTTACTACTAGACCAAGTAAACATTGCTCATTGAAAATATGTGAACTACTACTAGACCGAATAAACATTGCTCATTGAAAATATGTGAACTACTACTAGACTCAGTAAACATTGCTGTTAAGAAGGTGATACCTGCCGTAACACTATTACCAGACTGAGTAAACATTGTGTGCAGAAAATATGTGAAATACTTCTACTGTGTTGCTAATATTCCTCTATTCGACAGCATTGTTTTCTTGGATGGGTAATACTGAAGTAATGTAAACAAAATTTGAAGTTAATGCTTGCAATTTCATAAAAAGTAACATTGTTAGGTATAATTCACTCATTAATGTGGTATATGACAGTTTTTGGTAAAAATATAGTCTTAATGACGTTGGTGTTAAAATTTTTTTGTTATTATATTACTCGTTATGTGTAGAACACGAATATCAATTTTGTTTCCGCAGAAAGTATGGAAAGTTACTTTTTTCATATTTTAAATGTTAGGTTGTAATGGCATGTATAGCGTAAGAGAGTCTTATTGATATTGTTAAATTTTTTTTTTTTTTAATACTCATTACAATCTGTAGAACACTAATATAAACGTTTTTCCGCGGAAAATACAAAACGTTAATTTTTCTGCACATCTTTAATGTTAGTCTGTAATGGCATGTGTAGCATGAACCGGCCTCGCAGTAGCTACAGCGTTTTGCACTAAGTCAAAGTCAGTTTATTTTAATACTACACTTAAATTCAAAACATTTAACTTTTGGTTATAATTTTATACAACATGACTATATACCTACATTAAAATATACCTACGAAGTATCCAGTCAGGATAGATTTGGTTATAATGTTATTCAACTTTACTATCCACCTATATTGAACTATGCCTACAAAGTATTCAGTCAGGATAGATTTGGTTATAGTTTTATACAACATTACTATATACCTATATTAAAATATACTTACAAGTATCCATTCAAGATAGCTTTGGTTACAATTTTATTCAATATTGCTATCTATCTATATTAAAATATACCTACGAAGTATCGTCAGGATAGATTTGAAGCATTACTATAAGCCAGAATTGTTACCCTTTCTTTTCTAATCAGACAAAAGGCCGGGGGCTGATTTTTCTGATCTGGCTGTAAGATTTTGCTAGGCAACAACTTAGTGTTACGCCCTGTCTCATCACAGTTGAAAATTTTATTGCCATTTAAACTTTCTTTTTTAATAAAAAGTTAAGATCTGTTATAATATTCAATCATTTTTTCAAAGTTAGATGACAGTTTCTCTCCACAAATATTTAACTGGCGGATTCAACACTGTTTTTTTTTACCTTTCAAGTCACACAACACATGCTGTGACTCTGCATCATCTGCATTAAATTCATTTCGAAAATGCAAAGCTTTTTCCTGCAGGATAGGCCTGAAAATAGGAATACCTTTGCCTCTGGACTGCATACAAAGTCTCACAACCTTTCATTGTCTTCTCTCCTTTAATGCTGTTTCAGTCACTCTTAAAGGGCACTTTTTTTCTATTTCCAATTGTCTCTTTTTCCAATCTCCTACTGTTACCCGTTTGAGGCCATAGTAATCAGCAACCTTCTGCATTGTCTCCTTTATCGAATCTCTTTATTGCCTCAAGTTTTTGTTGCATTAATACAATGACCTTTCTTTTCGTTGCCATAATAATGTAATAATCAACAAATCTATCAATAAAAACAATAACGACAGAACGCAAACGTAACACCTATTCGTTAGAAACACTAATACTCCTCAAAACTAATGGTGTCGGATAATCAAAGGTCAGATAAGCGAGACTCTACTGTTTTTAATTACTCACCGGTTCTCAGTTTTGTTTTTTTGGGGCCCTTTGTCTAGGGGCATTCAATTTAAGAATGATACAAGGGGACTGTAAATAGTGTTCGAATTGTGCAGAAATAATTATAATTTATTAAATATTACCTGTTTTATTATTTTTTTTTAAACTGACATCCACACCCATATTGCCATATCTTAAAGGTCACTATCCTGAGTGGTCACTTCTGTTTGTTAAATCTATCTCAAATATTCTAATATAGCTGTAAATCTTGTAGACGAATGTTTATATCAACTTCTCACGTGCTGTCAAAGTATACAAATATCTGCATGTTAACCACGCCCAAAAGGTCACTGCCCCTGGCCCGAAAGGTGAGACATCTTTTAGTTAAAACAATATCAAAATACTTTCAGCATCAATCTAATGACTTCCTAACAAAAAAAAAGTTAATTTAGTTTCAGCACTTTTGTTGTATTTTACGGTAACAGTAATAGCAGATGTTACTTTAGACAGAATTAGGATAGAAAACATTAATTTCTTTTTTACTTGTAAAGTAAATCATTCATTCTGCAAGGAGGGTTCTTGAAATGATGTAAACCTGTTTCACTTCGAAGTATCTACTTATGAGTGGTTCATAGACAGATACAGACATCTGAACACTAATGCAGACTATGTTCTTTACATTTTGTATCTTTTTTAGTGTGATTCCAGCTGTCTGTACATGTAATGGGTAATTTTTGTAAGTTTCTAGTGCAATACAGGTGCTCTGGTTTCATCACTGGTTCCTAACCCCCCTTCATGAGTGTGGTACAAAAATTTATGTTAGTTCTTAGGGTAAAATATAGTTTAGGCGATCATGAGCCAGTAGTCAGAGTATCTTCTATTGCAACATTAAGTACACTAATGATTTTCTTGTAATAAATTCAACATGATATACTTATGTCATTTGTTTATAAACATTTTTTTTCTGTAACTATTTACTTTGTTTTGGATACAGCTCTCAAACACTAAAGGTATAACAGTTTATAGAATATATAATGAATTTGTAATCTGCAAGTAATGGATTCGATATAGTGCAAACGCATGTTGAGATAATTATCATTAATTTAAAATTTGTTTAAATATTATTTTGCATTACTGTTTAAACATGTTGTAACAAAAATAGATGGAATATGTAAAATTAATTACACTTAGGCCTACTTATTTTTCAAATAACAAAGCACATGTTAGACTTATGACAGTTCTTGATTAAAAATATTTTCTGATTGGAATCAACTTTAAGTATTGACTCTATATCTTTTGTAAGAAATGTAATACTTTTGAAAGTGAAATGAATTATTAATTTAAAAACTAGCGTGTTCCTCGAAATATTATTCCCCTTGAAACATATGTAATTCAATTATCTTTTTTTTTCATAACAAAAATTATTATTAGGGAGTGGCTATCTGTACTTCCAAAATGTTCAACTATTTATAATCTATGATTAATTGTTTATCCTATTTTTCATATTAATTATTCATAGAAATCTATATCTTTTAATTAAAAATGCTTTCCATGTTGTACCTCCTTTTAGTAACTAATGAATTTTATAAATGAAATAGTACTTAACCATTAGTGGTTAACTAAATTACATTACAGTTATTCAATGTATTTAAACTGTAATAATACAGATAATGGTTTGTTAATTTCTTTAAATGCAGTAACTAACCACTCATAGTTCCAAAACTTATGTTTCAAATAATAGATTCCACATGATGTTAAAAGCACATGTTAGACTTATGACAGTTCTTGATTTAAAATATTTTCTGATTGGAATCTACTTTTAGTATTGCCACAATATCTTTTGTAAGAAATGTAAAACTTTTGAAACTGAAATGAATTAATAATTTACAAACCAACGGGTTCCTCGAAATATTATTCCCCTTGAAACATATGTAATACAATTATCTTTTTTTTCATAAAAACTAAAATTATTAATAGGAAGTGGCTCTCTGTACCTCCAAGATGTGCAAGTATTTATAATCTACGATTAATTTTTTATCTTATTTTTTCATATTAATTATTCACAGAAATTTATGTCTTTAATTAAAAATGCTTTCCATGTTGTACCTCCTTTTAGTAGCTAATGAATTTTATAAATGAAATAGTACTTAACCATTAGTGGTTAACTAAATTATATTACAGTTATTCAATGTATTTAAACTGTAATAATACAGATAATGGTTTGTTAATTTCTTTAAAATGCAGTAACTAACCACTTATGGTTTCAAAACTTATTTTTCAAATAATAGATTCCACATGATGTTAAAAGCACATGTTAGACTTATGACAGTTCTTGATTAAAAACTATTTCTGATTGGAATCTACTTTTAGTATTGAATCTATGTCTTTTGTAAGAAATGTAAAATTATTGAAAGTAAAATAAATTATTAATTAAAAAACGAATGGATTCCTCAAAATATTATTCCCCTTGAAACATATGTAATACAATTATCTTTTTTTTTCATAAAAACTAAAATTATTAATAGGAAATGGCTCTCTGTACCTCCAAGATGTGCAAGTATTTATAATCTACGATTAATTTTTTATCTTATTTTTTCATATTAATTATTCACAGAAATTTATGTCTTTAATTAAAAATGCTTTCCATGTTGTACCTCCTTTTAGTAGCTAATGAATTTTATAAATGAAATAGTACTTAACCATTAGTGGTTAACTAAATTATATTACAGTTATTCAATGTATTTAAACTGTAATAATACAGATAATGGTTTGTTAATTTCTTTAAAATGCAGTAACTAACCACTTATGGTTTCAAAACTTATTTTTCAAATAATAGATTCCACATGATGTTAAAAGCACATGTTAGACTTATGACAGTTCTTGATTACAAATATTTTCTGATTGGAATCAACTTTAAGTATTGACTCTATATCTTTTGTAAGAAATGTAATACTTTTGAAAGTGAAATGAATTATTAATTTAAAAACTAGTGTGTTCCTCGAAATATTATTCCCCTTGAAACATATGTAATTCAATTATCTTTTTTTTTTCATAACAAAAATTATTATTAGGGAGTTGCTATCTACACCTCCAAAATGTGCAAGTATTTATAATCTATAACTTATTTTTTATCCTATTTTTTATATTAACTATTCATAGAAATCTATATCTTTTAATTAAAAATGCTCTCCATGTTCTACCTCTTTTTAGTAACTAATGCAACTTATAAATGAAATAATAATTAACCGTTAGTGGTTAACTAAATTACATTATAGTAATTCAATGTATTTAAACAGTAATAATACATATAATGGTGTGTAATTGTCTTTAAAATGCTGTAACTAACCATTTATAGTTTCAAAACCTATTTTTCAAATAATAGTTTCCACATGATGTTAAAAGCACATGTTCGACTTATGACAGTTCTTGATTAAAAATTATTGCTGATTGGAATCTACTTTTAGTATTGCCACAATATCTTTTGTAAGAAATGTAAAACTTTTGAAACTGAAATGAATTAATAATTTAAAAAATAACGGGTTCCTCGAAATATTATTCCCCTTGAAACATATGTAATGCAATTATCTTTTTTTTTCATAAAAACTAAAATTATTAATAGGAAGTGGCTCTCTGTACCTCCAAGATGTGCAAGTATTTATAATCTACGATTAATTTTTTATCTTATTTTTTCATATAAATTATTCACAGAAATTTAAGTCTTTAATTAAAAATGCTTTCTATGTTGTACCTCCTTTTAGTAGCTAATGAATTTTATAAAAGAAAAAGTACTTAACCGTTAGTGGTTAACTAAATTACATTACAGTTATTCAATGTATTTAAACTGTAATAATACAGATAATTGTTTGTTAATTTCTTTAAATGCAGTAACTAACCACTTATAGTTTCAAAACTTATTTTTCAAATAATAGATTCCACATGATGTTAAAAGCACATGTTAGACTTATGACAGTTCTTGATTAAAAACTATTTCTGATTGGAATCTACTTTTAGTATTGAATCTATGTCTTTTGTAAGAAATGTAAAATTATTGAAAGTAAAATAAATTATTAATTAAAAAACGAATGGATTCCTCAAAATATTATTTTCCTTGAAACATATGTGTTTCAATTGAATAACATGTTTCTTTTTTTCATAACAACAAAAATTTTAATAAGGAAATGGGCTATCTGTAGCTCTATAATGTGCAAGTATCTATAATCTACATCCAAAAGTGAACCTACATACAATTCATTATTTGTTATTTTCTTTAAAATGCAGTAACTAACCACTTATAGTTTCAAAAGATAAAACTTAAACCCTCTTCTGTTGATTTTTAAACTTAGTAATTTATTATTTTTTGTATTAATATATTTATTAAAAACTTCAGTAAGGGATCACCATTAGTGTCTGATTGACTACAAGGATGTAATGTTAAAACTTGTTCTAATCCAACCATCTAGTTAATGTTAATTAGCCCAACCATGGTATGTTAAAACCATCTAGCTCAACATTGCATCAATCAACCTAGACATTCAGGTTGTTAGCCTAGTGCGTTCAAAGAACATTTTGAACAAGAATCTTACTTGGTATTTATGCGAGTTAACTCTCAATGAAAATGATATATATATATATATATATATATATATATATATATATATATATATAAATTCTTTGATTTTGTTCATAAAAAAGCAAACTAGATAGATTACTTATTATCTTTAGCAAGTATACTATATCAATTAAATGATAACATTAAGTTAATTTTTGTATTATAAATCATTACAAAATGTACCATCTCTGAAGATGGTTACTGTGTAATAGAATTGTGGGATAGGTAATGATTTATAATTAATAAATTAATTTCTTCTTGTTGACATTGGGTTAAATCTTGATTAGGTGTCTTGAAAATGTATTTTAGTCACTGTAAAGACATCTCATACACTGCTTTGGAAAGGATTCTTTAGTTTCTTCGACCACCTTAATCTGCCAGGTCCAAAAAGTAGAATATTATTCCGTTTTCAATTCCTTCTATTAGTTCACTCTTTCCTTATGTATGGTACAAATTTGCAATAGTTAATAAAATACTTTATATCTATCCACTCACATTCAAATACATTTTTTAAAACTTGTAGTAGATGATACTTGATGGTAATAAAGTTTTCAAAAATTTAAAATATTGAATATTGAAATATTGGTAATATTTAATTAAAAAAATTTGATGTCTAGATTTAATTTGAAATCTATGACTAAATTTTTGTAATCCGGTGTGTGTATCCCACACACACATCGTAGATGATACTTGATGGTAATAAAGTTTTCAAAAATTTAAAATATTGGTAATATTTAATTTAAAAAATTTGATGTCTAGGTTTAATTTGAAATCTATGACTAAATTTTTGTAATCCGGTGTGTGTGGGATACACACACACACACACATATATATATATATATATATATATATATATATATATATTTCTTTTATATAATGACGCTTTAAGGTATGTCTTCGTCGTCTGGAAAATTGGAAACAGCCAAATTTTCTTCCAGACAAATAAAATCTTCAAATGGAACGTCATCGGCTACGTTTCCCGAACTCTTCAGAAAATCCCATTGCTTTTTTAATTCGCTTAAAGTCATGTTGTCCTCACTGTCCTCTTCAGCTGTCCTCACTGTGACCGAATTAAATCCAGCTTTGGAGAAACAATTAAAAACTGTTGTTTTCTTCACGTCATTCATCTAAACTTTTGCCAATTCAGCGATTCAGTCCCTTGGATTATGTTTTGGGTACGATTTCATTGTTCTCTACGGTAGTCATAATCTTTTTTAAAATTCTTTTTCTCTAGTGTAGCTTTAAATTTTTTATTACTTCCTGATCGAGTGGTTGAAGTATCAATGTAACATTTGGTGGAAAGAAAAACACATTGACACTCTTCAGTTTGGAATTGATGTCATGCGGATGTGCAGGGCAATTGTCAATAAAAAGTGCAATTTTCCGTTTCTCTTTGGAGATCTGCTTGTCCAGTTTCAATATCCATTCAATGAAAATTTCACTCTTCATCCACGTCTTTTTATTAAACGCGTAATCAACTTCTAAGGACTTGACAGATCGGAAACATCACGGAGATTTGCTTTTGCTAATCACAAGCAATTTGAGTTTTTCTGTCCCTAACATGTTAGCTGCCACTAATACGGTGATCCTTTCTTTGCTTCCTTTTCTTCCAAAGCAAGGGTCGGTTTTAAAAGTTAGTGTCTTGTTGGGCAAACATTAAAAAAAAAAGACCCGTCTCATCAGCATTGAAAATGTCTTTCGGTTCATAATCATTTAAAACTTTTTCCTACACATTTCCTTTCCAAAATTCACAAGTGGGGATATCAACACTAGCACTTTCTCCCGTAATGACTTTTTGAACAATGTTATGGCGGTTTTTGAATTTATCTATCCAACCGTTACTTACGTTAAAGTCACTGTGTCCTAATGATATTGCAAATTCCAAAGCCTTTTCTTTAATAAGATTTCCTGACAATGGAAGATTTTTCTCGCGCATTACCGTAACCCATTTAATCATCTCGTTTTCGATATTGTTGAATGTACAAAGTTTCATTTTCTTTCTTTGCAAATCATAAGAAACACTTGTTTTAGAATATGATCCCGGTTTTTTAGAATAGTGGATAGCGAACTCTGAGGAATACCGAATTTTTTTGCAACATCCAACTATTTTACACCTTCATCAACCTCTCGTAAAACACTCACTTTCTGCTACACTTAAACACTTTCTTTTTGACATTTTTTCACAGCCCGACAAACTCACGGCACGAATAAAACTGAGTAACTGTGCTAGCAACATTGAAATTAGTGATAAAAGAAAATGGTGGGAGGATGGGAATATACTGTAGGCCTGTACAGTAGGCCTATCTATAGATGCTGAGTTCTTAGAATACCTAACCGATGAGTCACTGCATTCTTAACTGAACCGAACCTTAACATGCAGTCAATTGCCGACATGTGTTTCGCCTACCATTCTTGGTTTTGTTGACCTTCTTGCTGAAAATAAACAATTTCATGGAAATAACATTGTGAGCTGCCTATATAACACTACATTTCTTCGGTTGAAGTGAAGAAAAAACTTCGTTATTGAGAGATCCGAAATTCGTTAGATAGAGGTAAATAAGCAGTATAACTTCTAAAATGTAATGGGACAAGGCAAAAATTCGTTATGTAGAGGATTTCGTTATCTGGAGGTTCGTTATAATGAGGTTCAGCTGTATATATATATATATATATATATATATATATATATATATATATTACTAATTGGCAAGATTTAAAAAAAAAAAAACAAAAAGTATATGGTATTACACTGGTGATACTTAAACATTGAGTAACTATGTGTTTTTGACAATAACAAATTAAAGCAACTTTGTCTCAATTTTTACTACACAAATAAAACCTCTTAACCACAAATGATTTTTTTTTATTTAGATAAATTATATGTACACATATATTTAAACAAAATCATCTGCAGCCACCATTGTGATTGATTTGAAATAGGATTGCAAATTAAAATTTAACTAGATAAAAAAAGTTAGTTTGTGGTTAAGAGTTATTATTTATTAAATATAAATCTGTTTCTGAATTTAATTTATATTCTGCATAATTTTACCTAGAAATATGACAAAAATCAATATTATAGGTTATCATAAATAAAATTAATTACTAATACGCAAATAACAGAGTCTACATATTCTGCTAGAGAATATGCTAAATCACATGTTAAACTTCAGTGATAGTCATGGATAATCACTCAATTTATTCAGACGTATAGAATAAATTACAGTTTTACAAATAACATATTCCCAAGGTAACATGTTGACTGTGGTTGATGAGAGTATGTCGCCTAATTATGGTGAGTCCATATAGTGAGGCAAATGACAATTTGTTTTTATCCCTTAATTTTTGTTTTATATTAATGCATTCCCATTAAGTCTGATTTATTTGAAGACTTTGGTCATTTAACGACTCCATGCACCAAATGAAGCCTCCAGATTATCTGGCATTTTTTAACATTAAACTCTACATTTTTTTCTTATTTTTTGTCTTGAAGACAACCTACAGAAATGATTTTAATTTTTGATTCCCTTAAAGAAAAATCACATGAGTTTAATACTTATATATTTATAATATTCATTAAAATTGATTTTATAATTATAAATTGTCAAAATCTGTTTGTTTTTAAAATGTAGTAGATGTTCTTAAAACATGAAGATTATGAGTTTAAATTTAGGTAGATATCATAAAAACAGTTTAACTTTAAAAATACAAAGATTGGTGGCATTTAATATAAAAGAAACGTTTTGTGACAAAAATTACATTTTTGTAAAAAGTTTTTACATTATTTTGAATCAAATAAAACTAGGAAAAATTGGAAAATTTTCAGGTTCTATATCACACATAATAAGCACAATTTTTTTTGTACAAAACTAACTACTAAACTTTTAAGTTTAATTTTAGATTTTAATTATACTTGGGAATAAAGTTAAGCATACTGACAAAGAGGGATTTGTTTTTTCCTGCCAACATGCTATTTTGGCAATAATTCTAAGTAATAGACATCCCTATTGACTAACCAGGCTTGAATTGCTATGAGTCAACATAAGAAGGTTTCAGGTAAAGACTTGAATTTTTATTAGATAAACTATATTAACCTTATTTACCAACCTATATGAAACAATACACTGTTTTCCAGTATTTCTTTTCTTTTGTTGTGATCAAATGGTGTTAATGGTTTTATTATTAAGGTTCTAGAAAATTATTTTTACAAACTTAAGTGTTAATGGCCGTAAGTTTATGTTCGAATAATAGTTAACACAAATAATTTCATAATAATGGTTAAAATCATTCCTGAGATACATTCCCATTCAGTTATTTTAAATACATTTTTTCATTTTAACTTTTTTAATATCATTTTTGTCATCATTATCCTTAACATTTCTTTACATTATTAACATTCTATTAATTACTTTTGTTTCACCATTAAACTATATTTTTAAACACTACTACTGAAATATCATATGAAATAAACACATCTGTGCTTACAAACATTTTAAAATTTGTGAACTCCATCATAAATTCTTCATCTCTAGTTTTCACTAGGTATAATTTATATCTGTTTTCAACTGCTTTTATTTTGTTTTTTTTTTTAACATCTGCCGGTTCATGTTAGTAGTTTCTTTTAAGTTTCATAGTCTGCTATTTTCTGATTCCATGATTCACATGTTGATTCTGCTTTGTTAAAAATTTTGTGTTAGAAAAAAATTTTCCAAATAAATGAAACACTGGTAGTTAATTGTTGGAAATGTTTTGAATTATTCCTCTATTTAATACGCTTTGTTTTTACATTAAAAAAAAACTCATTACTTATATAATAACTCATATTCTCTTGATACCTGATACTTTTTTGTTTTCCAATGACAACTAACTATAACAACTTGAGCTGTCTGTAAGCTACCTTCAAAACTTTTATAAAAGTTTATATCTCTTAGAACAGTATTTGCTTGCATTTCTAACTTAAAGCACTTGCCTCTAGAAACTTGCAAGAATTCCCCTGAAGCTGCCATGACAAACTGTTTTATAATAGACTGTATTTCATAACTTAATATGATGCACTGTTATCTGTAATTTCTTTGTAATGTAAATGTTTCTGTTGTAGATGGTGATTCTTGTAGTTGAAGATTAGAGAATGACAATATAAATTATTATAATAAGGTAAGTTATCGTTTAATTAACATAATCTGCAACAAATATTCATAAATACCATTTTTATGGATAAAAATGTGATAAATCGTATGCATTAAAAAATAAAATTACTTCAGAAATAGCTTGTTTTTTTAAATGAATTCACTTACTAGGTTATTTTGTTGGTTTTAAATGAGACTATGCATGTATAGGTTTATGTTTCTGTTATATAATTTTTTTCATTTCATATAACTCTTATTTCAATTGATTGACTAACGGTGATTAACAGGAACCTATTCATTAAGATTTTTAAAGAAAATACAAATATTTTGAACTTTGCACTAGAGCTTCCAAAAAAGATAGTAATAATATATTGCTGCTAGATGGTATCTAGGATTCTTTGTCTACTACAAATTTAATTGTAATATTCCTACAATTTACTCCCTCGAACCCTGTACAACTGGAACTTGGCTTCACCGAAAGTGATACATATTGTCATTAAGGCATGAAATAGTGTGGTTCAATGAAATCTTGTTATTTTCTGTTAGATTTAACCTTGAGTGTTATCTAACTTTCATTTTCTGGCCCATGTTTATGCTCGTTTCTTGGAGAGTGTAGTTTCCCCAAACTGTACTTTTAAATAAGTTATCTCCTTTTATTTAAAACAATGTGCTATAAAAACAAAAGAAACTCTTGTACTCTCAAGGTTCTAATGTGTGCAGGAGAAAGGGTTACAAATAAACTTGATCCCCCCCCCCTCTAATTTATACCCTCCACTATACCATTCAGCTCAGAACTTATTATTGCGGAGGTACTGCTGTTTATATTTGATTTCTGCACATACCAACAATTTGTTTTAACTTTGATTAGAAAAAATAAATCATTACGTTTTAAAAATATTGAGATTAATTTTATGGATAATTCAAAAAAAAGCACATGCCCTAACAGCTCAAACATTTTCTAGACAGATATCGAGGTAATGATTGTCATCACATATTTTTTTATTAAAATCATCTAGAATAAAAAGAATAAAGCTTCAGTGAATGTCAAAAAGGCACAGATATGGCCTATTGTACACAAACTGCAAATGAAAAGGATTGAAATAAATTTCTAAAAAACCATTAGTTCAATTCCTATTGATGGTGCAGAATCTCATCTTTGTAATGTGTATTGGACCTACATTTCAATAATATACAGTCTAATCCCGGTAATCTGAAATAATAGATGTACAACCATTTCGGATTACAGTAATGTACGCGTACTATGTATTCCTGTGATGTAAATACAACTGCATATATTATATATTATGGTAGTATATGATATATGGCATAAATATTAATCTGGTGCACAGTCTTCTTACGTGTAAACTAAAGCTTTCCAAAATGAGCCAATTTCATCTAGACTGTAAACCTGATCAGAAGAACGTGAATTTAATTCACTTACTTTTTCCAGAAATTGTTGACAGAAAGCTTATATAGCATCCGGATTATTAGACTATTTTTCTCCCTTGATATAAAGGCACCGAAATCAATATTGTTTTTTTTAATTGTCAAGCCAATGATCACTGGCTTAAAACTCTTCCTTGTTGAGGGAGAGTTAAAAAAAAGAATCTCATCTTTTCCTGCAGTAGAGGGCCAGACATAGAGTGATTTCGCGATTGTTCTTGCAGAAACTAGATGTATAGAGCAGTTTCTACCAAAGCATATTCACTGTTTTCCATGCATTGCTACCTTGCTTCATAGAAGACACAAAGAACAAAATTTTTTCTTTATGTCGCTGTTGAATTTCTGATCCCGAAATCATCCGATAATTTTTTAGCAAGTACTCCGGCATCAAGTAGTTTTAGAATGTCGCTCTTATAAGACAACAAAAGTGTTTTGTGTTTTCTTTTAAGAGAAGAAGAAGAAGCAGTTATAAATATTAAAGTTGAACACACTGCGATGACAATACGATTATATCGTCTTCTTGCCGTAAACGTTAAAACTGAACTGCTGTAGGCTGAGTAATCATAAAGGGATACACTGAGGTCATTGCAAAGTAAAGAAAAAACAATGTAGATTTTCTTATTTGATCCTCTATTATAGTCATTCATTTCATTCTCGTTTTGATATTTTCGGATTACCAGGATTGGAGTTTAAACAGTTTTATTAATCTCCACATTTAAATTTGGTTTGGGATTTATGTTCTTGAGAATGTAGTCATCAATTTTTATTAAATGTAAAATTCAGATGGTAGGGATTATGTCTTATTTCACGTATGATCCTTCTTAGACAAATGCCATGATCCCCCTAAACTGTCTATAGGTCAAAAATTTATAAGCTGGCACTTGGCTCTTGGATAAAAAATTGTTTATTTGTCGGCTAGAAAACATCTCGACTTGGCTTGTCGGCTAGGCTCTGTAGTCATCTCTCAGAGAAGCCATAAATCGTGACCTACTCTTAGACAACCCTATTGACACGCTTCCTTGAATATGCCCTATTTACATTTGTTGTTATTTATACTATAGATTAAAAAGGATTAGTAACAAAAAATGAGTCAACCCTATGAGTTGGCGCAAATTCAAGAGTTGATGTTTTTGAAAATAACCTGCAAGCACCTCCACCCTCGCCCTCTCACCTAGGCCCTCAGCCCCCAAGTGCCAGCTTATAAAATTTGATCTTTACCAAGGGATACTAGATCCTTATCTTAATTCTACCTTTGCTCACAATTTATTCCTTAATGTTACCTATATCCACAATCCGATCCTATATTTCATAAGTGATAATAGAAATACCAGATGTATGTGTAGGTAAGGTTAGTAGTAGCCTTAATACAAAAAATATTTGTCTTGTTCATTAATAAACATTAACCTTAATGTTTATTTTACTGAGCTTGGAAAAAAGGGAATGATGTAGTATCTGATCCATTGGTTACGTCTGATATTTTAATTCCTTTAAAATATTATAAAAGAGAACTAACACTTGAATACAGCTTTAGTCGACTAAATATTTATCTATATCCTTAGGGTTTTTTGGTGTATATAAAATAGAGGTACACATTGACCCAGGAAATTTATAAAAAAATTTGTTAAGTATAAACTGACAAGAATTATTTTATGCATAAATAGATATGTAAATTTTTTATTTGAATAATGTGTATATAGTAAACCAAAGAAATATTTTAAATTATTTTTATCTTTATTACTTTTTGCCATTATTTCAGGTATTGTAAATCATACATTATGTACCTATATAATCTCACACTACAGCGGGCTACAGGCATTACTCATGCAGTTCATGGAAATTTTTCTGGAAGTAAGGCTCAAGAAATTTTGGTGTCTCGAGGAAAATGTCTCGAGTTACTAAGACCAGATCCAAACACAGGAAAAGTCCATACTTTATTAACTGTTGAAATTTTTGGCGTTATCCGTTCTCTTATGGCTTTCCGACTTACTGGGGGAACAAAAGGTATTATTTTGACTTTGGGAAATGAGTTTATTCTTACTAACATTTTTATTGAATGTTTTATGACAAAGATTTTATTAAAACTTTCAACCATGTGTGTATAAATTGCTTAAAATTTAAAATTTCATAGATTTTTCTGTTTTCTAATTTTTATCTTTATTTTTCTCTAATTTTTTAAATTATAGTAATATTTGTTAATTTTTTTATCTATTTATTTTCCATTGTTAACTCAACTTTAACTTACGTTTACTGTGATTTTCCTTGCTAAAAATTATCAGTCAACCTTTTCTTTGTAAAATACCGCACAAACTTAAAAACTATCTGTAAACATGTGGGAAAAACCATAGACCTTGAATACAAAAGAATTTATTTATTATACAATTGCCTATTCATTGTAAAATACCCCACAAACTTCAAAACGATCTTTAGGTACGTTGGAAAACCCATAGACTTTAGTCACAAAAGAATGGCTACCATGTACTCTGTTTAATAATTATTGTCCAGATAGTTGCAAATATTTAACCTAGAATACAGCACAATATACAGGAAAAAATTCGTAAACATACAGCAATGCTAATCTGAGAGAAATGGTAGAATGTACATAAACGGGAATGCTCTCGCTGGCCGTATCGTGATCTCACGTACTGGTACGTGAATGCTAATCAATAGGTTTATGAATCCCGGTATATATGTTTACATAAGGCAGAAATCTTCTACATTTGTGTATGTGACTGTTTTATTTCACTTATTACATTAGTTTGATCACAGAAATGTTTTATATAAAGTACATTTAATTTTCCAAATTTTTAAGTATTTATTAGTAGTAAGTTTTTATTTTTTATTTTGATTAGCAGAAGAATTTATTTATTATACAATTGCCTATTCATTGTAAAATACCCCACAAACTTCAAAACGATCTTTAGGTACGTTGGAAAACCCATAGACTTTAGTCACAAAAGAATGGCTACCATGTACTCTGTTTAATAATTATTGTCCAGATAGTTGCAAATATTTAACCTAGAATACAGCACAATATACAGGAAAAAATTCGTAAACATACAGCAATGCTAATCTGAGAGAAATGGTAGAATGTACATAAACGGGAATGCTCTCGCTGGCCGTATCGTGATCTCACGTACTGGTACGTGAATGCTAATCAATAGGTTTATGAATCCCGGTATATATGTTTACATAAGGCAGAAATCTTCTACATTTGTGTATGTGACTGTTTTATTTCACTTATTACATTAGTTTGATCACAGAAATGTTTTATATAAAGTACATTTAATTTTCCAAATTTTTAAGTATTTATTAGTAGTAAGTTTTTATTTTTTATTTTGATTAGCAGATTGAATCTGTTGGGCATTATTTCAATTAATTAACTGTAGATTGTAGTTTGATAAATTAGCTGCAGATTTTAATTGATTAAATGTAAATTAATTTTTGAAACAATTGCCAAGGGCCCAAACTATGTTCTTGTATAAATTACTTTAAGGTTGAATTTCCTAAAAGTGTAAGTTATTGTTCAAAGCTATTTAATTGTTTATGTTATATGTCTTATCTCTGTAATTCTCAACCATTTTCAGTAATAGAATTTTTATTTTTACACATATTATACTTATTTGTACACATGACAAGATGATGTTGAAAAATAGTCATACCATGATTAAATTGGTTTAGCTCTTGATCAACAAGTATACATATTATATCACTATATTTAAAACTTTTTAAAATTGAGTCACTTCTATTGTTTTCATTTACAGTAGCAACTTGTACAGACAGAGTAATGTTTTTATATTTTTTACACTTAAATAGCTAGTTATGCATTTGAATCTGAATCTTTACATCACAGTTAAAAGTTACTAAAAAGAAGTTTTAGATGTGTATATTGTATGTATGAGTCTGTATTATATATTACAAAACAATTTCTGCAGTGCAGTATTTTAAATTAAATTTTATTGATTTGACAAATGTTATTTGGATCCAAAATAAACTACATTTATAAAAAACATTTTTGAAAAAAAGATTAAGGTGCCAGAAATAGTAAACTTTGCCTAGGATGTATGGAGATATTAAAAATAAATGTTTTTATGCAAAATATACAGTAATAGCTCTTTTTTAATAATTTTTTTTCAGATTACATCGTTGTTGGCTCGGATTCTGGCAGAATAGTTATTTTAGAATATTTGCCTTCAAAGAATATTTTAGAGAAAGTACATCAAGAAACATTTGGTAAAAGTGGCTGCCGTAGGATAGTACCAGGACAGTATTTAGCAATTGATCCAAAGGGACGTGCCGTAATGATTGGTAAGGTCACACGTTGCATATTAAACAAAATGTGTAAAACTAAATAATTGAATACTTAGATTTAACTAATTAATTTTACAGATATTTAAAAGCTCTGATAAACAATTAAAAAATAAACTAGCAATAAAAGAATGTAACAACCTAAAGGAAAATTAATTTTCAACTCAAACTACCAATTGTTTAAAATCTTTCTCTAAAATATTATTGTTCTCTGTCTAGAATAGAATATTTATTTATCAAGGCTCTTCTGGGTGTTTGTGTATGCTATAGGAGGACACAGTTTTCAATATTAAATTATATATATTTTTAATTATTTATAATATTGGTCTATATAATAATTTTATTAATTATTACATTTTATAAAGAATCTTGTAATTTTACATACATAATTTTTTAAAATATATTATCTGCATTAGTGTAAATTTGATATTAATATGAGCATTAACTCTTTGGGTGTCACTTGGCAATTAAATCAACTCTTGTATGTGTCCTAACTTTTCTGGAGGCTGATTTAATCGGCCTAGCAGTTCCGTATGGATTTTTGCCATCGGCTGATGTCATCGACTCATTAGTGGCATTAGTATTTTGCTATCGGGCAATAGCTAGACAATCTACAAACACATAATTAATATTTTTATAGCACTTGAAGGGTTAAGGAAGATCAATATTTTTTATGATTAAATACATACGAGGTCTGTTCAAAAAATACGCTGACTGTTTGAATTTCGCGGCTCTAGTTAGTTTCAGGAGAATCCGCTTGGTGTCGCTAGGTTCGTATAAATCAGCTGATTAACACGCAGTATTTCAGTCGCAGATATCTTCATTTGTTGATGTTACACTGAGTTACAAGCAGTTTAGTAAAGAGTGTTTTTTTTTTTGTTTGTCGGATTGTAAAATGGACAGCCTGAAGGAGCAACGAATTGGTTGTTTGAGTTTTGGGAATAAGAAAAGGTCACAAGGAGCAAGCTCAGGTGAGTAGGGGGGGGGGGGAAGAACAGTGATCGAGTGTTTGGCCAAAAACTCACGAGTTCTGAGTGCTGAGTGAGCTGGAGCGTTGTCGTGATGGAAAAACCCGTTATCACTTCTCCACAGTTCTGGCCTTTTGCATCGGACGGCGTCCCTCAGACATTTCAGTACTTCAATGTATGTATAGAGGTTGACTGTAGAGCCTTCAGGGAGGTACTCGTAGCATCCAAAAAAAAAACTGTCAGCATCACCTTGACATTCGACCGAACTTGGTGAACTTTTTTGGGTCTTGGGGACGTTTGGCTCACCCATTGGGATGATTGGACCTTCGTTTCAATGCCGTAACCATACACCCATGATTCATCATCGGTTATAATTCTTGACAAAAAGTTCTCATCTTCATTTGAACGATCAAGCAGTTCCCGACAAACCCGATTGGCTTTTTGGTCGTCGGTCATCAGGCGTGGCACAAATTTTGCAGCGACGCGGTGCATCTTCAATTTTTCGGTCAAAATCTCGTAACAAGATCCAACTGATATCCTACACTCTTCGGAAAGCTCTCTAAGGGTCAGACTTCGATTTTCGCGCACTAGGGTGTTGATTTTGTCAACGTGTGGGTCGTCAGTTGACGTTGAAGGACGTCCAGGACGCTCATCGTCATCAATCGATTGTCAGCCACCCTTGAAACGTTCATGCCACTTGAAATATGGAGTACGCTTCATGGCAACATGGCCGTAGGCCGTTATTAGCATGGCAAATGTTTCTGTTGCAGATTTCCCTAGTTTTACACAAAATTTCACAGCAATTCGTTGCTCCTTCAGGCTGTCCATTTTCCGACAAACGAAAAAAAAAAACTCTACTAAACTGTGTGTAACTCATCAACAAATGAAGATATCTGCGACAAATACCGCGTTTTAATCAGCTGATTTATACGAACCTAGCGACACCAAACGGATTCTCCTGAAACTAACTACAACCGCAAAATTCAAACTGTCCGCGTATTTTTTGAACAGACTTCGTATATGTAACCGAAGCATGAATATAGTTTCAATACAACACTTTGAATTTGAAGCTTTAAGTAGGCATGCAAGTGATAAACAACTATGTCCCACAGGTACTCATAAGTTATAAGTTAATTAAAACAAGCTCTTTGTAATATATATAATTTGTATCAAATTATTGTGTTTATAACATATTCAACAGTAAGTCAAGAAAATATTAATGAGGCAACTAGGTGGTAAAGGACAATGCACTGCTGACCTAAATCTTTTTATCTAGATAGCTACCCAGTTCCTTAGTAGGTTTGACTTCAGCCCCAAATGCAGGGCAACACAGCAATCAAAATATACAAGTTATCAAAAATTATTAATGTGTCTTCCAATGTATGGTAGCATAGAGTGCAAAGATTAACTATAAATAAACACACAGAAATCTTGTACACTGAAAATATAAATGATAATAATATTTTGTAGAATGTTGATACACTGTTTTATTTGCAGGAATGTGATAAAACATGTGTTATCTGATTATAGCAGTTAATAATTTCAATGTTCTTTTTGTAATTATTTAAAATATCTGTAAGTTCTGTTATAGTCTTAAGTTGAATATATTGTTGAACATAATACCTGAGCACCCACTCTTATAGTTGCCAGGTAAAAGTATAGAAAATCTACATTCTTGATGTATCTGCAGTCTGTGTTCCACCTTATATGATGTGATTTTATACTACTGATCTGACTATGACACTTTTATTAATTTGCATTTTATTACTATTCATATGTTGAATGTGAATGAGTTTTCTTACAGTCTATATAAACATTGTTGAATATATTATCTGAGTGTAAATTGTTATAAATGCCATAGCATTATATCAACAATCCGTGATATACTTGAAATGATGTAATGATATACTATCTCAATATGGCAGGTGATTAGTTTCCATATTCTTACCCTTCATATGTTAAATACGTATGAGAGACATTCCATGTTAAATTAACCGATGTCCTGGGCAACTATCGCTTGAATTTTTTGTTATTTATTTACAAATATAACCAACAATATATATATAATGAGCTTAGATTTTAAATGTTTTAGTCATTACAACTATGATAACATTGACATTTTGACTCTGATCTTGTATCTTCAAGATATAGACACTAATTGACCTAGACATTTTAATTAATATTCTCTTCATGTTTTAAAGGCATTTAATATATTTACATCATGCCTATATAAACTTTAAGGACAAGGTTTAAGTCTTATTTAATAAAGGAATTGGGTTTTTTCATGAAACTACCAATTTTACAGGTGAACAGTATATCTTGGATCTTAAATATCTTTAAAAAGCAAGTGATAAGAGGTTTAAAAAGATTTTACCTAGAGTATAATATTCTTTACAGTATTAGTCTGAACATGCACTATTATAATTGCCATAACATGATGATATCTACAGTCCGTGTTTCACCTGATATGATGTGATTATACCTTACTGATCTGACTATGGCACTTCATTAATTGTGTGTTATTTCAGCTTGCATTTTATTACCATTCGTGTGTTGAATGTGAATGAGTTTTCTTATATTCTGTATAGACATCATTGTTGAACATAACATATGAGCCTAAATTGTTTAAATGTCATAGCATGATGATATCTACAGTCCGTGTTTCACCTGATATGATGTGATTATACCTTACTGATCTGACTATGGCACTTCATTAATTGTGTGTTATTTCAGCTTGCATTTTATTACCATTTGTGTGTTGAATGTGAATGAGTTTTCTTATATTCTGTATAGACATCATTGTTGAACATAACATATGAGCCTAAATTGTTTAAATGTCATAGCATGATGATATCTACAGTCCGTGTTTCACCTGATATGATGTGATTATACCTTACTTATCTGACTATGGCACTTCCTTAATTGCGTGTAATTTCAGGTAGCATTTTATTACCATTCGTGTGTTGAATGTGAATGAGTTTACTTATATTCTGTATAGACATCATTGTTGAACATAACATATGAGCCTAAATTGTTTAAATGTCATAGCATGATGATATCTACAGTCCGTGTTTCACCTGATATGATGTGATTATACCTTACTTATCTGACTGTGGCACTTCATTAATTGCGTGTAATTTCAGGTAGCATTTTATTACCATTTGTGTGTTGAAAAAATGTTGAACATAACATATGAGCCTAAATTGTTTAAATGCCATGGCATGATGATATCTACAGTCCGTGTTTCACCTGATATGATGTGATTATGCCTTACTGATCTTGACTATGGCACTTCATTAATTGTGTGTTATTTCAGCTTGCATTTTATTACCATTCGTGTGTTGAATGTGAATGAGTTTTCTTATATTCTGTATAGACATCATTGTTGAACATAACATATGAGCCTAAATTGTTTAAATGTCATAGCATGATGATATCTACAGTCCGTGTTTCACCTGATATGATGTGATTATACCTTACATATCTGACTATGACACTTCATTAATTGCGTGTTATTTCAGGTAGCATTTTATTACCATTTGTGTGTTGAAAAAATGTTGAACATAACATATGAGCCTAAATTGTTTAAATTAGGGATGGGCCGATTCCTAAAATTTTCGATTCCGATTCCGATTCCGATTCTAAAATTTTCCTTTCGATTCTCGATTCTTTCAAGTTATATTAGCTTATATGCTAGTTCTCTAATAATTAATTTAGTTAACATCTTGGTCATATGGCAAAACCTTATAAAAGTTCTGTTTTAATGTAATAGGCTACACAAAACCTTCAACCGTGAGAGTGATATCTGTCTATAATATAATTTATTAAGGTTAAGTTTCGGAGGAATAATACAGTGTTTCTGTTATCCGTCTATTCGCTCAACCGTCATGGCCACGGTTCCGACGGTGACGGTTAATCGAGATTTTACTGTACTTTTTTGTGTTTTGTTCTGACATCTATAAATCAGTGGCAGTAAGACACGTGGGGGAGAGAGAGCAAAAGAGAGTATCGAACCCACTCTAGTGAGAGAGAGAGACGAGCGATGTCAAACGACCAGAAATGGTTACGATCTTGATTGCTGTTGCTTCATAAATAATAATATTTTCGTTTACTTTAATCATTTAATTCATTCAAATCAACTAATACATAAATAAGACATAGTTGGTAATTAATTATTTTTCCACACAAATATAATAAATTTTGTTTGGTAATAAATTACTCCACACGCATATTTTAATAGTTAACAAAATAGGAATCGGAATCGACACTTTTATGAATGAAGAATCGAGTATCGACGATTCCTCGATACCACCTAGAATCGACGATTCCTGGAATCGAGAATTGGAATCGGCCCATTCCTAACTAATACATAAATAAGACATAGTTGGCAATTAATTATTTTTCCACACAAATATAATAAATTTTGTTTGGTAATAAATTACTCCACACGCATATTTTAATAGTTAACAAAATAGGAATCGGAATCGACACTTTTATGAATGAAGAATCGAGTATCGACGATTCCTCGATACCACCTAGAATCGACGATTCCTGGAATCGAGAATCGGAATCGGCCCATTCCTAGTTTAAATGTCATAGCATGATGATATCTACAGTCCGTGTTTCACCTGATATGATGTGATTATACCTTACTTATCTGACTATGGCACTTCATTAATTGCGTGTTATTTCAGGTAGCATTTTATTACCATTTGTGTGTTGAATGTGAATGAGTTTTCTTATATTCTGTATAGACATCATTGTTGAACATAACATATGAGCCTAAATTGTTTAAATGTCATAGCATGATGATATCTACAGTCCGTGTTTCACCTGATATGATGTGATTATACCTTACTTATCTGACTATGGCACTTCATTAATTGCGTGTTATTTCAGGTAGCATTTTATTACCATTTGTGTGTTTAATGTGAATGAGTTTTCTTATATTCCGTATAGACATAATTGTTGAACATAACATATGAGCCTAAATTGTTCAAATGTTGTAGCATATTGATAAAAAGATATACGCCTTTTTATTAAATGATTACACTCCCAACTTCTAAGTGCTTAATGCTTCAGAAACATCATGATTTGCTTTTGCCAATCACATGCAAATTGAGTATTTCTGTTCCTAACATGTTAGCTGCCACTAATAAAGTAAATTTTTGTTTACTTGAGTTTCCTCCGAAACAGGGGTCGGTTTTAAAAGTCAGTGTCTTGTTGAGGAAACATTGTTACAAACATATCGGTTTCATCAGCATTGAATATGTCCACTTTGTTTTAAAATCTGGTCCCAATTTTATAATATAGTCTATAGCAAACTTTGAGGTATACCGAATTTTTTTAAAACATCCAACCTTTTTTATAACATTCACCTTTTATGCATTATTTAAACACCTTATTTATGATATTTTTTCAAAGCACTTTCAACTCACAGCACAAATGAAAGTAAGGAAACAAGATGAATGTGAGGAAGAAGGGACAGTGGTAGGAAGGGGAAGCAATACATAGCTATAAGTCCTGAATTCTTCTAATCTGCATTTTACTAACATTTAGTCTATTCAGGACAGAAAGTGTACTACAGTACACTACTGTATTGTATTTTGTGTTAAATTTACTGCATTACTACCTGATAACCTCATTCTTGGTTTTACTGTCCTTCCTGCTGGAACAAACAATTTCCTGCAAAACTCTTTGTGAGCTGCCAATGTAGCACATTTCTTTTTTTTATTTGAAGAAAATATTTCGCTATTATCTATTTACAAATAGAACAAAGAGTATTAATAAATTTGAATTTGAAATTTTTCACCAATTTTGCAAGTGATAACCATGAAAAAATAATTGGATATAGTACCTGAACATACACTGTTATAAGTGCCAAACATGATGATATCTACAGTCCGTGTTTCACCTGATATGATGTGATTATACCTTACTGATCTGACTAAGGCACTTATATCAGTTAGAATTTTATCACCATTCATATCTAACCTGTGGATGAGTTTTCCTATATTCTATATAAACATCATTCTTGAATATATTATCTGAACATAAATTGTTATAAATGCCATAGCATTATATCTGTAATCCGTGAAATAATGTAATAATATACTATCTCACTATGGCAGATGATTAGTTTACATATGCTTACCCTTCATATGATAAATGCATATGATAGAACATTCCATGTAAAATTAACCAATGATCTGGACAATGATCGCTTGAAATTTTATTATTAATTTACAAATATAACCAAGAATATTAATAAGCTTAGATTTTAAATGTTTCAGTCATTACATTTTGCGTTATAAGAAGTCATAACTATAATAAGATTGAAAATTTGACTCTGTTTTCATATCTTTAAGACATAAACACTAATTGACCTAAAGATTTTAATTAATGTTATTCTCTTTAGATTTTAAAGGTGTTTAATATGTCTACAACATGCCTATATCAAACCCATTTCTGTAATCTAAAATTAAAAAATTTGAAAAATCCCAAAACGCCTCTGTTTGTAAATATTGTATATTGCATACTACTGTGTTAGCAATGGGCCAAGTTTGGTTAGAGGACAAAATTGAAGTCTTATTTTTAAAAGTAATTGAATTTTTTCATGAAGCTACCAATTTTGCATATGAATTTTACCTTGGTTCTCAAATATCTTTACAAAGCAAGTGATAAGAAGATTAAATCCAATTTGTATAGAGCATATTATTTTAAAGTTTAGTCCTAGCATACACTGTAATAATTGCCATAGCATGATGATATCTACAGTCCGTGTTTCACCTGATATTGTGTGATTATACCTTACTTATCTGACTATGGCACTTATTACTTGCATGCTATTTTATTACCGTTCATATGTTGTTGAATGTGAATGAGTTTTCTTATAGTTTGTATAGACATCATTGTTAAACATAACATCTGAGCTTAAAATTTTTGTAAATGTCAGCATGATGATATCTACAGTCTGTGATTCACCGATATATTATACTTTTTTGTGTTATAAAAAGACCTCAGGTTTTGTTTGTTTATACTAATTGTATATTGCATACTATTTTGTTAGCAATGGGTCAAGTTTTGTTGAGGGACAAAATTGGTGTCCCATTAAAAAATAATAATAATAATAATGATATTCATAGGTATTGACACGTAAGATGGCACTAGACCGATTGATATAAATTGTGTACTAACATAGATTAAAAAAAAAAACATTGTCTGCTTTCATGCGGGTTGTGGCAATTGTCCTCACAGCCCTCAGGGTGGTTCAGTACATGAAATATGAAATGCTATAAATGATGTATATCTACACCCCTGAAATGTTCGCAGAACAGTCTTTGCCTAATCTCCCTCCCCCCCACCACATATAGTGTCATACCAAGTCTAAGTGCCAGCTTATGTGTCAACAACCATGTATATGAAACTACCAATTTCATACATATACAGATGAGTTACTCTAATCCAGTGTAATCCGCATTATACATTCGCTGCGGTAAATAGTTTGGTGCATTCGTCAGGTCAGCAAAGATATTTAAAAATTCAGTTGCAGCAGCCTCGTTGAACGATAGCCAAGGCGCTTGTTATAATGATCAATCTGGTCTGTGGTAGCAGCAAATTACTTGTCTCTGCTCATTAAAAAATTGTAAAGCTTTTTCTTTAATCAAGGGCACATTAATTGGGACCAAGAAAAATTTAAAGTGTCTCCCAAAACTAACACGTGGCTTCTGAGAAGTTGGTACCAAAACTGCACAGCCTTAGTATTATGTGTATTTGTAGACATTCAGGAGAAAAATTGTAACTTCAATTCTATAAAAGGTATTGTTGTGTTTTTGGTGTCACAATGTTTAACATATCCCAATGTTGGTCCTTTTTGCTAACGTTCCTGCCGTCCAAAAATCGCCTAGTTGGTCCTTGAAGGGTATAAATCTTTCTGATCAGATAATCAAAAGTTCTGATACTATGGGTTCGGATAGTTGGAGTTCTACGGTATTATACTGCTATGATATTTTTTTAGTTGTGTATGTTGTTTTGTGTGATATAAAAGATGATTTTACTCTATTTTCACAGGTGCCATTGAAAAACAAAAACTTGTTTATATTTTAAACAGAGATGCAGAGGCCAGATTAACTATTTCATCCCCTTTGGAAGCACACAAAAGCAACACTCTTGTATATCATATGGTTGGAGTAGATGTTGGTTTTGAAAATCCCATGTTCGCTTGTCTTGAAATTGATTATGAGGTAAGATAGTGGTAAGGGATAGGAATTTCTTTAAACTTAACGATATGTTTATTATCTTAAATTAATAGAATTTTAAAATTAATACACATAAAAGTAGCTTTGAAAAATTGAAATCTGTTTATTTACGACATATCTTGGATTATTGTAACAATTCACAAATAAAATAAAGAGCATATAGAAATCTTTGGAACTCTACGTCACATACCAACTTGCTGCGATAAATGCCTAGTCGACTCGCAGACTTGGTTTTATACAAACTGCGATGTTAGTAACAATTACAGAAGTTCGGACTAAATTAGGCTTATTTCTCCATTTATTTACAATTGTGCTCGTACTACGCCTTTTCCGTAACAACACTTGAACCATCCTCTTGCCAGGAATAGTACTCTCTGGGTATCTCTCACAAAACTTTTCACGCATTTCACTAATTGAACCGCTTCGGACATAGCATGCTACAATATAAACTCTTTTCCACTGAATACGACTGCATTGTGCCAATTAACCTGTCCACATCCGCGGTGTTTGCTACATTATTATAACCTTCACATTTGCGGGTTGTACACGGTAAGGGAAAAATAGGGGGAATTTCCCTTGATTCCGCATAAACATATACAATCTTGACTAAGTTATGGGCGGATATACTTTTATGCGAGTCACCCTGTATTTTGCACCTTTTAAGTATTTTCATTTTTAACACAAATTCACATCTTTAATAATGTTGTAAAACATTTCTTAAGTATTGCAGTGGATTATATTCTCTAGATAAAAACGGTTGATTTAGGTTTTAATAAATTGTAACCTGAGGTAATTTTAAGAAAATAATTTTTTAATCAGTTGAAGTATAGAGAGTATATCCTATGAATTAATAGACTTCAGTCTAATTTTTTTTTGTCCTTTTGTAGTTATACAGATGAAACCAATAATGCTGTTGTTACTTTTGAATAGTTTTCTACTATCACTATAGACAGTGATTATTTTTTCTGTCTAAACACTTTTTATCACTGTCAATTTTTATCTCATTGGTTTATTAAATGAAATCATACTGTTTTTTTCTTATATTCAACAGAATTTAGCATAATAATATTATTGCGAAAATTGTATTTAGTAATTATAGGTTTTCTGTTGCATGTTGTAATTATACAGGTAGATTAATGTTCAACAAATTAATAAACATATCTCACTACAATCCTTGTATCAGATATTTTAGTAGAATTTTGCACTTAGTATTCGTTTGTATGCAATTGTTATATCTACTATTACGAAATGGTAATGAATTTCGCCTTATTGGCTTTTTGATTCAATTATAACTGTATCATATTTGCAACTCCTAATGCACTTTGTCTTATTGGCTTAGTGTTTCGCTAGTTGGTAAAGCAATTCATACTGCTATCCTTCTGTTATACTCTTTATAGAATTTAGCAGCGTGGAAAAGTACTGAAACATTTTTTTTTTTTAATTACAATTAACTTATTCCAATTTAAAACCTAATCTATCGTTCTAATTTTCCATTTAACATTTTGTAAAACATTTCACACTCAATATTTTTATCACTTCTCTTGATAGAATTTTGGACTATAAAACATCACATGTAATTGTAATTGCATAATATTTCCAACTCCTAATGCAATTCGCCTTACTGGCTTAGTGTTTCGCTAGTTGGTAAAGCAATTCATACTGTTATATACTCTTTATATAATTTAGCGGTGTGGAAAAGTAAAGAAACAGTTTTTTTTTTAATTACAATGAACTTATTCCAATTTCTATAATAATCTATTCATGTAATTTTCCATTTAACAATTTTTAAAACATTTCACACTCAATATTTTTATCACCTCTCTTCATAGAATTTTGGACTATAAAACATCACATATAATTGTTTCTATGTAGTTATAACGGCATAATATTTCCAACTTCTAATGCACTTCGCCTTATTGGCTTAGTGTTTCGCTAGTTGGTATAGCAATTCATACTGCTATCCTTCTGTTATACTCTTTATAGAATTTAGCAGCGTGCAAAAGTACTGAAACATTTTTTTAAAAATTACAATGAACTTATTCCAATTTAAAACCTAATCTATCGTTGTAATTTTCCATTTAACATTTTGTAAAACATTTCACACTCAATACTTTTATCACTTCTCTTGATAGAAGTTTGGACTATAAAACATCACATTTAATTATAATTGCATAATATTTCCAACTTCTAATGCACTTCGCCTTATTGGCTTAGTGTTTCGCTAGTTGGTATAGCAATTCATACTGCTATCCTTCTGTTATACTCTTTATAGAATTAAGCAGCGTGGAAAAGTACTGAAACATTTTTTTAAAAATTACAGTGAACTTATTCCAATTTAAAACCTAATCTATCGTTGTAATTTTCCATTTAACATTTTGTAAAACATTTCACACTCAATACTTTTATCACTTCTCTTGATAGAATTTTGGACTATAAAACATCACATTTAATTATAATTGCATAATATTTCCAACTCCTAATGCAATTCGTCTTACTGGCTTAGTGTTTCGCTAGTTGGTAAAGCAATTCATACTGTTATATACTCTTTATATAATTTAGCGGTGTGGAAAAGTAATGAAACGGTTTTTTTTTTAAAATTACAGTGAACTTATTCCAATTTCTATAATAATCTATTCATGTAATTTTCCATTTAACAATTTTTAAAACATTTCACACTCAATATTTTTATCACCTCTCTTGATAGAATTTTGGACTATAAAACATCACATATAATTGTTTCTATGTAGTTATAACTGCATAATATTTCCAACTTCTAATGCACTTCGCCTTATTTTCTTAGTGTTTCGCTAGTTGGTATAGCAATTCATACTGCTATCCTTCTGTTATACTCTTTATAGAATTTAGCAGCGTGGAAAAGTACTGAAACATTTTTTTAAAAATTACAATGAACTTATTCCAATTTAAAACCTAATCTATCGTTGTAATTTTCCATTTAACATTTTGTAAAACATTTCACACTCGATACTTTTATCACTTCTCTTGATAGAAGTTTGGACTATAAAACATCACATTTAATTATAATTGCATAATATTTCCAACTTCTAATGCACTTCGCCTTATTGGCTTAGTGTTTCGCTAGTTGGTAAAGCAATTCATACTGTTATATACTCTTTATATAATTTAGCGGTGTGGAAAAGTAATGAAACAGTTTTTTTTTTTAATTACAATGAACTTATTCCAATTTCTATAATAATCTATTCATGTAATTTTCCATTTAACAATTTTTAAAACATTTCACACTCAATATTTTTATCACCTCTCTTCATAGAATTTTGGACTATAAAACATCACATATAATTGTTTCTATGTAGTTATAACGGCATAATATTTCCAACTCCTAATGCACTTTGTCTTATTGGCTTAGTGTTTCGCTAGTTGGTATAGCAATTCATACTGCTATCCTTCTGTTATACTCTTTATAGAATTTAGCAGCGTGGAAAAGTACTGAAACATTTTTTTAAAAATTACAATGAACTTATTCCAATTTAAAACCTAATCTATCGTTGTAATTTTCCATTTAACATTTTGTAAAACATTTCACACTCAATACTTTTATCACTTCTCTTGATAGAAGTTTGGACTATAAAACATCACATTTAATTATAATTGCATAATATTTCCAACTTCTAATGCACTTCGCCTTATTGGCTTAGTGTTTCGCTAGTTGGTAAAGCAATTCATACTGCTATCCTTCTGTTATACTCTTTATAGAATTAAGCAGCGTGGAAAAGTACTGAAACATTTTTTTAAAAATTACAGTGAACTTATTCCAATTTAAAACCTAATCTATCGTTGTAATTTTCCATTTAACATTTTGTAAAACATTTCACACTCAATACTTTTATCACTTCTCTTGATAGAATTTTGGACTATAAAACATCACATTTAATTATAATTGCATAATATTTCCAACTCCTAATGCACTTCGCCTTACTGGCTTAGTGTTTCGCTAGTTGGTAAAGCAATTCATACTGTTATATACTCTTTATATAATTTAGCGGTGTGGAAAAGTAATGAAACAGTTTTTTTTTTAAATTACAATGAACCTATTCCAATTTCTATAATAATCTATGCATGTAATTTTCCATTTAACAATTTTTAAAACATTTCACACTCAATATTTTTATCACCTCTCTTGATAGAATTTTGGACTATAAAACATCACATATAATTGTTTTTATGTAGTTATAACTGCATAATATTTCCAACTTCTAATGCACTTCGCCTTATTTTCTTAGTGTTTCGCTAGTTGGTATAGCAATTCATACTGCTATCCTTCTGTTATACTCTTTATAGAATTTAGCAGCGTGGAAAAGTACTGAAACATTTTTTTAAAAATTACAGTGAACTTATTCCAATTTAAAACCTAATCTATCGTTGTAATTTTCCATTTAACATTTTGTAAAACATTTCACACTCAATACTTTTATCACTTCTCTTGATAGAATTTTGGACTATAAAATATCACATTTAATTATAATTGCATAATATATCCAACTCCTAATGCAATTCGTCTTACTGGCTTAGTGTTTCGCTAGTTGGTAAAGCAATTCATACTGTTATATACTCTTTATATAATTTAGCGGTGTGGAAAAGTAATGAAACGGTTTTTTTTTTAAAATTACAGTGAACTTATTCCAATTTCTATAATAATCTATTCATGTAATTTTCCATTTAACAATTTTTAAAACATTTCACACTCAATATTTTTATCACCTCTCTTGATAGAATTTTGGACTATAAAACATCACATATAATTGTTTCTATGTAGTTATAACGGCATAATATTTCCAACTTCTAATGCACTTCGCCTTATTGGCTTAGTGTTTCGCTAGTTGGTATAGCAATTCATACTGCTATCCTTCTGTTATACTCTTTATAGAATTTAGCAGCGTGGAAAAGTACTGAAACATTTTTTTAAAAATTACAATGAACTTATTCCAATTTAAAACCTAATCTATCGTTGTAATTTTCCATTTAACACTTTGTAAAACATTTCACACTCGATACTTTTATCACTTCTCTTGATAGAAGTTTGGACTATAAAACATCACATTTAATTATAATTGCATAATATTTCCAACTTCTAATGCACTTCGCCTTATTGGCTTAGTGTTTCGCTAGTTGGTAAAGCAATTCATACTGCTATCCTTCTGTTATACTCTTTATAGAATTTAGCAGCGTGGAAAAGTACTGAAACATTTTTAAAAAAATTACAATGAACTTATTCCAATTTAAAACTTAATCTATCGTAATTTTCCATTTAACATTTTGTAAAATATTTCACACTCATCACTTCTCTTGATAGAATTTTGGACTATAAAACATCACATGTCATTATAATTGCATAATATTTCCAACTCCTAATGCACTTCGCCTTATTGGCTTAGTGTTTCGCTAGTTGGTAAAGCAATTCATACTGCTATCCTTCTGTTATACTCTTTATAGAATTTAGCAGCGTGGAAAAGTAATGAAACAGTTTTTGTTATAAATACACTTGAGGTTTATAATTCCTAATATAATTTTATGTGGTCTTGAACTAAATATAAAATATTACACACTGCAATCCTTGTATCAGTCCTCTTATTAGAATTTTGAATTGTAAAATTCCAAACACATTTTTTTTTATTCAAATTATAACTGTATATTTCCAACTCCTAATGCACTTCGCTTTATTGGCTTAGTGTTTCGCTAGTTGGTAAAGCAATTCATACTGCTATCCTTCTATTGTACTCTTTATAGAATTTAGCGGTGTGGAAAAGTATTGAAACATTTTTAAAAATATTACAATGAACTTATTCCAATTTAAAACATAATCTATCCTTGTAATTTTACATTTAACAATTTGTAAAACATTTCTCACTCAATATTTGTATCACCTCACTTAGTAGAATTTTGGACCATAAAACTTCTCATGTAATCGTTTCTATATAATTATAACTACATAATATTTCCTTCCAACTTCTAATGCACTTCGCCTTATTGGCTTAGTGTTTCGCTAGCTTGTAAAGCAATTCATACTGCTATCCTTCTGTGATACTCTTTATAGAATTTGTCAGTGTGGAAAAGTATTGAAACAGTTTTTTTTTTTTTAAATTACATTCAGCCGGTCCCAATTTAGCAATAGGTAAAAGGATAAGTAAACTTTTTTATTCAGAATATGGACATACATTAAAACACACACTCATTTAGTTTTAATTACAAATTATTATTATTATTATTATTTTGATAAACAGGTATACCTTTGATATAAAATTGTTCCAACTTTTTAAGCTGAAAGTTTCATCGTTAACTTTGAGTTACGCAAGTTGGTATAGTAAAGGTTTTAATTTTTTCAAATCAATATAATACTTCTTTGTATTTTGAAAAAATTAAAATATATGTATATTTTTATTGTTTATGTTACAGACCATTATCTACTGAAATAAAAAGTGCAAAAACTCAACAGTTGTACAAGTTGTGTATATGCATTATTGTATAGTTTATTTTTGTCATACATTTGATCATATTATGATTTGCCAAACCTATAATCAGTAAATGTATGATATATAAATCTTGAATGCTAAACTGGGGCATTCATCCTCAAATCAAGGCTTTTGGATTCCTTAAATGATCTACAATCGCTTTACTTTTAATTCCCCATCAAAAGAAGCCAAGCAGCTTTTTTCATGTGCTATTAACTAACCCCTGTGTTCTCTTATACTGTAATACAAGTCTTTTTTCAAAATGTAATTTTTTGTTTTAATAATACACTTTGAAACTGGTTTTGCCAGATACCATTGGATTACTCTTGGAACCATTGAATTTCTAGTATTCCACAGTTACTATTTCAACTTCTCCTTGCCTCAAAACACATTAGCAATTTCTCTTAAATTCATCCCTTAAATATTTTTAAATTTTTTGTTGATGTATGTAGCACTTCATTTATGTCGACAAACTATTCTTAAAGAAATAGTCCTTTTAAAATATCACAATACTGGCCACTCTTTTCTATGTCCTTCGTGCTTTTCTATCATTTATTCCATCCTTATATTTTCTTCTTAACAAATTCCTCTTTAACTCGTTGAGTGTGATGGGCGTGTATGAACACCCATGCCCTATTGGCGCCTGCGGCATTAGGCGTTACCGCATTTCCCCTCTCAATTCAATGGTTCAACAAATCGTTGGCCATTGCCAGAAAACGTTGATGCACCTTAAATGTTCAAAAGACTATCACAATAACTGTCAAGCGATAGGTTATTGACTCAAAGTTAGGGTATCAGTGTTTATAAGCATCTCAACTGATATGCATTGTAGAAATAGTATTGGAGAGGCATTACATTTGATCATACCATGCTTATATGGTCACACCATACCATTTATTAAGTCTAAATTTTTTTAATTGTTTACTTGATTTGCACAAAACTTGGAGGTCAAGTTGCTCATAGTTCAAGATTGTATTTTACTAACATGTGATAATTTTACAAATTTTTTATTTTGAATTTTTTAGGTACGCTTTGTTTTAAACCACGCTCATTTATAAGGCTTAATGACTATAAGTTGTGTGATGTCAGGTGATAGAGAAAATGTGTTATGCTTTAATATTAATAGCTGTTTGGTTTAATTAGAAAGCTTGATATTTCATGATCACTTTGGAATGTTTTCCTTTTCTATTTTAACATACAGGAAGCTGACACTGATGTAACAGGAGAAGCTGTTTTAAAAACTCAACAAACATTAACCTTCTATGAGTTAGATTTAGGATTAAATCATGTTGTGCGAAAATATTCAGAACCTTTGGAAGAGCATGCTAATTTCCTAGTATCAGTACCTGGAGGCAATGATGGACCAAGTGGAGTTCTTATATGCTCAGAAAATTATCTAACTTATAAAAACTTGGGTGACCAACATGATATCCGTTGCCCCATTCCTAGGAGAAGAGTGAGTATTTTATACTTGTTTTTACATACATAGGTTTTTAAATTTAGTCACTTTATTTTTTTAAGGATAAAACTAATAGAATTACAAATAAATAAATATAATTTTTAATCAATAACTCTCCTTTATTTCGGTTTAGTGGAAAAATAAACCTCTAGTGAATGAGTAGGTAATTTTTATACTGTTTCTTAAAAAGATAAGAAACTTGTATGACCGTAGATAAACTAACTTTGAAGCCTAAACTTAAGTTATTCTATGTTTTTAATCCTTAATTTTAAAGATGTTTAATTTTATTAGAGTTTATTTGAATTATGTTGAAATTCAATATCTTTACACAGCACCAGCAAAGGGTTAAAGATTAAGCTCCAAATAGCTGAAAGAGAATACATTTCTTTATATAGTACTTCACACTTTCTATAATTACATTACTTTTATAAAATTTGTTCAGCACAATACCTGTTTGCTGATATCAAAATTTCAACAATAACATTTCTTTATTTTACTAATCAGTTTATTGTATATTTTGTATACCAAAGTATTTAGATAATTTGCTAACATTGTCTTTAAAGTTCTTACTTATTCTTCTCAAATTGTTTTAACAAGAGAGAGATTGTATTTATGTGATGGAGAGAGAGTGTGTGTCTGTTATGATCAATCAAACTAATTTCCCCCTCTGTTATTATTGCTTCTAAACACTTCGACAGCAATAACGGTAGATGAATAAGTGTGGTATTTGTGGCATATTTTGTTTGCAACAAAAAAGTAGAAAGAAGTAATGGAATCTAAAGTTGGATAACTTATTAATATAATTAACTCTAAAATAACTATGATGTTTATACTAAGTAAATATTATAGATTGGTGTCTGCAACTAAAACTCTTGGTGTTTTTTATTGTGAAATTAAGATTGACTCGTGAAACAGTTCCGGTAGATCTAATCTGGTTGCGTTTCCCTCAAAATTGTTTAGCTTTGTTTCAGCAAGCTGTGTGCACATACAGGAAGCAAGGCCATTGCCCTTCCGGGGCAATCCTGGAACCCAACTTTTTACATTATTATACAGTCAACTCCCGATTATCCGGGTTCGCATCAACCGGGTTGCGGATCAACCGGGATTGTCAGCTCCACTTGAAGCAGTGGGGCGGGAGGAGTCAAATGTGAACGCGGCGGACGGATGCGAGCGCGGGCGATAGTTGGGGCGTACAGTAACCTTTATGGAATAATTTATAGACTTTCAACTCGCCCGCAGTCGCCACCCCGTGTCCTAAATCCTTCCTACCTGTTTCCGTGCGACATACACTCGCGGGCAGAGTTTCGGTCAGCATGTCTGAGTTTACGTTATATTTCTTGTTGTCCTTTTATAAATTCACGCGGTTCTATGACGCACGAATCCCTAATTACGCGTTATCTCCAACGTCCAATCAGATCAGAGCGCATCGAATTGATCAAAACAAACTGTACAGTAGTGACGGTACAACAGGAGGCGGTACTATTTATCAGCTGTTTTTACAGTCATTGGGTAGAAGTAGGGCTGTGGATATTATGGTATTTGTTTTAACCGTAATTTCGCATTATCCGTGACGACCCTGCCAGTAATTATCCCGGATAATCGGGAGTTGACTGTATATATGATTATTCTGAAATGGATTATAATTCAAATATTCTGTATAATCAAATTACTGAAAAACCTGTAGTTTTGTAACACTGTCAATATGAACCTAAAGGGAGTCTGCATTTAATTATGTATTTATTACACAGTTAAACTGTTAGAGAAAAAATAAAGGATAAACATTAGCTGAAGAATAAAATTATAAGGAATATTATTTATTAATAAAACTTGTTATATTTATCATCTACAAAATTTGTAAATGGTTGTTATGTTTTATTACCTAATGTTGCCCCAGCTTATGAAATAATGTTGGTCCCTCATTGTTAGTGGTATAAATTTAATTTAAATTGTTTTCATTTAGTATTTGTGTACTTTCAGAATGATCTGGATGATCCTGAACGAGGCATGATTTTTGTATGCTCTGCTACACACAAAACCAAGTCCATGTTTTTCTTCCTGGCTCAGACTGAGCAAGGAGATATTTTTAAAGTGACTTTAGAGACTGATGAAGATATGGTTACTGAAATTAAACTGAAGTATTTTGATACCGTTCCTGTAGCAACTGCAATGTGTGTTATGAAGACGGGTTTTCTATTTGTTGCTGCAGAATTTGGCAATCAGTAAGTTTAAGTAGTAGAATCAAAATACTAGTCAAGATTATTCGTTGCCCACTATATGAACTTAAATAACATTCTTCCAAGAATTAAACACTTGTAAAAGCAGTTGTTTAATTTTAACATTTGTATTGTTCTTTAAACATAATTAATAGGGCTATTATTTGCCTGCATTGATCGCTGTCATTGTTGAAACAACCATTTCTCTCAGAATAGTTTCTGTAGTATATGATTAACTTAACATACTTTAAATATTTATGGAAAAGTAGCCTATTTCTCCCTCTATTTATTACATGATAATTTTGACAGTGACCATAATATCTAACCAAATAATAGTAATAAAAATTGTATCATGAATTAACCCATTGCCCCCTATAGGTATCTTAATTTAATGTTGCTGGAAATTATGCTATTAGACCCTTGTTAATGTGTTATTGTCCTCATGCTTCTGTTAACTGAATAAAAATAGTGCAACACATTTCTCATGACAAAGCAATTGTGTCTGCCTTGAAACTGTCACCATAATGACAGATATTTATGTCTGTCCTAATGCATTCTTAGGATGACAGGACACACAAAGTAAGGCTTTTACTGCCTTCATAGTGCTTATAACTAACTTGTTAACTGGTCGTTTAGTATGACCTCATACTTGTCTTATCACTTTATCGTTCAGTTGCAGGTTAAAGACTGTAGAGAGCGGGTAAAGCAGTGACACTACCATTGTCTTTACATGTTAATAGTTGAAAAATATATTTTTAATAATAATAACTAAAAAATATGTTACTAATACATGTATATACTTTTTTGAAATTATTTTTTTACAAAAGTGAAGTGAATAATCAGTTGTGTGAATGTTAAGGGAAACAACCATGAGGATTTTATTATTTACTTTACATATTTTAATTCATAATTATTATTTTTACTTATAATAATTACAAATAATCATTTTAAAAATAATAAATAAAGACAACACAATTCAGTTGGCATGACCACTGAATTCAGACCCGTTCGGCTGCTCAGAATGATAATCATTTAATTTGCAGTGGGTAATCAAAGTTATATGCATTTTGGCAAAAAAAGTTATCTGTATAACAATACTTGTCAGTCTTTGTAAAGTATACTACTAGAATGTTTAAAGCAGATTATATGTGTGTTTTTTTTAGGTAAACATTTTTAACTGAACTCTTTACTAAAAAGTATTAATCAATTTCATTTGTAAGTTTCATTCATATTTAAAAAAAACATTTCTTAACTTTTTAAATAGTAAAAGAAACAAATCAAATTTATTGTTTATTAAATACATTTATAGAGAAACATTTTAATAAATAATGTACCAGGGCATATAATTTTGTAAAATGTATATAGTGATAATAAATTAAGTTAAATGAATAATGAAAAGTTGGAAATATGTAGCATATTTAAAACTAGTATAATTTTCCCTTTATTTATCACTAGTGGAATATATATTTAATACATTTATCAATTAATCTTGCAATATAACGTATTTAATGTGTTAAAATCTTCCTCCTCGTATTTTACTTACAGAATGATAACATTAGTATTCTCACAGTCATTGGGAAGAAATTTTGAACCTAGGTTAACTTGTTTCAAAGTTCTAGTTCAGTGTAATATTTATACAAAACCCATTCTATTTCCTTCTATTATAAGAGTGAAAATCGTTTTAAGCAAACAAATTTTACAGAATGAAAAATATCGCGATATACCTTGATATTTATTTACAGAGTAGACAGTATCTTACTTATATAATTAATATGCCACTCATTATGTACATGTTCAGTGTGATAAATAAACACATGTAAGAGCACAATATTGGAAATAAAATTTGGTTCATCTTGAAATAACATTATTCAAAAATATTGTGAAAATTCGGGTATTTGTAAGTAAAAAAGAATACACACAACATCCGCTTGATATGCTCCTGTTTTCCGCTTGTTACAATTTTTTCCTCAGACCCTAAAACTTAGCATAAAAACACAACTGGAGAAGGAGAGTCAGTAAATGAGGAAGATGTTTCTTCATAGAAAGAAACCATGTTACCACAGTTGCTGAAGGATTTCTCCACTTGTAATGTTTTTAATGCTGATGAATTTGGGAATTAATATGTAGAATATATAATACATATAATGGTGAGTAGATACAGAATTCTTTTATTGATATTACAGCATTTTCTATTCCTCTATTAAGACGCTATTTTTCGATGGTCCCTTGAAAATCGTATTAAGTGGATTTTACTATTTTGTGGTGTGTGTGTGTACAAGCCTGTACACACACTTTACCCACATGAACACACACATCTCCTTAATCGGTTTCTTAAGTTATCTCAATTATTTGTATATAAGATATGTAAGCAACATAGGTACTCTGTTTATAATAAATTTGTTTACATATAGAAAAAATAAATGAAAATATATTTTCAGTTATTTATACCAAATTGCACACTTGGGAGATGATGATGATGAACCTGAGTTTAGCTCAGCAATGCCACTGGAAGAAGGAGATACATTTTTTTTTGCACCAAGGCCTCTGAGAAATCTTGTTTTAGTTGATGAGATGGACTCACTTTCTCCAATATTAGCATGTCAGGTTGCTGATTTAGGTAATTTTTTTAAGACTGCTTAAAGTATATTTTGTTACATTAAAAAATTACAATACTAAACAGGAAATAAAAATAATACTTGGTTTTCTGTAAACTCCTCCGATACTACAGAGACAAATACTGACTTGATTATAAGAGATGACATTTATCTGAAGTACTTGTTTATATTATCACCACAATTATTTTGATCCTAAGCTATTATAAATATTTTCTATTATTTTGTATTAATCACTTCCATTGATTGGCAATAATAACCAAAATTGGTTTTTCGTCAGGGAAAAAATGAAGCGCTGCTATTAGATTCTAGTTTTTAGCGATTAATTAAATTTGAAAAAAGCTTTTTTTTAATAGTATGTTTTCACTAACAAAATAAACAATCCTATTTTTACAGTACATTATTTATTAAACCCATTATAAAGCTATAGGAAATAAGTTATTGGTATATCACTCAATATTGACAGGATATAGCGGTTTTCATGATAATTTGTGCTAAGTGTGATTTATTTCAAAACATTTATCCAAATTTAAAGTTTGAAAGCTCCCACATGTTTTTCAAACATATATTGTTTTTTTTTTTTATAGCCCTTAGCTAGCAACACATTTTATTCTTTGACATGAAATGTCTCAAAAGTCTGGGCTGACTATTAATATTGTCTGTGAAAAATTAGTAAAATAATGTTTACAAAACCGAACTCACATTAGGTATTAATGTTAAATTATTAATAATATTCACACTGTGATAATAGTAGTTTGTGATAGAAAAATTAAATTAGTGTTAATGTAACCTTGTTGAATAATTCGGTTTTTAGTTGAATTCAAAACTATGAATTAAGCACAAAAATTATCGCATATGATGTTGTGAGCACAATACTATTTGAAATTTATGGGTGGTAAAATTTAAACTCTGATCAAAGAAAATGTAAAAACTTATATAATCTATTAAGTTGTCTAAATACAGATGATATAATCAAAATCTAGACAACATAAAACAGAGTAGATTGACCTTAATTTTTAATAATTGTAGTATTAGACCAAGTAAACATTGCTCGTGGAAAATACGTGAATTACTACTACACTGGGTAAACATTTGCGGCCAAAGAGGAGAGTACTAGCAACACTAATACCGGATCAAGTTAACATGGAAAATATGTCAAGGACTGCTATTTTGTTGCTAGTATTCCCTTCTTTGTTTACTCTGTGGGTGTGTGTTTTAATCTACCATTGTTTTCAATAAGGAAACTACAGTGGTTTTTTGCCATTGATGTATGAAGGACATATTATCTTAGTAACATATATTAATTTAAAAGACAGCAATGCTTATATGATAAATACAGTATATGCCATCTTTCCATGTGTTAATTTATTTTTTAAATAAGAATTTTATGAAACTCAGCTATGAAGAATTGATAGCCAATAACTCTTCAACTCTTATAGAATATTTCTATTCTATTAGTATCTAAGAATTGTGGTCTTCTTCAAAGGTATCATAAACCATATTCATAATTATTTAATATGATTTCAATATAAACTAAATAACTTATAAAAATGTTGAAAATTTATATTTATTCCTTGGGCATATACTCATAGTTTTGTGTTAAGTACATGCAATTTTTTTTACACCTACATTTTTTATTCCTTATTTCATATAGTGTATGTAATTTTACATTTTTATTTTTTTTTTTTTTTGTATTTGGTCAATGAGAGGTTTGTTTTAAAACATCTAAGCATGTATTTGATGTATACAAAACATTTGTTAGGTTAAAAATTGTTTTGAATTGTTATTTTTTTAATATTTATTGCTACTAAAGGCAATAAAAAAGAAATTGACTAAACAAAAAATCGAAAGTTATTACTTGCATGTAGATGTAGAAAGAGTTATTAAAACAGACTGTTGAAATCTGAAAAAATTGAATTGAGAAATGAAAAAAGAAGAAATGATAATATGTCTACAAAATTGTGTTCTATGCGCAGGAGCTGGTGCAAGGGTGTGTGTGGGTTGAGCCATTGTCAGTATTAATTTATTCATTCCTTTCTCTGACACTGTGACATTTTATAACTTCCAAATCACTATTTTTATCAGGAATTAAATTAACATCACTGATACCAAACATTGCCAAAAGATTTTAGATTAACAACACCAAAATCGTTATTAGTTGTCTAACCAAAATGACTCATTTTTATAGAATTTGCATTTAAACGTGTTTGTGTAATACATATATCAAAAGTGTAGTTTGTAAAGTATTAACAATTGACTAAAATCTTTTTTTTAAAATTTTTTAGCTTAAAACTTCAGATCACGTGTGTTGTGAAACACATATTTGTACCAAATTACTTTGGGACAGAAACTGGTAGAGGTATTGTAGGCAAGTAGAAAGGGAGACAGTAGAAAGAACTAGATATGCATTAATAAAAACCCCAAAACTGTTTTTTTCTCAAAAATTTATTGGATGGATTTTACGCCTGTGTGTTCAAAAGGTTACCTCATTAATATAAATTAAAAAATCTTAGAAGGGCTTTACTCACGCTAAGGAGCATGTAAATAATAGTTGTCAGTACTTTTTTAAAAGAGTGGTATTTGCCTATATAAAAGTAATACTAAAACCAGTCAGTTTTATAATGCTCTGTTCAAGGGCAGATCATTCATTATGGAAACAAATTTCTATAACTTTTTTATACTAAAATAAACAATGAGGTTTTGTAAATAATTATTTTTTGCTATTAGGAATTGGTGGTTAATATTGAAAACAATAAGCATTGAATCAAGGAATTTCAAGTCAACGGAATCTTTGAAAGTCCTTGGATATATTGTCCACCCATTTTTCTGTTATTTTAAAACCCTGAGATTAGCTTAAATTCTGTGGCATAGATACATTCTGTTTTGATATTTAATTCATGCTCTTTGATTCTATTGTATAACATAAAGTATATCAGCTTTCTGCTAGTAGTTACCATTGTGTTATTTTTTCTGCTATTTTTGTTTACGTTTTAAGTTGTTTTCCTAGTTCAAAATTATAGTGTTTATATTATTCTGTAAATATGGTTTAGTATAGCCTGAACTTGCTGTTGGAACACTTAGAACTTGGTGCTAGTCCAGATCAACAAGATATTGACTCTGATGATTTATTAGAAACTTTGTTTGGGGTTTGCCCCAATGTTCATTCTAAATTCAAAAATATTTACCGTAATTCTGTCTAAATAAAACTACTCTGTGTTTTTTACTTTAATCTGGACATAGTACAATCTCTGTAATTGAACTGTAAAAAATTGTAATTATGACAAAAACAGCTTTATGTTTTGTGTATCCATATTACTTTAGGTTGTCACTGGAGAAAGATAAGGTAAAAAATTACACATACAGAAGCGTCTCGTTTATCCATCGCAAACAGGCCGACATGATGTCGGATAAGGAAATGTTCAATACTTTGAGCGCCGGTCCATGCTCAGTGGTAGAGCGCTGGAGGTTTTTGGGTGTTTTTTAAAAATTCATAATTTTAAACCTATTAAAGATATAAAAGTGAAACTTACATGGCTGGATCGTCCTGTTTCTTTTTATTTTGATATATCACATAATTACTTTACATTTGAATTTATATATTTAAAAAAACGTTTTATAAACGTCACTTTTGAAAAAAAAAACAAATCAAATGAGAGTGCACTAAACGGTTTTTCACAAAACTAAATATATCAAATAGATTTATACTGTATTTATTTACACAAAACAGATGTTTATATATGTAGACAAAAGTTATTTGTACATTGAAATTTGTGTGTGTGTGTGTGATGAACCTTGAAACATGGTTCTTTGCGTAATGGGGAATGACACTCACACCACCAGAAAGATGTTATCCTTTCGATCCCTTTGCAGAATTTACTTTACACATTCTTTGTATTTTATTTTTTCCTAGTGATACTGGTTGTTATTTCTATAAACTTTTGACACTGCCGCTACAGGCGGAACACTCGTCATATTTATATAATTATGCTGGTAATAAAACTTATTTCATATTTAAACACTATTTATTACTTCACATCTTTCTTAAAACAAAACTCTAAACAAAGAACTGAGAAAAAAAAAAAAAACTAAAACAATTACAAATCATCTGTTAATTTATATAATGTTCTTTTTCTTTTTTTTTTTCATAGAGGATTGTCATAGAGTATTATATTATTGCATTCACAACATACTCCCACCTTTTGAGTTATGGTTTAACTCAAAACATTAAAAAATAGTATATTGTTAAAAGATTAATCAACAAATTTTTGTGGAAGCTTAATTTGTCTGCCACTTCTTAAATATGTCACAATTTTATTTTCTTTTGTCACATTATCTTCTTCCAGGTGTAGTTCATGTTCATTGGTTTTTGTCACTTTTGGTTTAATCTTTTCTTTTAATTGTTCTTGGATGGTTTCTTCTTGCATTTCAAGAGGATATAGTCTTTGTATTGGTCTCAATAAACTTCCAAAAGCAGTCTTCAATTGCACTAATCTACACACTCCATCTCTACTAATGATAGTCTTTTCTATCAGTCCTATTGGCCAATCAATTCTTTTTTTATTTTCAACTTCAATCAGTACTAATTCTCCAACTTTCAACTGTCTGCCGTTTTTCTTACTTTTTAAAGCTAATTGTCCTAAATACTCAATCCTAAATCTTTTTCGCAATGCTTCTCTTAGGTGTTGTCGATAACGTACTCTCTTGTTAAGACTTTTTGTATTTACATGGTCACAATCTGGAACTCCAATTTCTTTTAAGTCATGTAAAAACATATTTGGAGTAATAGCAGTTAGGTCTGAAGAAGTTTCAGATAAATATGTCAAAGGTCTAGAATTCATGATACTTTCACAATCACATAAGATTGTCTCCATTTCCTCATAATCCAATGACGTTTTGCCCAAGGTTTTGCGTAGCAACTGTTTCATGAGTCGGATGAGTCGCTCCCACCATCCGCCCCACCATGCAGCAGAGGGAGGGTTAAACCTCCAGTCAATTTGTTGGCATGAGCTATATTTTAAGATAGCATTCCAATCTAGAATTTTAAATGCCTTTTCTGTACCTGTGAAATTGGTACCATTGTCACTATATATTATTGATGGTCTTCCTCGCCTTGCAATAAATCTTCTAAGTGTATCTATAAATGCTTCGACAGAAAGAAACTTTACTAACTCCAAATGAACAGCACGGTATACTGCACAAGTGAATATGCAGATCCAAACTTTACTGCCATCTCGTAGAAACAAAGGTCCCGCAAAATCAATTCCAACCACTTCAAATACTGCGGCATCTCGTACTCTACTTTCAGGTAAGGGTGGAGTGATTGTTTCTACATTTTTTGAATTATGTCTCTGACAAGGAATACATTTTTTCAAAGTATTACTTATTGTTTTTCTTCCTCTCAATATCCAATAGTTTTCTCTTAATAAACTTAAGAGACCTTGAACTCCCACATGACATGATCTCTTATGTATTGTAAGAATAAGAATATCTACAATGTCATGTTTTGATGGTAGAACAACAGGAAATTTAAAATTTTCCAAATCCTTTCTTTCTGTTAATTTTGTCTTTAGCCTTATAATACCATCAGCAGCCATAAATGGTGACAATGAAGCCAATTTAGGGTCCCTTATTCCTTCAAATGATTGCTGTTGAACAATTCTAATTATAAAATTGTTAGCTTCAATAATCTCCTTACATGACAAAACTTTACTCACACACTTTTCCTTCTTTGAGGGGTTACAATTATGAATAAATCTCAGCAACCATGCAAAAACACACACAATCTTATCAAAATCATTTGAAAAGTAATAAAACCAATCTTTTGGGTAATTATTACTTAAAAGTGAAGGTGTAGGTCCTTTCTTTTTTTCTAAAGAAATTAATTCTTCGTCAGGTTCAGGTTCATTTGATGGCCAGGTATCTTCAGGCAACTTCAACCATGACGGGCCCTCCCACCATCTGGAACTAATCAACCTGGAAACTGAACATCCTCTACTGGGCAAGTCTGCTGGATTCATAGTGCCGGGAATGTGCCGCCAAGATGTTCTGGAAGTGAGGCTGCAGATTTCTTCAACTCTATTTCTAACAAATACTCCCCAGTTTTCTTCTCTTTTAATCCAAGCTATTACTGTAGAAGAGTCACTCCAATAAAAAAATTTAATATTACATTCAAATTTGTTTTCATCTCTTAATTCTTGCACTACTGAAGAACCTAATCTAGCACCTATAGTAGCAGCCATTAGTTCAAGTCTGGGTATTGTCATCTTCTTTACAGGTGCTACACGTGACTTTGCCTGGATTAGCTGTAATTGAATACATGTACTAAGTTCAAAACGCATAAATACTGCTGTTGAGTACGCAAATTTGCTGGCATCACAAAATATGTGAACTGATACAGAAATGATTACGTCATCCACACCTTGTAGCCATCGTGGAATCTTCATCTCTTTTAATTGATCGAGTTCCTGAAACCATATATTGAATCGTTGTTTGATTTCTTCTGGTACTTCTTTGTCCCACCCACAATTATCTTTCCAGCATTCCTGCAATAATAACTTAGGGCATATGGAAATAGGACAAGTGAATCCAATAGGATCGAACAATCTGTGTGCAGTGGACAATATAACACGTTGTGTTACCAAGTTCTCTTCTAAATTTACTATTTTATGAAAACTCACAGAAATTGTGTCTTCTTTCTTGTCCCAGGTGAGACCTAGGACTGAAGCCTCTGTCTTGTCTTCCAGACCAGGTTCAGTATATTCCCATCCTCGCAGCTCAAACTTTCCCAAAGAAAATATTTGTATTGCTTCTGAAATGAACTGTTTCAAATCCCTTTCATTATTTACACCTGTAACACAGTTATCAACATAGAAACTTTTAAACAACTTTTCTATTGTACATTTAGAAAATTGATTGTCTTCAGCACACTGTACTAAATACTTCTGCAGGTGGTAGTTGATGACGGCATTGAGCAAAAATGGACTACTTGAGACTCCAAAAACAACTCTTCTATGTCGGAAAATCTTGAGTGATCCATCTGTGTTTTGCCACAGAAATCTTAGGAAATCTCTGTCCTCTTCATACAAACTTATTTGCAAAAACGCCTTTTTTATGTCAGCGATAACTCCTATTTTATAAAGTCGAAAACGTAAAAGCAAAGCTGGTATTATTTCAATTAAGTTAATACCTATTTCCAAACACTGATTAAGGGAATAGTAACCCTTTTCTTTAGACGAGGCATCAAAAACCGGTCTTACTGCAGTGGTGCTGTTTTCTTTTATCACTGGTCTATGAGGTAAATAGTGACCTTCATCCCATTTGCTTATTGGGATTTCCTCAATAACACCATCTTCCAGCCAATCTGAAAACACATTGTTATATACATTATATAAACTTTCATTTGTTAGCTTTTTCACTGAGTTTTCAAGCCTTTTTTTTGCAAGATTGAAATTTCTTGGAACTTCTGGGTGGTCTTCGGACCAAGGTAATTTGACTTCATAGCGTCCTTCTTCATTTACTCTCACAGTTTCCAAAAATTGTGTTTGAACAGAATGTTCAATTTCTTGTTTGCTTCTGGTCTGTAGTGGGTCTTTTATACCTAAAACATCCATTTCCCACAGCTTGCATATTGAATTACTTTGTACAAACATAGAAAGTGCTGTCATAGAACTAAATTCTTTACTTTCTTGAAATTTTCCTGTCAAAACCCATCCTAAATGAGTTTCAAGGGCTATAATACCACAATCTAGAACCTCTTTTCTTCCAGTTAGAAGTTTCCCATATATGTCAGCCCCAATTAATATCTCAATTGGACTGTCTGCATCCTGAAACAATTTAATACCTCTTTCCATCAGTTCATCAGTCCATCTTCCTGGTTTCAAGGCAGGAACATAAGTACAAATATTTATTTCACTAAGTGCCTTGAAATTACAAGAATATGTTTTATCTATACTTTGTAGTCTGACTTTGTAGCATGCATGATTGCGAGGCTTAGTGACCTCTCCTCCAAACAGGCCATGTAATAATGTTTCTTCACCACAAGTGTCATATTTCATTTTTTCAACAGTCGATTTCCTTATGTATGACCTCTGGGATCCACTGTCAAAAAGTAAACGCACATTGAGTTCTTTTGTGTCACTAACAGCCTTGACAACAAGAGTTTGCATGTAAACCTGATTGCCATTCACATTGGACAAGGAATTCTCAAAATTGGGCTCAGCTTCTTTTTCCTCGCATTTAGGTTTAATGTTAGACCTATTAAAATTATTCTGCAACTTTGAACACATAAGTGGTACATGTTTTCCATTACAAATAATACATTTAACAATAGCTCTGCAATGTTTACTTAAATGTCCTACTTTTGTACAAGAAAAGCAACACCTTTTGCTAGTAAGAATATTCTGCCTTTCTTCTAAAGACATGTCCCTAGCTTTAAAACAGTTTTCACTTAAATGACCACCGTCACAAAACACACACATCGATAACTTCGTCTTATCTGTGCTTACTGTAGACGTATTTGATTTTACATTTACAAGGCCAGCTGCTGTAACATTGCTGGTAGGCCTTCTTGTATTTTTAATATGCTTATCTTTACTTGCAAAGTCTCTTTTATATGAACTCGTAGGATTATCACCTGTTGATACTTTTGTTTTTTGTAAACCAAATCCCTGTTTAGCTAAGTTTATTCTTTCTTCTCCCTCCACTTCAATTTTCAAAAAATTCATTAGGCTATCTAGCCTACTTTTACTTTCTGACGCGGTCTCGTCCTGTTGAGAGTTAGGCCTACTTCTCTGCCAAGCTATTAATAAATCCTCCCTGAGACAAGATTCTACTAATGGGAAGAGCATAGCAGCGTACTTCTCCTTTGTTACACCTAAAGTTTCTAAACACCTTAGTTTTGACTCAATTTGATCATAAAGTGAGGAAATAGTAATTTTACTTTCACTGCTATTTAATGTTATTACAATTTTCAAGATTTCTCTTATGTAAAACTCTACTAACAGGTCATCTTTGGCAAAGCGAGATTTTAAATGTTCAATAGCCTGTTCATAACTACGTCCACATGGGGGAAAACTCTCGACAATTTCCCTAGCCTTAGTATTAGGGATAGTCGCTTGCAGGAGATACTGATACTTGTCATCAGAATCAATACAGGGGTCTTCATGGATTTTCTTAAATTGGCCCCAAAACGGCAACCAATCACTAATATCACCACCAAACTTTTTAAACTCAAGTGTGGGTAACTTAAATTTACGTTTTTCTACATTCACACTAGTATCTGTCTTAGGCCTAGCCTTGTCAATAGCCTGTTCAACTAAATACTCAACTATTTTAAACTTGCCTGAGTATTCATCGGCAGATTCTACCTCATTTTCTAAAACTTCAGTAGATGCATTTTCATTTAGTAAAACTTCAATAATTTCTCGGTCTAAGACCTCCAATTGATTATGTTTTTCACGTAATAGCTCTAAATTAGCTTTTAACAAAATCACATCATCTTCATTTTTTATGGATTCTAATAATGTATTGTGTAAACGTGAAAATCCAGTTCTAAACAATTTTCTTTTCTTTTTCAGAGCATCCATTATAAAATACTTACTAATGGATCATAGATTTTAACTGTAACCAAATTATTATCCTGTCACGGTCGCCATATGTTATTTCTATAAACTTTTGACACTGCCGCTACAGGCGGAACACTCGTCATATTTATATAATTATGCTGGTAATAAAACTTATTTCATATTTAAACACTATTTATTACTTCACATCTTTCTTAAAACAAAACTCTAAACAAAGAACTGAGAAAAAAAAAAAACTAAAACAATTACAAATCATCTGTTAATTTATATAATGTTCTTTTTCTTTTTTTTTCATAGAGGATTGTCATAGAGTATTATATTATTGCATTCACAACACTGGTATTTTTTCTAAAAAGTGTTTGCCAGTAGCAAGACTGAGTGATGGGCTTCTTGACCTCGGTCGCGGATGCATCCCCAGGTAGGAATACTTTATCAAAACGAATATACAAGGTTTCAATTAAAAGCCGTACTTTATGAATAAGATCATATCCAGGTTGTTCCTTCTGTTTACAAAGCTGATTGTTATTTATGTGAAAGTTGCTCATGTTCAACATAACTCTATCATCCGATTACGTCATCTTTGTAAACATCTGGCAGTAAATCAGTAGTAATGCATTGTGTGTTATCTAATGGTGAAATCTATTACTAATACTCAGAAAAACATCACAGATTATGATAATACCGTAAAAACACAGAATACCCAATATATTTTAAAGATGAATTACGAACCCGTAAAATTATGTGATCCGTGTTCTACAGTAGTATCGGCAACCCGTCAAAATATGTAATCCGTGCTGAAAGTGTTGAAAATCCGGTAAAACCAACAAATTTTGTACATGTTGAGTTGATAATGTACAATATTTCAAACATTTTGCTTAAGATTTGATTGGTACAGTAATTTTAACAGAACGTACATACTTTATGAACGAGTAAAAAAATGATGTGATCGTTGTCTGTTCTGCCAATGTTTGTCGTTTTCTTCCTGCCAAGTGCAGATTGTATTTAATGTTTGAGATTCTTGGATAAGCGATATTCTATTGAATACAGTTTTTCATTTGTTCATTATAAATGCATCAAAATTTTAAATTGTTTAAATTTAAGAAAAATTCTATTATTTAAAGGAAAAATAAAACAATTTTGTTATTTTAGCCAATGAGGATACACCTCAGCTTTATATGGCTTGTGGCAGAGGTCCAAAATCTACAATCCGAGTATTGAGGCACGGTTTAGAAGTATCAGAAATGGCTGTTTCTGAATTGCCGGGAAACCCAAATGCAGTTTGGACAGTTAAGCGTAGAGTAGATGGTAAGTAAATGTTTATTTCATGATTTTATAATATTACCATAGCGAATTAATTATAAAAATTAAAAATATAATTCATATAAATTTAGGTAAATATTTGTTTAAAAATGTAGATTGCAAATTTTAACTGAAGACATATTTCTCTATACATTAGTAAAACTTAAGTGTCAGATATACTACTTGAATATGATCATTAGAGATTATTTTCAGTCACTTGGGCATTACACAGCTTGTCATCTTAATGATATGGATAGTTGTAAAAATTTTATTAAAATAATGTACTGAGTTGAAATTTTGTAGTTCAAAATGAGTAGAAAATTCTGTAACAAATTTTTTAAAAAACATGCAAAGAAGAAACAAACTATTTATGTAAATTTATTAATATGTAACTCTAAATAAATTGAATAGTGTCATAATATTTACAAGTAATGACCACCCTTGCTAACAGGAAAATGTAAGCGCTGTTGAAAATTTAGTATCATTGCATCAATAGAACAAAATCATATGTGTGAAGAATTTGGAATATGTTAAAATAAAACATTTTAAAAGTGTTATTGAGTTGAAAATATTGTTATCCTAGGAATTCTGTAAGAAATCCGTTTGATATATTATAAACAATTTCATTACTCTTAATTACATTATTACTACTAATACCCTTATGTGTAATAAATGAGTTTGGATAACGTAATAAATGTCAGCTTTTATTGGAATTTATTTTGATAAGTTGTGTTAACTTCTATTATGAGAAGTAAAATTATACCCATAACCCTTAGTAATATTAATCTTCCATAATTATAAAAAAAATATTCCATTGTAACTTAAGATAAATTGTACATTTAATAAATTTAATGTTCGACATATTTATTTGAAATAACTTCATTAGCTCTGTAATTTTTTTTTTTTTCAATATGTCGAGTCTTTCTCTTAAAGAATTCTAGCTTACTATAAAAAGTATTCTAGTTGGATATAATGAAATTTCACCCTCTGATTTTCTGCATTTGTATGGCAAATTTAGAAAACTAATTTTTTTATCATTTATACTTGATTTTCTGCATCCTCATTTGAATTTTGTTCATTCATTACAAGACATTTATTATGCTATTTCATCTTCATTTAGTAGTTCTTAGTCAAAATCATCTTCGTAGAGTTCAAATAATTTTACTATTTCCTATTCAAAATTTGTCACAAAAGGAAAGTTACTGTAAATTTTTTATTCAAATCTATTTTCTTATCAATTTCAAAATTTTCCAACTTCATAATCTCTCTGATTCCTTTGTCCACAAACCGAATGTGCTAATATTTTCAAGAAGTCTATGTTTGCATTGATATAAAGGATTTGAAAAACTTGAGCAAGATCAAGTGTAGCAGGATCTTCTGCTACGCTCAGATAATATATAAACCCTCCAATTTATTTTATATTTATATAAAATTCTTAATATTTTATATTTATATTAATCCTTAAATATAATTACAATAGATAATAAATTGCATTTCTATAAAAAGTCAAATCAAATATTTTTTATTGTGGAAGTACACATAATGTTTGCCAGTTTGTTCTACATTGCTTTCAAAAATATCTTCTGTTCCTATAGTCTTTGTTTTAATTAATTGTTTACTAACTAATTTTAAATGTCAGTATTACAAACTTTATAAATCTATGTTTTTTCATGAAATTCAATAATACATACAATGAAGGTTTCAAGAGAACAATCAAAACTAATACATCAGTGGCATGATCACAGAGATATTAAGAGAAAGCGTCTGGATGTATCAAATGTTCTTAATTATAAAGTTCTTAAGAATAACTAAAATTTGTAATTATTTTTGAGATTTCAAAGAAACAAACATGTATGTATTATTTTTTTCCTTAATTAACATGCATGTGTCGTAGGCATCTAGGGATGGGTCGATTCCTATTCTTGGTTCCAGGAATCTTTGATTCTCTATTGATTAAAGTCCTGATTCCGATTCTTGTGTTGTAATTCTTAAAATAAGAATATGGTGTAATTTATAGGTAATATAATTAGGTATCAATTATGTCTTATTTATTAGTTCTTTTGAAAATGAAAGCAAATCCCTATTTGTCACTGTTCTTCTTAATCTGCTGTCTCACTCTCACTTGGGAGGGCTCCACACTCTCTTTCTCCCCCTCCCTCCGCTTCATAGATGTCAAAACAAAACACAAAGACAAGGTAGTTTCAATTTCTCCAATTATAAAAACTGAAATGGCTACTACTGAAGTTATATTGTAATTGTATACTGAAGTTCATATTTGTAAATTTAAAATAATTATTACTTTTATCTGATATGTTTGTCACCCTTTCAGATATTCCTATTCATAAAGCAAGGTCAAATGTTTTGGGGAGTCTATTTACATTAAAACAACTTTTAAAAGGCTTCACCATTTGACCAATATGTGAACTATGTTCAATACAGGCCTACAGAATATCATGTAACTTGAAAGAATCAAAAGAAAATTTTGAGAATTGGAATAGAATATTTTAGGTATCGACCCATTCCTAATCGTATCAATAAAAAAGGAAATACTGAAGTATTTCTAATTGAAGTACTTCAGGGTTTAGCGGAGCAGTGTGTTTTTGAAATCATTACTAACTATTGCTGGTGAAGTAGATATAAAAAAATCTATGAAACACCAGTTTTTTTATTTTTCAGATGGAAGGGCATAATGACGAGCGAATAGAAAACCAATACTACAGGTAAGCCTATTAGACTGAAGGCAAATCTCTGGTGACTTTTCACTTTAATTTAGAGTAGAGGCTAGAGAAATTTTATTTACAATTGTCTTTATCAGTAATTATTTTTTAAATTTAAAATTCAGTCTTTAAATTTTTCAGGCAATAAAGTTTTCTATTTGTACCTAGTTCATATCATTTAGAATTTTATCATTTTTATTATTAATTATACAAAAAATGTTTTTATTTTGTTTATTAATTTTGGTAAACACTGATTTCCCTCCTCATTTCTCTCAAATTTAAATTACATTTTTACTTTAATTATAAATTTTTATTTATGTATTATATAAACATTATTCACTCGAAATAAATATTTGTGTGTTTCTATCACAAATTTGGTAGATCGTTCAAAATTTATTTATAAGAATATTTTTCAAATCTATATTCAAATGAAATATAAAAACATCCCTAGAATATTTTTATCTTTAATATCGGTTAGTTTTATTATAGTATGATAATTCATTAAAAATAATTTTCTGTTCAACACTTGATGACAATAGCCAGTCACCCTTTGTGTTTCTACATTACATACTTTGAGGTGATCTGTTAGCATTGATAATCTATACAAAGGTCTTGAGCCTATGTTTCTCATTTTAGTGTCAGAAATCATGACCATATGTATATAAAATATGTTTTGACCAATTAAAATACTACCTAAAGTTATTTGTGAAAAATTTATAAACAACCATATTCTATTTTTTTAAAAAAAGCCCTAATTACTGTTTTGTATGACTAAGAAATAAATTAATGGTTTATTATTGTTCTGTTATGGTGATTGTTATTAGTTAATATTATTTTTTGGTACTGCTCTTGTTGATAATTATTACCAAGAGTATGATTTTTTATTTAAATGCTAGAAAAAAATATCTATTTATCACCTTGCAGTATATTTTGCATCACTCTATTTTAAGACACATACATTTTTTATGCAGCCATCAGAAATTTCAACAATTTATATTCAAAGCTTAATCCAATTTAGATTGAATGATTTCTATCGACTCAGTCGCTGTGGATTCATTAGCCGTGGTAACTGAATTTTGTTGTGGGCTACTTTATTACTTTATAGTTAATTATTATTTATAATCATTATTAATGAGATAAAAATAATTAAAATTATAACTACTGTATGTTGTATATAAATAAACAATAAGTTACTATGGTTTTGAAGCTTAGTGGTTGTTTCCCTTCCCCATTATAGATGGGAGGAGATCTATAATAGGTAGGGGGACACTGGTATAGGAATATTGTCTGTATTTACAAGTCACTATCATCACTAGTTTCATTAGAAAAACTACGTGAACAGAATCACAATAAACTGTCATTTTCACTGCCCTCACTCTATCTAAAAGCATCCGCTCCAATCCTGATATCAAACCACTGCGACACATGACTGAAATTCTAACTGAACAAAAAATGATTAAAGACTAGACTAAGAGGTTGACATAAATTACCAGCTAATAAGTTAGTTATAAATATTAGGAAGGCAAAAAAATCAACATTATTTGCCCTGTCATTCCAAGAATGCATTAAGACAACTATAAATACCTTTCTATATGGTATCTATTTCAAGAGGCAAAAACCTTCCACGTTTGCAAGGGTCAAGCAGACTAAATACTCAACAAAACAATACATAGTTTATGACTTGCTTGTGCATCAATATACACTTGGCCAAATAATCAATAATGCAACTTAGGCGCGCTAATCGTTATATGGTTAGTAATTTTATTTTAACCATAAAATCATGTTCTTTTTTTGTTTTGTTCTGGACCTTATTTGGTAATAATTGTATTTTATATATAAACATTCTGTAAGAATCTTAGACAGATCTTTTATATCTAAATATAGGTTAAAGATATTAACTAGATAGCATTACTATTTTTTTCATATGACAACAGCAATTGAAGTTTACTTTTGGAGTTAGTTAAATGTTTACAGCAGAATGTATAAAATCACAGATTAAATTAAAATAACTATATTGAATGTTGAGACGAGGAAATCAAGGAGCTTAACCTGCAGTAAGTTGAGTTTGCATAGTAGTAAGGTCTGCCCTCATTTGACAGAAAACTATGAGTGTATAAAAAATTAAAACCCTCTTCTTTTTATCGTTACTTTATGAAACAAAGCAATGTTTGCTAGACAAATAAAAGATTTATTAGTAATAATATAGACTATTACTAGTAGTATTATTATAGACATTTTATGACACTGACTATAATTTTTGTTGTCAAGAATATCTAACTAATTAATCAAGTGTAATGAACAGTGTTTATTAACTACTCATTTCAAACAGATCACAATCATAATTTTAAAAATTAGTTTTGTAATACTGCTGAGTATAGATTGAAACAAGACTAATTTGCGACTGTATGTCCTGTAAGACCAGGTTAATTTCTTATATTTGAAGTCAGAACATACATAATGTCTTATACCTATATTTCACCTCTGGTAGACAATCAGATATAAAGAAGAGACAATTTTTTCAATCTTTAAAATAGGATAATTTTTGTAGAAATATTTTAGCAGATGTCCAAGGTTTTACCTAATAACCATATTGTATTAAGAAATTATGTTTCTGTTAATAACATAGCTTATAAGATTTAAAAGATTTTAAAATTATTTTGGAGGTGTCCTGGAACAAAACTGCAACAACTTTTTTTGGATATGTATTGCGTGTGTCTCCCTTATCACTTTTAGTACAATCTTTTGGGTGGAATATCTTTTTGGGTGGAATATTGTCGTTTTCTACTTATAAATTTATATCTTTTTTAGTATAGGTTTTAAGAAATGCTGAAAAATGTTTTCTAGATCATATGAGAAATTTATTTTGGGGGGGTATAATTTATGCTGCATAATCTTTATAATTTTTTAAAATTTAGAATAATTTTATTCCTATTCTGAACAATAATAATTTATAAAAGACAAAATATTTATATTAAGCAATTTGTTTCAGAGGAGTATGATGCTTACATTATAGTGTCCTTCATAAATGCAACATTGGTGCTTTCTATTGGTGAAACTGTTGAAGAAGTGGCTGACTCTGGATTCTTAGGTATAACACCAACATTGTCTTGCTCTGCTTTAGGTGATGATGCTGCCGTTCAAGTAAGTCATATTCTCATCTTCTTATAGGCTATTTATTTACAGGTAATCATATATTTCTTATAAATTTATTGTTATATTATTTTTTAGTATATGTTTATAGAATGTTCAAATGTTTTTATAATATAAACTAATAAATGAATTGTTCTCTTTTTCAATTAAATAAGTAGGGAAGTTATAAGTAATATATAATATCAGGTAAGAGCTAAGCAGTGCTTTATTTAGGTCCTGAAAATCATTTACATTAATCAAACTTATTAGGTGCAAAACCTGGTCAACATATACATTTTTGTTAAAAATTGAAGATTTAAAACATAATTTCATGCAAATAAATTTAATATTTATTTTATTAGGTATCATAGAACTTTTGTCATTATCAGGAAGTGCCCTTTGAAGTAGTTTTTGTAGTAATAATAGTATCACTATAATGCTAAATAGTTTTTTTTAGAAAAGTAAGTCAAAAGGAATGAGACATTGTATAAACTATCTCAGTCATCCAACTGGTTTCTCTTTTCTTTGTTACAAGGGAATCTACTTTGTTAAGCATAAATTTTGCATTTGTTTAGTACTTTAGAATAAAGCCCCAGGGAGACTTGGCTTGGAGTCCCAGTATCATTTATTTCTAACAAGATTTAAAGAATATGAATTTAAAGAAAAATATTAGGCTACCAGTTGAGACACTAAATAGGTATGTAATTAGTCAAATAATTGCGTATTATTTTCAAAAATTGTTTTTGCTTCCTCAAGTTATAGCGAGGGAAAAAATGGCAACTAGATTTTCCATCAACATCTATTCTGACAATTCTAGTCAAATCTTACTGAAACTTACAGAAGAACCTCTAATTCGTCAATTTAGGGACCAAGAGGGTGACGAATTTGAGAAAAAAAATTAATTACAAAAATTGTGAAATTAACTTGTGGCACATAAACTTGTAAATAGGTATGTAATGTAATTAATGAATGTTGCACTTACATTATTTATGTTGGCCAAAAAACTCAGCAACACTATTACACAATACAATAAAACATTAGTAACCTGCAGTAAAGTTTATATTTGGAAAAACCGTATGTTATTCTATTTTAATTTTTAAAAAATATATTACAGTACCTCGTAAAACCTATAACACTAGAAAAAAAATACTATATATTAAATCTATTTGTTTTTTAGTTTTTCAATAAGTCTGTCATTTTTTTTATACTGAAGAATTCTTTTCTGATGGCGCCTATACTATGTTACAGTACAGACAATGTTTGTTACTCCTGTGACGAATTACAGAAAATGCAAATTCAAGAGTGACAAATTAGAGAGGTTTTACTGTATATTAAAAGTTAGAAACTGAGAATGAACAAAATTTTAACATAGGTATACATTTTGTAAACTTATACTGGGGGAGGGGGTGTAAAGCTGTGTGAGATGGGTTTTTGTTGGTCATTGTCTGCTAAGGACAATTGATTTGCTGTTTGTATTTTGGCCAAGTCTCCTTTTACAAGAAGTTATTTTCATGTACAAAATTTTGATCCTTAAGTTTACACATTGTATACTGTAAATATGGTATTTTATATTTTTAAATTTATAATTGAATTTCTATCTCTAGGTTTATCCTGAAGGAGTAAGACATATCAGATCAGACAAACGATTGCAGGATTGGAAGGTACCTGGAAAAAAGCAAATTGTAAAATGTGCTGTGAATCAAAGGCAGGTTGTGATAGCTCTGACTGGAGGGGAGTTGGTTTATTTTGAGATGGATGCTGTGAGTTCTTACTATTGGTATTAATTTTAATAATAACAATAATAATATGTTTTCTAAGTAACTAACCCTGTTTGTCCACTATTTGCTCTTGGCCTAATTTTTTAATTTGATTTTTAAGATATTAAAAGCGCTTAGAAAGATAAAATTTAATTTTATGTACTATTTTTGGTAGAAATACATTGTCATTGAACGAGTGTTAATGAAATAATTTTTACTTTTTAGAGACATCACAGTACAAACGCTTTTTTATCATAAAAAATTAATTTCTTTAGTAATATATTTTTAAATTAATAATATATAATAGAATATTATAAACACTATTTTTTCCATTGTTAGTCAGAAAATTTTTTATAAATTGTTAGGCACTTTTCTTATTAAATATTTATTATAAGAATTTCAATTTTTGCTTTTTAAATTTAACCTTTATACATAATTGCATTCAGTAATTAAATGTAATGAAATCAAATTCAAAGTAATATATTACGTATAAGACAAAATACAACAATTATTGTTTAAAATATATAAATAGATTATAAACTGTAGAAAAGTACACAATACAGTTGACATACTATAGGAATTTTAAGTTTGTTTCCAATTGAATAAATTATTTTGATTGGAGTAGATTCAAGAAAGATAGAAAGTAAAATTATTATAAATGGCATGCCAACAATACAAATATAAGACTATATTGCACTGTGGTGTTAGGCTTCTGTGTGGTTATAACAGAAGACTACATTTTTTTATATGTGCAGATAGTAAATTGTCAGCTTGTCGCCTCCAGTTTGAGAAATTATTCTTATTGGAGTGAACTCAAGAAAGATACAAAGTATAATTATTATAAATGGCATGCCAACCATAAAAATATAAGACTATATTGCACTGTGGTGTTAGGCTTCTGTGTGGTTATAACAGAAGACTACATTTTTTTATATGTGCAGATAGTAAATTGTCAGCTTGTCGCCTCCAGTTTGAGAAATTATTCTTATTGGAGTGAACTCAAGAAAGATACAAAGTATAATTATTATAAATGGCATGCCAACCATAAAAATATAAGACATTGCACTGTGGTGTTTGGCTTCTGTGTTCTTATACAAAAAGACTACACTTTTTTATATGTGCACATAGTAAATTGTCAGCTTGTCGCCTCCAGTTTGAGAAATTATTCTTATTGGAGTGAACTCAAGAAAGATACAAAGTATAATTGTTATAAATGGCATGCCAACAAAAATATAAGACTACATTTTTATTGCTTCTTGCTTTCTTTTTAACAAATTTAGTCCTATTAGAGTGAACTGAGAAAAGATACAATTTATTTATTACAAATTAAGCTAGAAGCACAATCTTGTTAGCGTGTACTAGTAGATAAGCACTGAGGAAGGCGACTTTATCGCTGAAACTAGTTGTTTTGTGTGTTTATTGAAGACTAATTTTTGTGAGATTTTGAGTCCACTATTTTGACTTTTACCTTTATGAATAGTTCTCACTAGCTAGGCTCTAAGTAACTAAATTTTAGTGAAGTTGAGTTGATTGTTCCAACCGAAAAAACTGCTCATTGAAAGAAGTTCACCTTTATATACTTTAATAATAAAATAAATAATTTTTAATGACGTATTATATTGATTTTCATTATTGTTTTCAAAATTTCACAAGACCTAAACAATAAGTTCGAAAAAATTGTATTTGTTATGAATCTTAGGTAGTATTTATCGGTTCTGAATTATTACTTATCATACGGAGAATATGTTTACACTTGCTTTCTATATACAAAATATTTATAAACTCACAAACCAATCACTTGTGACACGTTTACATCTCTTCGTGATAAGCTCCAAAACACTTTTATCGCCAGTCAGCTTATTATGTGGGTAACCGGAACATAAAATTGTGTTTTTTTTTGTTTATTGTTTATACAAAAAATATTAAGACAGTGTTTGCAAAAATAAAAAAATATAATTAAATCAAAAACATTGTTGGGCAAATTGGTCTGACGGAGTTTATTTATGGTTAGAAAAAACTATTTTGAGCCAATTGGCCCAACACTCGTGTTTTTATAAATATTATGATAAGAAACTTATTTTCTTACTTAGATATGATAGGGGAACAAAGAATAAGTACACATTATTTAAAAATAAGCTTAAAATATTTTGGCAATTCTCTGTGAAAACGCCGATATTGTGGCTGGCAGCTAAAGTATTAACGTGCAGTGACGCATTTCCTATGTTTGTTAAGCTACATGAACTATTTCACATGTGAGATTATATTACTATACATTATTTTACTGCATTTGTAGCTACTGTGCGGATCTTTTCATCATGTAATAAATAGTTTTATTTGCTATTACAATTGTGTTTTTATTTTATTTTAGCCCCGAAATATATTACATTACTGTGAGAGTGATATCTGTCTATAATATAATTGATTGAGGTTAGGCTTTGGAGGAATACAAAAGTGTTTCTGTTATCTGTCTATTCGCTTAACCATCATGAACACGGTCCCGACGATGACAGTATATTCAAAGAAGGTTTGTGATATTTAACGTCATTTATTTTCAAAGAAGGTTATATTAAAGTTTTGAGTTCTCATATCAAAAAAAAATCATACATAAAACGAATTTCCCAAACGTAAATTTTTGTTTTAAATCACTTTTTCTTAATGAGAAACACACTAAGCATGTTATATTAAAAACCTGAGTATCATTGCTTTTGCAGTCAGTCCATATAGAATAAAATACCTTAGAATTGAATATTTCAGTTCAATATCTTTCAAAGCTGTTTATAGTGTTTTTGGTAGCATTAAAACCGACCGTACACCTCATATCAGTTCATCTTCATAAGGTTGTTGCTATGTAATGCTCTGTGTCGTATAAACACAGACCAATATCACAATCCTTACATACATGGACAATTCAGAAAGTAACAGAATTTTTAAATAAAATATTAACAAATTCAAGAAAAAATGTGTATTATATATTCTTTTTAAGGCTACAGTTTAGGCTTTTTTTCAATATAATCTCTATTCAAATTGAGCCACTTTTAGTCTGACACAAGTTTTTCGATTTCAACTTTGAAGAAATCTGCCGTCTGAGATTTTAACTACTGGTTAACCCCAGCGTGAATTTCAGCATCACTATGGAATACATTCTAGAGTGATTGTTCAAGTAGATGCAAAAATATGTTCTCTTCTCCATGTCTAAGTTATTTTATATATGCTGGTCAACTTTATTCACTATTTCCATTGTGCCATTGTTATTTTATTTGTTTGCTCCTTTTAGCTAAGCTTTTCATCTCTGCATTGTGGATAGTGCTTAAAATACATGGATCGTGCTCTCAGCGCTTTTATTTTACTACCAATTCTTAGTGGCATATTTTTTATCTAGATAGTCGCATATTTGTGTTTTCTTACAAATAAGTAGATCTGCAAGTTGTAGAGAGGTATACAAATTGTCAACACTGAGGCAGTATACAATGTTGAGAAGAGGTTTTATTAGGGTTAATACTATTTTAAGATTGCTGCAGTGGGTCATGATATTCATCAACAAATTTCTTACCTTTGCCTGTATAAATACAGACATTACATGACTTGGCCTCACATAGCATCTAGGAATTTATTTCAAACATTTAGTGATTGGGCTCTTTTTAGTTGTAAATACTGAACCCAACCTAATTTTCTTTTATATAGCATGAGACTCTCACCAAGGGGAAAGATTTGTATTGAAATACAGTCCAATCCCAGTAATCCGAAATAAAAAATGTACCAGAATGTACGCTTACCACTTATATCTACAATGTAAATACGGCTACATACATGCCTATAAAGTATGTATAGAACATATATTCAATTCACTAAAAAGAAAATGTTTACAGAAAGGTTCTATAACATCCAGATTATTTAAGCAATATTTCTCCCGTGATAGAAAGGCATCAAATTCTGTCTTTTTGAAATTGTCAATCCAATGATCACTAACTTTAAACACTTTCTTGTTGGAGTAGAGTTCAGAAAAAAAGAATCTCGCCTTTTCCTGCAATAAAGTGCTATATATGGGGTTGTTTCGCGATCGTTTTTGCAGAAACCATGTGTATAAAGCAGTTTATACCAAAGCGTATTCACTCATTTTCACTCTTTCTACTTTGCTCCGTAGAAGACAAATGACAAAAAATTTTCTTTGTGTCACTGATTGTTGAATTTCTGATCCCGAAATATTCCACTAAATTTTTAGCGGGTATCCCAGCACCGATCCCGAAAACTTCCACTAAATTTCTAGCAGGTACCCCAGCATCGTCGTTTTATCAGAAAGAAAAAGTGTTTTGTATTTTCTTCTACCGTAAAGGTTGAAATTGAACTGCTGTAGGCTGACTAATAAAAGGGATCGATACACTGAGGTCATTGCAAAGTAAATAAAACAATGTTACCTTTCTTCTTTGGGCCCCCTCTTAAATCCATTCATTTATTTCTTGCTTTGATATTTTCGAAAATCGTTCGGGGCTACCGGAATTACCAGGATTGGACTGTATTCTAAAAAATGTCAGATTTTAGCACATTTTAACAACAGTAGCTTAATTTTTAATGTATTTTTTTTTCAATTTAAATTGAGCTGGATTTTGTTTAGCTTTGGTTGTGAATGACTCCAAGGATCATATATTCAACCATCTCACAAATGTGTGCACTTCTTTAGTATCAAAAATCTGTAGTAGCTAAGTAACGGCTGGATTTGCAGTTACAAATAGCGGGAATATTTAGACCAATACACTGCTGTTACATACATTGCTGGTTTAAATGCTTCAATATTTTACAGCAGTATTACACTAAAGCATATTCTTATTTCAACATTGTTTGTCTTTTCAATCATTAACATTATAATTTCTGCATTTTTGTTGTCTCTGTGGCTACAATAGTTACTAATTCCAGTTCAATTTTTTTTACTTACATTGTTAACAAAATATGAAAAGTCATTTTGGGTAAAGTCCTAAAGTTTCCTGGTTATGAGAAATTTTGAAAGCAATGCTCCCGTCATATCTATTTCCTGCCAGACTAATGTTGCTTAAATCATTCTGGATCAGTTGTCACTCAACTGTCATTGTCTAAAGTGTCAATTTTTTATTCACTAAAGTCTAAAAAACCTATATTCACTCTTCATAACGATTAAAAGAGGTAGCAAACAAACGTGAATATATTTTACACAGTGTCAGCACTTGGCATCTAGATTCTTGACAACCCAATAACCTTGGCAACAGCTGGTTCACAGATAACGCAAGCGTGAAACATATGAAAGTAGTATTGTCTTGCTCCCTTGTGAACATCTCGAACAACTTGCTTAAACATCCATCGATTAGTGTAATGGCTTGTGGAAATCATATATCGCAACCAATCTTTCTGTACAACTTATTATTAATATACAATTCACAATTTTTTAAATTTTCTCTTCAAATAACTATTCTAATTTGCTTTCTGAATGCTGCTGTAATATTAATATTATTTTACTGCATAAAATAATGTTACACCATATTTGAAAATAAGCTCTTGAAGAAAACAATTGCAACATTCATGACTAGCTAGGTTAGTGTTTACACCTGCTGCAAATAAATTTTGGAACTAGCTGACCTGTCCATAAACTGCAATGGGATAAATACTTACACCTATAGTAATTGTATGTTTCATATTTGTTGCAGACGGGTCAGTTGAAAGAGTACGATCAGCATAAAGAAATGGCTAGTGACGTTGTTTGTATGGCTTTAGGCAACGCTCCATCTGGAGAACAGATGTCTCGATTCCTTGCCGTTGGATTGTCTGACAACACTGTTAGAATAATATCTTTAGATCCAGAAGTAAGTATGATTTATTAGTGTAACCTTTAAGTTATATTGTTATGCAGTGTTCTTGTGTTCAAAGATAAATATTCTTTAAATGAAAAATATTTTTATTTGATTTTAGTAATTGTATCAACTATATCTGTGAAACCTCTTTCATCAAACCTTTTAAGTATTTAAATCTACTGTGATAAAAATAGAAATAGCTTTAACGTCAATTTACATTTCTTATTAATAGCACATCTGATTTATTTTTAGTAAAAGTATTTGATTTTTTTTTTTATAAATTCTTAAAAGTAACGTGATGTTTTGGTTTTTAATTAAAGAATAACAACTCTTCATTGTCCACTATTTAGAATGTTCATGTTATTAATTCTTTACTACACTGGTATTGATATCTTTCCTATCCTAACTTATGAGTTCCTTCAACCACTGCCATGTTGATAATTATATAAAAGTGTTGCTAGTTCAGTGTTCAGTAAATAGAAGTAATTAATTAGCAAGTAGCTAAATTAATCAGTGCTCATTGAACCCCAAAACATAGGGAAACTCAAATGCAAGAATTTCAGTTATCCCTTAATTAACATCGACAGTGATTACTTCACAAATCTGAAAAAATTCAATGATACTTTGAAAATAGTTAAATACTAGTATTTACAGTATATGTAATTAGAGTAATTTTATCTATATGAGTTTTTAAATTTTAACGTAGTTGAGGTTAATTCTTGAAACACCCCTGTATTATATTCACTGACTTCATCATGTAGAATTATTACACAGTGTGTTGATGGATTTTACCAATCACTACATGATTTGTTTTTTAGAATTCTGATATTAAAATTTAAACCTAGCTTAAATATTTGTTGTTGTTTTTTCAGGATTGCTTGTCACCATTGAGCATGCAAGCATTGCCTGCAGCAGCTGAATCTTTATGTATTGTAGAGATGGGAGGAGGTGATGAAGAATATTCTAATCGCGGTACATTATATCTTAACATAGGTTTGCAGAATGGTGTATTACTTAGGACGGTGCTGGACCCTGTTACTGGGGATTTGGCAGATACCAGAACTAGATATCTCGGATCAAGGCCAGTGAAGTTATTCCGAATCAGAATGCAAGGAAATGAGGCGGTGGGTTTTTATTTTAGCTCTTGATTTTTTTATAACAAATTAGACAGTTTTAAAATATATAGTTGAGGTTTGAAAAGTTCTTGGAATTTGCTAGAAAGAAACAAATTACCTTAGTGAAATCTTTTCATTTAGTGTTCCTGTATACTTGACCCCATTTACAAAATTAAGTTTCATCCAGGCCTGCAAAATACCTGTTAACTTCTGATATTAATTCTTCATCTGAAGAGAGAATCTGTCCACTATGATAAATTTTTAGTTTCATGAAGAAATGAAAACATGATTCAGCCAAATTAGGTGAATAAGGCAAGTCTGGCAATAATTCTTAATGTTTGCTATGGCAACGTGTATGAGCATGCATTGTCTTGGTAAAAGGTAACTTTCTTCCCTACAAAACATGCCTTTTTTCATGTGTCTTTAGTTTATCCGGAAACTAAGATAGAACAACATTGTCCCATAATTATTTCACCTGTGGGAAGATAGGTTTTAGCTTTGATAGAGAATGGTAATCAACATGCTTCTACTAATTTGAGTGTAGTTTTGTCTTTAAGATATAGTAACAGACCGAAAATTCATCTGTGGTCACAAACCTGCAGGGGAGAAATTCTTTCTTTGAATATCAATTTCCAATCTGATATGTTTATGATCCACCATCTAAATTTGATTAACCATGATTCACCATGTGTTGCACCTACCTAGCATACAATTAAAATCTTCAATTCCCACTGTTTTCTCATCTCCAATTCTAACGTTAGAATGTTATGCACCCATTAAGGTTAACATCTCGATTACATTTATTTAACATAGAGTCACAGAATATGAACACATATTACAACACTTAAAATTATAATTGTAATATTAAATATTTTTCTGTTTGTATACTGCACTTTGTATCTCCTGCCTGTTGTATTTCATACTGTCAGGTCGAAAAAGTGCTATAACAAATGTAGGTATAGCATCGTTGGAGGTTACATATACTTTTACTAACCTCCTGGTTTCCAGCCTACTATACTTATTTAACAAAATAGGCCCCAAACATGAAATATACTACAAGTTTTAAAAAAATAATTGTGATAAATATTTATTTGTTAGTACACTGCACTTTGTATCTCCTGGCTGTTGTATTTCATATTGTCAGGTCGAAAAAGTGCTATAACAAATGTAGGTATAGCATCGTTGGAGGTTACATATACTTTTACTAACCTCCTGGTTTCCAGCCTACTATACTTATTTAGCAAAATAGGCCCCAAACATGAAATATATTATAAGTTTCAAAAAATTATTGTAACATTAAATATTTATTTGTTAGTACACTGCACTTTGTATCTCCTGGCTGTTGTATTTCATATTGTCAGGTCGAAAAAGTGCTATAACAAATGTAGGTATAGCATCGTTGGAGGTTACATATACTTTTACTAACCTCCTGGTTTCCAGCCTACTATACTTATTTAGCAAAATAGGCCCCAAACATGAAATATATTATAAGTTTCAAAAAATTATTGTAACATTAAATATTTATTTGTTAGTAGACTGCACTTTGTATCTCCTGGCTGTTTTATTTCATATTGTCAGGTCGAAAAAGTGCTATAACAAATGTAGGTATAGCATCATTGGAGGTTACATATACTTTTACTAACCTCCTGGTTTCCAGCCTACTATACTTATATAACAAAATAAGGCCCCAAACATGAAATATATTATAGGTTTCAAAAAATTATTTTAACATTAAATATTTATATGTTAGTAGACTGCACTTTGTATCTCCTGGCTGTTGTATTTCATATTGTCAGGTCGAAAAAGTGCTATAACAAATGTAGGTATAGCATCGTTGGAGGCTACATATACTTTTACTAACCTCCTGGTTTCCAGCCTACTATACTTATTTAACAAAATAGGCCCCAAATATAAAATATATTACAGGTTTAAAAAATAATAATTCTGATAATAAATAATTAATTTAATATATTTTGTAGCTAATTTGTTGTATATCCAGTTCTTGTTTCTTTTTTTTTATAAGTGTTTGCAAAAATAATAGTAATGTTATTTTTTTAGGTGTTAGCTATGTCAAGCCGATCTTGGCTGAGTTACTCATACCAAAACAGATTTCATTTAACGCCATTATCTTACGAATCTTTAGAATATGCATCTGGATTTTCTTCAGAACAGTGCCCTGAAGGCATTGTAGCTATCTCAACAAACACGTTGCGTATTTTGGCTTTGGAGAAATTAGGAGCTGTATTTAATCAGGTATGTTTTTTAAAAGCATAATACATGTTTGATTATTTATCTAGCAAAAATTATTGTTAGTCATTTGTCCAAAAGTGTTTGTAGTTTTATAATATTGTTACATTGCTTAAATGGTACTGAAACAGCAGATTAAAATAATAAAACCAAAGTTTATTGCTGTTTAAACCTCATTCATAAGCTAGCTTTAAATTTAAAAACAAAAAATAAATTCTAATATTTGTGCAATTTTATTTTTGTTTTGGTTTTGTATTTTAGTATAATAGTTACTTCCTAGCTCAAAATCTTGACGCAATTTTACAATAAATCAGCGACTTTTACTACAAATCAGTTGTTGACAAAATAAAAATATTGTAGCAAATAGGACGTCAAAGTGATCAATAATGGTCATACCATTTCAACAAAAACTAGTTTCATTGTATTGATTTTCCTATATCTAAACTAGGGATGGGCCGATTCTCGATTCCTGGAATCGTCGATTCTAGGTGGTATCGAGGAATCGTCGATACTCGATTCTTTATCATAAAAGTGTCGATTCCGATTCCTATTTTGTTAACTATTAAAATATGTGTGTGGAGTAATTTATTGGAAAAATAATTAATTACCAACTATGTCTTATTTATGTATTAGTTGATTTGAATGAATTAAATGATAAAAGTAAACGAAAATATTATTATTTATGAAGCAACAGAAATCAAGATCGTAACCATTTCTGGTCGTTTGACATCGCTCGTCTCTCTCTCTCTCTCTCTCTCTCTCTCTCTCTCTCTCTCTCTTTCACTCTCTCATTAGAGCGGATTCGATTCTCTCTCTCTCCCCCCCCCCCACGTGTCTTACTGCCACTGATTTATAGATGTAAGAACAAAACACAAAAAAGTACAGTAAAAACTCGATTAACCGTGGCCATGATGGTTGAGCGAATAGACGGATAACAGAAACACTGTATTATTCCTCCGAAACTTAACCTCAATAAATTATATTATAGACAGATATCACTCTCACAGTAATGTAATATATTTGGGAGCGAAAAGAAAATAAACACGATTGTAATAGCAAATGAAACTATTTATTACATGATAAACAGATCCGCACAGTAGCTACAAATGTAGCAAAATAATGTACAGTAATATAAACTTACAGGTGAAATAGTTCGTGTAGTTAAACAAACAAAGCGAACGTGTCATTGCACCTTAATACTTTAGCTGCCGGCCACAATATCGGCGTTTTCATAGAGAATTGCCAAAATATTTTAAGCTCATTTTTATATAATGTGTTCTTATACTTTGTTCCCCTATCATATCTAAGTATGAATATACGTTTCTTATCATAATATTTATAAAAATACGTGTCGGACCAACTGGCCTAACATAGTTTTTTCCTACCATAAATGAAACGTAAATAAACTCTGTCGGACCAATTGACCCGACATTGTTTTTTATTTAATTAAATATAATTATCTGTGCAACACTGTTTTGATATTTTTTGTGTTTTGTGTTAGCAAGAAACAACAAAACCATAATTTCATATCAAGGTTACCCAAATAATAAACTGACTGGTGATAAAAGTGTTTTGGCGCCTATCACTAAGACACGTAAACGTGTTACATATGATTGATTTGTCAGTTTATAAATATTTTGAATATAGAACTAAAGTGTAATATATTCTCTCTCTGATAAGTAATGCTACGTCCAGTAAATACTATCCAAGATTCATATTAAGTAAAAGTTTTAACACCAAATAATGTACTTGTTAAGGAATTTACGTTATAATTTACTTCCTAGTAAGGATGAGTTTATCTAAGTATCAATGTTTGTACTTAACTTTCACAAAGTCCGTTTTTAAGGATTATTTTACAACTAAATATTTAGTCAATATTTCCGACTTACTTTTAAGGTTTTGTGAAATTTTGAAAACAGTAGTGAAAATCATTCCAATACGTCATAACAAATATGAGTGTCGACCCGTAACTACGGACAAAAAGCTCTTAGAATAACATCATGTTTTTAATCCCGTCGGCGTTTATCTATCAAACAAAATCATCGTAATTACATCTGTAAGTAGTGTGAAGTTTGTTGTTAAATACTGTGCCTTCATTTTTCCAAAAGTAGTAACACCAGCTGAGTAGTACTAATAAACATAAAGCGTTAAGAGGGTCGACGGTATTCAGTTCAGGGTACTGGCCGTCGCGTCAATTCGTTGAAGGTTAACAGAAACTGACGGTGGAAAACCACATAATATATCAAATATGAAAAAGCACTTAACAACATTCATTTTGCCCAAATTTATCAACAAAAAAGATCTATACTTGAAGAAACTTTATCCTCAGACACAGGACCTACAAGTGATAGTCTGTTAAAAATCAACTGGGATTGAGTAATAAATACAAAATAGGCCTGAATCAGTTGCACTTGTTCCAGACACCTGCAGAAAAAAGATCCCACCAGATGTGGAGAAGGTATGCCTCACTAATCCAGAATGTTGAGGAAGAAGGTACCCCAGGGGAATTGACAGTAGAAGAAGAAGTAAACAATTATCTGGGGGAACCATTAGCCAGTCCAGATTGTAATGTTGGAAAATATTGGGCAGTACAAAGTGCCAAATACCCTCATTTAAATGCAATGGCAATAAAATACCTGTCTGCCCACTCGCGACAGTGTTTTCTGAAAAACCTTTCTCAACTTCAGGAGTTATATATGACAAGCGATGAAACTAGCTTGACCCACAACGTGTTCAAATGCTTGTGTTTTTGAACAGAAATGTACATTACCCGCCAGACTTTTAAATATTAAAAACTATCCTATTTGTATTAATTTTTTACTTTTTATATTGTTCGTTTGTTTTTAATTTTTGTTTTGTTTTGAGAGACAATATAAATAGGCTTAGGTATTTTTTCAAACATCATAAAATAAATGAAGTTCATATTTCTAACTTTAAAATAAGTCATTACTTTAATCTGATATGTTTTTATGCTTTTAAAAATACCTATTGATAAATCTAGGTTGAAGGTTTTGTGTAGCCTATTACATTAAAACAGAACTTTTATAAGGTTTTGCCATTTGACCAAGATGTTAACTAAATTAATTATTAGAGAACTAGCATGTAAGCTAATGTAACTTGAAAGAATCGAGAATCGACTAAAGAATCCAGAATCGAACGGAAAATTTCAGAATCGGAATCGAAAATTTTAGGAATCGGCCCATCCCTAATCTAAACATTTCATCAAAATTAAGAAAGTTAGGTTTAAGGAATCTAATTACAGTTATTGAAATTTAAATAAAATTATTTTTCTGTTTTAAGTTGTAGTTTGGGTTAACATTGTTCTCAAATCTATAAATTGAATTATCCAATGGAGTTTCAACGCAAACATTTTATGCACAACATAACAAATTATATAGTTCAATAATTTATAAGTTCTGCCACTAAACTAAAATGTTAATTTTGTTCCTAAAGGTTTCATTCCCTGTGGAGTATACTCCCAGAAAGTTTGTAGTTCATCCTGAGTCTTCACATCTTATCATAGTAGAAACAGAACACAACGCTTATACAGAAGACACCAAGAAACAAAGAAGAGTACAAATGGCTGAAGTATGTTTTTGTAAGATATGTTTTCACCTAATTCTAATATATTAGAGAAAAAAATGTGTGTGTGTGTGTGTGTGGCACATAAATTCTAAAATAATAATATATTTCAGACATAATGTACGCTTTGTTAATTAGAGGGAAAAACTGAAAACTAAACAAATTTAAAATAGGTTTCAATTAAGCTCTACCAGAAATAACATAAGTCATCTCGAGAGACTCAAATATTTACTTAGTTTTCTTATAGCTATTAGTTTAAATGCAGATTTAGAGCCAATGAAAAGAACCATTATTGTGTCATGACAGGGTTCATCATTTGTCTCGGAGCTTTATTGTCTCCAAATAGTTATCTGCTCTGAGTACCTTCGCATCTGACTTCAAGGTAAAATGAAAGGAAAAATTTTCAGAAATGATGCCAACTCCAATTTCTATTTTAATTCATTCTCTATTAAATTCTTAACACATTCTGGGCATCTTGGGTTGCAATTTATTTTCTTTTTCAATTGTTCAAATACCTGAGTATTTAAAAAACATTTAATAAATAATGTTCAATATAATTTAAATTCCTTAAACGTGAATAAATATTTCTGTGCAGATCTGAATGTGCATTACATATGTAAGCATTTAACCATCATTAATATTAATATTGTGCTCAAGAATATACACAACCATATTAAATGTCTTTGAATAAACATTCGATAGGAAGTGGGTCGATTCCACCTATTCTGGGCACTAAAATCAGGAATCAATCGCCAAAGTAAATTCCAATGCGGTCGGTGTATACACATTAAGCGGTAAATATTTGTCGCTGCTCTAAGATAACATCGGGTTTATAAATCTGGCTATACAATATTCATCGCCGTTCTAACATAATGTCGCGTTTACACATCTGGCGGTGAAATATCCATTGCCGCTCTAACCTAATGTCAAATTTATACATCGAGCGGTAAAATACCCGTTACCGCTCAAACATAAGTCGCGTGTACACATCTAATGTTAGAATATCCATCGCCGCTCTATGATAATGTTCTGTTTACACATCGGGCGATAGAATATCCATTGCTGCTCTAAGATAATGTCGAATTTACACATTGCCCAGTTAAATACACAGCGCCACTCTAACATTATGTTGAGTTTACACATTGGCCGGTAAAATATCCGTCGCCGCTCAAACTAAATGTCGGGTTTACACATCGGGCGTTGGAATATCCATCGCCGCTCTAAGATATTGTTGCGTTTACACATCGGGCTGCAGTTGAACACGTGTCAGCAGCTCAGATGCATAACTACACTGTCTTTCTTCAGTCCCAAACCTACGAATGCCGCTAAGTGGTACCGTCTCCTGTCAGGAACCTCCAGTCAGTACACTAACTGTAACAGCCAGTGTGAATTATATGATTGAAAATCTCATACTTACCAGACACATCGATTAATATACTGGTAAACCTTGCCTAAAAGTCATTAATGATAACAAGATAATGGTTGCTAGCAGATGTAGCATAACAACTTGGCACTCATTCTCAGAATGGTATGGGATCAGAGTATTAAGTGTCAGTAAAAAACCACCTTGAATTGCAGCAAACACAAAGCTCCAACTCCCAAGTTACCACAATCCAACAGTGCAGTCGGCAGGCAGCATTCTGTACAACAGACCGAACTAACGCAATATCAGCACCGTCTCTACCAAACAGATTACCAGTAATATCTTGGGTGGAAAGCCGCCTAATAAACATGCGAACTACAGTGTTTTAAATAGATCCACCGATCCCCTATAGATCCGGATGACCATCAAATGGCCCAAATGATCACAGCCACATCTACCTGGTTCTTCCTCAATGAGTCCAAGTAGACCAGCTCAACGAGCTAAATACTTCTTTCACTCATTTTTTTCTCATCTCTTTGTCTCACATTTTTGTATGATTTTATTTCTTTCTATACTTGCCACTACAGTACAGTTTTACAAGTCATTTTGACATTCTTTGTTATTTGAATTCATTACATAAAAATTGTTGGGCCAACTAATGCCAGTAAAGGAATTGATCTAACATAACCTGTTATTTTATTAGTTCAAACATTAAAGTCAAACATTAAATAAGTTTACTTATTTCACGTTTTCTTGAAACATATTGTTAGCTAAACAAAACTTTCTCTCTTACACAGAAGATTAATTTTTATATGTCCTTGCAGATTTAATTCAGTACAAGTATTCTTAATACATTTCAGCTAGTTTTTTTTAATGTGTTACTTTTGTAGATTTTTTAGTTTGTGTGGTTTTTTTAGGAGACTTTTTTTAATAAAAGGGTTGATAATTTATTTTTGGACTTTTATTTTTAATTTGTTATTCCCACTCTGTTCTTAGAGATAGCTGTAGCATGTAACAAATTTGTCTGTATTCAGTTTTTTACTCTTGCCTTTATACTTTCTAATTATTTGACAATAAAATAACAGAAGTGTTTTTTCTTTCTAAAAACATTCAATCTAAAATTTATATTCAGGAAATGCAAGAAGCAGCGGGTGAAGAAGAGCAGGAACTAGCTAGAGAAATGGCTGAAGCTTTCTTGACTGAAGATTTACCAGAAAGAGTGTTCAGTGCACCTAAAGCAGGTGCAGGAATGTGGGCATCACTAATAAGACTTTTAGACCCGGTAGAAGGGAACACTCATGAAATCTTGCGTTTTGAACAGAATGAAGCTGCTGTCAGGTTAGTATTAAATAAAAGACAGATTTCATTATAAAAATTTCATTGTAAAGTTAGCCATTAAAGTAATTATAAATCATATATACATGTATATAATATTCTTGATCTTTTACGTTATCCATGTTTTTCCGTTGCACTGACTTTATGAAGTTAATATATTACTATTGTAAGTAATTTTATCCACCATTAAGTGCAATGATTTTACCTTGTGTAATGAGGCACATTTCGGTCACTTGACCATTGTCGAATCACTGATATTTTTCTGGTGTAGATGTTCGGTCCGTGATGTTGATATTTGTTGACGTTACACGCATTTTTTCTTTATCTGCGTGTATGATGTTTTTATATAGTATGTCTTCTGTATATGTGATCTGTAGGTTCATTAAATTGTTATGTGTTTTTATAAATGTGGTATTTTTCTAGTGAGTTTAATTCTATTGGGTTATTATTTATTTCAAGTATGGTTAGGTTATTTTCGTAGTTTGTTATTTCATGTTTATGTGATATTAGGTGTGCTACATTTGGTACTTTTGTATTTTTATTTTTGAGTGCTCTGTAATGTTCTTCAAATCTTATTTTAAATGATCTGGTGTGTAAAACATTCTATGTAAAACATGAAATATACATAAACATGAAATAACAAATTACGAAAATAACCTAACCATACTTGAAATAAATAATAACCCAATAGAACTAAACTCACTAAAAAAATACCACATTTATAAAAACATACACAACAATTTAATGAATCTGCAAACAACATATACAGAAGACATACTATTCAAAAACATAATACACAAGACTCAAGAGGAAACATATATGACGATTACCAACAATTACCAACACGGCGGACCGAACATCCGCACCAGAAAAATTAAGAAAACGTAATCAGTGATTTGACAATGGTCAAGTGACCGAAAGGCGCCTCATCACTCAAGGTAAAATCATTGCACTTAATGGTGGATAAAATTACTTACAATAGTAATATATTAACTTCATAAAGTCAGTGTTTCCATTGTTTTTCCGTTGCACTGACTTTATGAAGTTAATATATTACTATTGTAGTAATTTTATCCACCATTAAGGGCAATGATTTTACCTTGTGTGATGAGGCACCTTTCGGTCACTTGACCATTGTCGAATATATAATTAACTGATTGAATAAGATTGACTTTTTCTTTTTCTCTTTTTTGATAGACAAAGATCATTTTTGATCGAAATATTTCAATACTGTGATAAGTTTTTTATATGTGTCTTTTTATTTATTTTCCAAGAGATTGTTATAGTTCTATATCATAAACTATAAATCTACGCATCTGACATTTGGATATTTATAGACATCTGTGGTTCACTTCAGTCTTTTCTTTTTTGATTAATAAAGATCATTGTGTGATTAAAATATTTCAATAGTACAATTTGTTTTTGTGTCTATTTATTTATTTCCAAGAGATTGCAGTTTTTGACTATCGTCCCTAGGTAAGTCTGTCGGTCTTCTATCTAGTCCAAAAATTTCTAAAAAAGCTTTATGCTCTACTAGAACTAACCTAATATAAATGTATATTTTTTCGTTTTATTATATTTAAACATTGTAGGATAGCATTGATTCAGAAAATCATTCTGATTTTATTCCTAAATTTTTATTTTTAAGAAAACAACATTCAAACCAAAATTTTATTTCAAACAAAAACATTTGCCTAGATGCTTTTATTGTTGAAAGATTTTTTTACAAAATTTAAAACATCAATACATTTTGTTTAGTTCTAAAAATTAAATCATTTGTCATATTCAAGATAAGAAACTTGTGAATATAATAAACTATTTATAATAAGATTCATTTAACCTTCCAGAGTTGGTCCTTTTTCCAATATTTTGTAAAATTTCCTTTTATTTGGAAGCCACAATGGTTTGTTTTTGTTATCTCTGTAGTCATGATATACAAATTTAGACTATATTATACTACTAAGAAATAATGAAGCTTAATAAAACTTCAGAAAATGTTACCTAAACAATTATGATGTATTTTATTTGGTTTTTGTAATATAAATAATACTGAGCATGGTTACAGCATTGCCCTTGTGAAGTTTCATAACCAGCCTGAAGGACAGCAGTTTGTCATTATTGGAGTAGGTAAAAACCTTCAACTGAATCCCAGAGATAACACTTCAGGTTATCTCCACACTTATAAGTAAGCATTGTTTAATCATTAAAATTTCTATTCAATATTGTAATTACATAAAATATAACCATATATTTGAGTACAGTTTTCTGCCTTTCAAAACTTAAATCTAGTCTTAAGTTTTGAAAATGGAATCACTCTGAAACGCATCAACAGAGGAGAATATTGTAACTTTAGGAAAGGCAGAAAACTGTACTCAAATACATTAAAATATTCATAGCCGAAATGAACATGAATATATTTGAAAATTTCACATACAATGTAATTTTTATTGTATTAAAATTGGCCAATTAATAAATGTTTTCACTGTATTAATTTTTTTTAATTTATATTTTAAATAAAAAAATGACAACAGGCTTTAACTTCTGAAAAGAAATGCATAAATAATCTGTACATTTATTCAAGAGTTATAAATTCTGTTTTTATAAATACTTTAATTTCTCATAAAACTAATACTTTATTTGTAAAGTATAAATAACAGGAAAATTTAGTTACAATAGAGGTTGTTTCATTATAATCTTTGAAGTTATGAAAATTAATTACAAAAAAATCTTTTAATAATAAGAATAAAACAAGTTCGTATGGAAGAGTATTTTAAACTTTTTTTTATAATTACAAATGTTTTATATGTGCTTCTCTGCTTATATAGCACACACATCAACACAAAGGTTTAGATTTTGCAACATATCATTTTCGATAGACTTGATTGAATTGATGATTCAGTCTCTTCTTAGCTAAGCAACATCATGAGGGATTGGTGGAACAAACACCTTATCTTTTACTTTACCTCTAATGATCTTGGTGGCCACAGCATAATTTGTTTGTGTGCTTGAGATACACATCCTATCTAGTGCCAAAGCAATTGTGTGTTAAGGTCCTGTCAAATCGTTACTGTAATGAGCATGACTTAATTGTAACATATCCAGATAAATCATGTCAGTCGCTGTAGTTTCCATTTTTTAAAAAATATCAGGAAAATGTTTACATTAAAAGAATCCTTAACATATTCCACATAAGCGTATGGGTCTTCCCAATCCAAAATCTATATGACAGTTAAGACGTTTAATCTCCACTCTTATGTAACGTGACTTCCATGTTTATAAATTATCTTGTTTGGGAAAACTTCATTTAACGACATTTTCCTTCTAACTGCAAACAAAAATCGAGCCAGTGTGTTTTATCACTGTCAGATATACGCTGCATTAGTTGAAGATTGTATATTTTGATTAATAAACGTTTATGGGGAACTCTCCTCAGTATTTTTGACATCCCTAATTCTCTGTCCCCATGCCCAATTGGGTTTTTATTAAATTACTTGCGAATTGCGTGTTTCATATAGATAATCTGTTAACATTTAAACACATGCAATTGTTATTAATAAAAGATGGTTGATATATAAGTCAATAACATTTATTTTCAAAATAACAGCAATGTTTTGACAGCTTATTTGCCATCTTCATCAGCGAATAATACTGAATGTGGTTTACACTCATTTGTTGTTCAGTCATATATCAATCGTCTTTTAATAATATTAAGACAAGAATGTATATATACAAACACATAGAATTGTGATGTTATACAGAAGTAAATATTGACCGGGGCACAGTGAACTCTACAAGGTGATATTTATTATTTGTGTTTCCTAAAATTGTGCAATAAAAAGTGTTTAACTTGTAATAACAGGTTTTGTTTAATATACATAATCTATCAACATTAACCACACATGCAATTGTGATAAGTATGTGGAAGTAAAAATGGTAAAAGCACAATGAACCCTACATGGTGATATATTCTATCATTTGTGTTTCCTAAAATTGTGCAATAAAAAAGTGTTTAACTTGTAATAACAGGTTTTGTTTAATATACATAATCTATCAACATTAACCACACATGCAATTGTGATAAGTATGTGGAAGTAAAAATTGTAGAAGCACAATGAACCCTACATGGTGATATATTCTATCATTTGTGTTTCCTAAAATTGTACAATAAAAAAGTGTTTAACTTGTAATAACAGGTTGTGTTTAATATACATAATCTATTAACATTAACCACACATGCAATTGTGATAAGTATGTGGAAGTAAAAATGGTAGAAGCACAATGAACCCTACATGGTGATATATTCTATCATTGGTGTTTCCTAAAATTGTGCAATAAAAAAGTGTTTAACTTGTAATAACAGGTTTTGTTTAATATACATAATCTATCAACATTAACCACACATGCAATTGTGATAAGTATGTGGAAGTAAAAATGGTAAAAGCACAATGAACCCTACATGGTGATATATTCTATCATTTGTGTTTCCTAAAATTGTGCAATAAAAAAGTGTTTAACTTGTAATAACAGGTTTTGTTTAATATACATAATCTATCAACATTAACCACACATGCAATTGTGATAAGTATGTGGAAGTAAAAATGGTAAAAGCACAATGAACCCTACATGGTGATATATTCTATCATTTGTGTTTCCTAAAATTGTGCAATAAAAAAGTGTTTAACTTGTAATAACAGGTTTTGTTTAATATACATAATCTATCAACATTAACCACACATGCAATTGTGATAAGTATGTGGAAGTAAAAATGGTAAAAGCACAATGAACCCTACATGGTGATATATTCTATCATTTGTGTTTCCTAAAATTGTGCAATAAAAAAGTGTTTAACTTGTAATAACAGGTTTTGTTTAATATACATAATCTATCAACATTAACCACACATGCAATTGTGATAAGTATGTGGAAGTAAAAATGGTAGAAGCACAATGAATCCTACAAGGTGATATATTTTCTTTCTCACAACATTGTAAACATATGTGTATGTTTATACATTAGAATGTATGTATAAAACACACAAAAGGAAGGGATTCTAGTTTCAGGATCTGTTACTACAGTATATTGGAAAACAGTATTTTTATTATCAAGAAATTGTTAGTGCTGATTTCCAAATTTAAAGACCATAAATGGGACATTGTAGTGGTAAATTCTTCAGTGAATAAAGTACTAAATCATTTATAATTGATTCAATATGTTTTAAAAATTGATTTTGAGTCTGGCTATCAAGTTTCTCAAATTAAAGACAGTTAAAATTAGGGGAAAAATCAATATGCTACAATAATATAAGAAACGCAAGTTGGTTGAAAACTCATAGGTTTTTTTTCAAATATAACAAAACACATTGCTTCTGGATGCATCCCAATCCATAGAGCAATAACAAACCACTTTCAGTACGGATTTAGCTCCTAATGCAAATGGTTTGCATCATTATTATTTTGTAGTTATATCTCTTTTGTGTTTTCCTCTTTCGTGCAAAAATAAAACATCATCAATCACAATCACATGTCTAGCTTACCTATTTTAAAAACCATCGTGAACAGTATTTTGACTCTCATCACAAAGATATGTAATCATGGGTGCAGGAAATGTTTTTACCCTCAATATTTCCCCAATCCCGTTTTATGGACAATTCAAATTTCCCTGAAAATTATGGAACTTATAGATAAATGCTTTCCAGCTTACGTAAATTCTATATTATTACCATTGTAGTGATAATTTTGCACTGAAATGTCAAAATATTATCCTTCAACAGACTTTCCATTCCATTGTAATTCTATTTTTACATTAAAATTATCGAGGGCAGATTTGATTTTTTTCCAAAAGGGCATCACCGTTGAGAGAAGTGCCACAAGGAGATCTCCATAAAATTCCCTGGAATGATTGATTTCACCAATATCAGCATTACATAAATCAATTAGATTCAACAGTCTTTCAAAAAAATCTTGCCCCCTTTACCTTTCTTAATGAAAGTGTAAGCTGTTTTTAAAGAGAAAACAAAACATTTGAAGCTTTACAACTTCTTGTTTAAAAAAAAATCCATCATATAGTTTCAATAATCATTACTAAACAAACAATTAAAAACTAATATGATTAATAGGCACTAAATCTCTTAATTCAGTATGTTACTTAACACCCACAATACATTGCCGAATGTGAGGAGACCGTTAGTTTTGCCACGTTACATGTAATCTTGCGTTTGTGTAGAACTGAGACGTGAATGCAATACGCTTCTATAGTTGCAAGAAAATAATAAGAGGCAACTAGATAAGAATTCTAACCTATCGATCCGTTTGTTAAACGAGTTTTAGTACCTTTTGAATTTTCATTTATTCAGAAGAAGTTTGTAAATTCTTCTCATTAAGAAAACAAATTATTTAAAAAATTTTGTAGACTATATTTCCCCCAAAATTTCCCTAGAAACCCAAGAATTTCCCTGAGAATTTCCCCCAATCCTAGATCGCTGTATCAAACATATTCTTCACCCTTGAGTGTAGTCATGTCACAAGTGATAGGCGGACATATTTTGTATTTATAACTAAAGTGTAAACATATTCTATCTCTGATAAAATTTATACTGTAAATAGATATCCCAGCGAATGTGACTTTCCCAATGTTGTAATGCATACATTTATCCTTCGGTTCCAATAAGCGATGCATGGACAACTAACAGAAGACGCTGAGGAATCCCATTCGATGTAACTTTTATAATCTCGCCAATAGCAGCGATTACCGACTGAAACTAACTTTATTCGTCATTATTTATATTATCATTGATAATATTATTTATCATAATTAAGCTACTGGAGATAAAGCATATTATCCTTCCAATAGGCAATGTGCTAAAAGTACTCAAATAAAAAAAAAGTTTAAGTAAAAATAATATTTTGCTAAAATGAAAATAAATATTTATTGACTTCTTTATTAACCATTATTTCTTTCATAGAAAACTTTGTGTGAGTGCCTAAATAACCATAATATAGTTTAGGTTGAAGGTTAGTGATGTGGATGAAGAAAGCCCTCTCTCCAGTTAACTACAATGCAGAAGCATTGTAATTTGCTGACAGAGTGGTACGTTTTGTAGAACGTAAATTATGGCTAGAAAAATAAAGGTTGTAAATAAAATAGGAGTAATGTGCGACATGATCTTTACATATGTATAAATTGAGATTTTTTAAATTTAGCCTTTTCCTAATACTTTACTTTTATTACCCAAAGTCAATAGTTTTGTCAGTCTCACGACAAATTTCCTGGCAATAATTTGGTATTTTATACCAGTTTATTATATACTGTAATATATTATGAAAATGTGTATGTACAAATACACATTTCTCTAAAAAAATATAATTATATAATAACAAAAATTATAGTATCTTCAATAATATCGTCTTATATACATATCAATGAATGATGATGTTTACTGCGCTTGCTTGTATGACAAAGCATGATTAAATCATTGTAATCTGAAATAGATATGTAGACAATGTATTTCCACCAGAACCTATAGTATTTCAGGTCAACTTATGTTCTATTTTATACATATCAGTTAATGATGATGTTTATTGCGCTTGCTTGTATGACAAAGCAGGATTAAATCATTGTAATCTGAAATAGATATGTAGACATAATGTATTTCCACCAGAACCTAGAGTATTTCACGTCAACTTATGTTCTATTTTATACATATCAGTTAATGATGATGTTTATTGCGCTTGCTTGTATGACAAAGCAGGATTAAATCATTGTAATCTGAAATAGATATGTAGACATAATGTATTTCCACCAGAACCTATAGTATTTCAGGTCAACTTATGTTCTATTTTATACATATCAGTTAATGATGATGTTTACTGCGCTTGCTTGTATGACAATTTATGATTAAAGCATTGTAATCTGAAATAGATATGTAGACAATGTATTTCCACCAGAACCTATAGTACTTCAGGTCAACTTATGTTCTATTTTATACATATCAGTTAATGATGATGTTTATTGCGCTTGCTTGTATGACAAAGCAGGATTAAATCATTGTAATTTGAAATAGATATGTAGACATAATGTATTTCCACCAGAACCAATAGTATTTCAGGTCAACTTATGTTCTATTTTATACATATCAGTTAATGATGATGTTTACTGCGCTTGCTTGTATGACAAAGCATGATTAAAGCATTGTAATCTGAAATAGATATGTAGACAATGTATTTCCACCAGAACCTATAGTATTTCAGGTCAACTTATGTTCTATTTTATACATATCAGTTAATGATGATGTTTACTGCGCTTGCTTGTATGACAAAGCATGATTAAATCATTGTAATCTGAAATAGATGTGTAAAAATCGTATATTACCACTAGGAAAAATTAATTTTAGATGTTTTAGTATATGAGGTTGAATAACGTTTTTTATATACATATCAGTTAATGACGATGTTTACTGCGCTTGCTTGTATGACAAAGCATGATTAAATCATTGTAATCTGAAATAGATGTGTAGAAATCATATATTACCACTAGGAAAAATAATTTTAGATGATTTAGTACATGAGGTTGAATAACGTTTTTTATATACATTTCAGTTAATGATGATGTTTACTGCGCTTGCTTGTATGACAAAGCATGATTAAAGCATTGTAATCTGAAATAGATATGTAGACAATGTATTTCCACCAGAACCTATAGTATTTCAGGTCAACTTATGTTCTATTTTATACATATCAGTTAATGATGATGTTTACTGCGCTTGCTTGTATGACAAAGCATGATTAAATCATTGTAATCTGAAATAGATGTGTAAAAATCGTATATTACCACTAGGAAAAATTAATTTTAGATGATTTAGTATATGAGGTTGAATAACGTTTTTTATATACATATCAGTTAATGACGATGTTTACTGCGCTTGCTTGTATGACAAAGCATGATTAAATCATTGTAATCTGAAATAGATGTGTAGAAATCATGTATTACCACCAGAACCTATAGTATTTCCAGTAAACTTATGTTCTGTGATAATGTTTACTGAGCGTGCTTGTGTGACAAAGCATGATTAAATCATTGTAATCGGAAATAGATATGTATACATAATGTATTTCCACCAGAACTTAGAGTATTTCAGGTCAAATTATGTTCTATGATGACGATTACTGTGCTCGCTTGTATGACAAAGCATGATTAAATCATTGTAATCTGAAATAGATGTGTAGAAATCATATATTACCACTAGGAAAAAATAATTTTAGATGATTTAGTACATGAGGTTGAATAACGTTTTTTATATACATTTCAGTTAATGATGATGTTTACTGCGCTTGCTTGTATGACAAAGCATGATTAAATCATTGTAATCTGAAATAGATGTGTAGAAATCATATATTACCACTAGGAAAAAATAATTTTAGATGATTTAGTATATGAGGTTGAATAACGTTTTTTTATATACATATCAGTTAATGATGATGTTTACTGCGCTTGCTTGTATGACAAAGCATGATTAAATCATTGTAATCTGAAATAGATGTGAAGAAATCATATATTACCACTAGGAAAAAATAATTTTAGATGCTTTAGTATATGGGGTTGAATAACGTTTTTTATATACATATCAGTTAATGATGATGTTTACTGCGCTTGCTTGTATGACAAAGCATGATTAAATCATTGTAATCTGAAATAGATGTGAAGAAATCATATATTACCACTAGGAAAAAATAATTTTAGATGATTTAGTATATGAGGTTGAATAACGTTTTTTTATATACATATCAGTTAATGATGATGTTTACTGCGCTTGCTTGTATGACAAAGCATGATTAAATCATTGTAATCTGAAATAGATATGTAGACATAATGTATTTCCACCAGAACCTATAGTATTTTAGGTCAACTAATGTTCTATTTTATACATATCAGTTAATGACAATGTTTACTGCGCTTGCTTGTATGACAAAGCATGATTAAATCATTGTAATCTGAAATAGATGTGTAGAAATCATATATTACCACTAGGAAAAAATAATTTTAGATGATTTAGTATATGAGGTTGAATAACGTTTTTTTATATACATATCAGTTAATGATGATGTTTACTGCGCTTGCTTGTATGACAAAGCATGATTAAATCATTGTAATCTGAAATAGATGTGAAGAAATCATATATTACCACTAGGAAAAAATAATTTTAGATGCTTTAGTATATGGGGTTGAATAACGTTTTTTATATACATATCAGTTAATGATGATGTTTACTGCGCTTGCTTGTATGACAAATCATGATTAAATCATTGTAATCTGAAATAGATTTTTTTTTTTCGAGGGAAGGAGAGTAACTACATGTATATTTAAAAATATAAATATCCTTAAAATAATATCTATATATTCAAGTATATAAACTTAAATTTTCCATTACATAAATGTATTGTATCATTTCAAAAATAAATCATTACTCCATTCTTCAATCTCATAACGAATACTCATTTCATTTCAAACTTAATTCAGTACATTTAAAAAGTTTCTTATTTTCTTTTTTTTGTAGGATTAATGCTGAATGTACTTCATTGGAATTAGTTCATATAACTGAAGTAGATGAAGTTCCAAATGCAATTTGTGGATTTCAAGGTCGTTTACTTGTTGGTGTCGGTCGCATGTTACGGCTGTATGATATGGGCAAAAAGAAGCTTTTAAGAAAATGTGAGAATAAGGTAAATATTTACATTTTATATAATTAATAGTAAACATATACTATTAGTACAAAATTTTAAAAAGTGAATAACTAATATAAAGTGCAACAAAAAACATAATCAAGAAAAACTAATATTGTAACATAATAATTTGTAGAAGTATTTTATAAAATTATTTATGAACTAGTTCTAATGTGTTATAAATACAAAACATAATGTAATTGAAAAAAGTGGTTGATTTGCGAATTAAGTATATATATATTTTATATCATTGGCGATGTTCGGAAATTGGATTATTTCCATCATCAGCCCTTGTTATAAACTAATTTCCATAATATCGTCAATGATATAAGGTATATATACTTGACTCGCAAATCGCCGCTTTTTTCATTTACCTTACATTGCTGTGAGTATCACCTTGAATTACAATACATTATAACAAAATTAAACCTTATTCAGAAATTGTTGATTTTACTTCTATAATACTGGTCATATAGCTGTTAACTATTACCAATCCATCGATAGGTCATATTTTCGCAGTTTGTTAAGTTTGCAATATGTAGCGTGATGACAAGGTCACGCATATTGCTGATACTGTCCATGTTACTCCTGGAGTGCTGATTTTGTACCCGTAAATATAACAATCAATCTACGAGGGTCGTCCAGAAAGTAAAGAACGATTGCGCATCACGGACGGCGCAGTTCCCCCACCACCGCAGGCGTGGGCTTATTCTTTAGTCCAAACCTTCCGCTTCAGTTTGAGCTATGTAGCGGTGCCGTGAGGTCACGTTTGCGTCTCTTGTGGAAGTTCAAAATGGCGGCGCCAATCGAAAATCCTGCCAAGTGTGAAGTCCGTAGTGTGATTCGGTTTCTGAATGTGCAGCATGTTCGACCCATAGAAATTTATAGGCAAATTAAGGCAGTGTACGGTGACAATGCGATGAACGAGTCATCGGTGAGAAAATGGTGCATTAAATTTAATGAAGGCAGAACTAGTGTGCACGACGAGGAACGAAGTGGAAGGCCGTCACTCGTTACTGACGAGTTGACAGCGAAAGTTGACGAAAAAATTCAAGAAAACCGGCGTTTCACTTTGAGTGGTCTACTGGCATTTTTTCCACAAATTTCAAGGTCGCTTTTGCACGAAATAGTGACGGAGCGTCTTGGTTATCGAAAGATGTGTGCTCGTTGGGTGCCTAAGATGCTTACTGATGTCCACAAGACCAAACGGATGGGAGCAGCGCTTGAGTTTTTTACTCAGTATGACGAAGATGGTGAGACGTTTCTTGACCGCATCGTAACGGGTGACGAAACTTGGGTTTCGCATCGAACCCCGGAAACAAAGCTCCAGTCAATGGAATGGCATCACTCGAATTCGCCGGGAAAAAAACCGGAAAGAAAAGCCAAATTTGAACACCAGGAAAGTGATGGGCAACAGTTTTTTGGGACAGGAAAGGCCTAATCCATGTGGAGAAACAATCAACTCAGCGGCCTACATTGAGACCTTGCATCGGCTTCGCTGCGCTATTCAAAACAAACGACGCGGAATGCTGTCGTCGAAGGTGGTGCTGATCCATGACAATGCTCGGTCTCATTGCAGTGCACAAACCCAAGCAGAACTTCAATCTTTCAAATGGCAAATCTTTGGACATCCTCCGTATAGTCCAGATCTGGTTCCGAGTGACTATCACTTGTTTCCAAAGTTGAAAGTGTTTTTAGGCGGGAAAAACTTTTTGGACGACAATGATCTCAAAGAAGGAGTAAAAACGTGGCTTCATTCCTTGGCGGCAGAAGAGTATAACGTCGGTATTCAAAAATTGGTGTCACGCTACAACAAGTGCCTTGACGGTTCCGGTGATTTTATTGAAAAATAGAGTAAGGTTATAAATAGTTGTAAATAAATGTTCATCCTCGTATCTTTTGTTTTCATTGACCTACACCAAAACGTTCTTTACTTTCTGGACGACCCTCGTATATGTATTAGTTTTGCTGTATATAAAAATTACAATATATAGTATGATGACAAAATCACTCACGTTGCTGATACAGTTGATGTTATTCCTGGAGTGCAACTGTAAATATTAACAGTTGGTCCATAGGTCATATTTTTGTGTATGTTGAGTTTTCATTCAGTAATATGATAACGTCACACTATTTGCTACTTCTTTTGTCCTGATCGTACACCTATAATTATTGACAAGCAATCTGTAGGTCTTTTTTGCAGTATAAGAACACTGATCACTCGTTATTCGCGGGGGGTTACGTTCCCCGAACTTATCGTGAATAATAAACCAACTGTATATGGAAAAGGGAAGGTTATGTTCTACATCAAAAATGTTAAACATTAATTACAGCTATACTGTACACTTGTAATATAGTATGGTATACTTACGTGCTACATAGTTGCGTATTTTTATTGTTTATTTACCTTTTCCTTTGATTCAAACTAAATACTTCTACAAGTAGACTTGATGTTTCCAAAACTAGCCGACACGACAATCGAATGCGACACCTATTTATAACTGACTGGGAAAACAAAATACGAATTATTTACGGCCTTCGGATACGATTATCGATGATTGGATATTAAATTAACAGTAAGTAAACAGGAGTGATGCTAAACTTATGTACGGGGTTGTTTGCGGGCTCTGGATTAACTCATCATTGTTTGTCAATGACGTTTAAATAAGGAATGCCTATCTTTTGAGTAGTAGGCCTATTATTAGTGTAGAGTATAACGGATGATGGACAATAATCAGATTTCTTTGTGATATGTAACTACAGTACCGTACAAAATAAATAATACGACACACTATCCTATAACCTTCACAGTAACAGTACTGACTTTCTAGTCTTTTTTATAAAATACAATACATATTAGCGGAATATCCTGTAATTTTGCCAACCACAAATAACCAAAACTGTGAATAGGGAAGGTTTACTGTTTACAATTTAAAAATTGATGTCACTCACATTGCTGTCACTGTTGATCTTACGCCTGCTGTAGTTGTTCCAGAACTCCAGAAATACTAACAATCCATCTATAGGTATCATTTTTGTAGTTTAATAAGTTTACAGTGTATAAAATGATGACAAAATCACACAATGCTGATGCTGGTGATGTTACTCCTGCAGTGCTGATTGTACAACTGTAAATATTGCCAAGCAATCTTTAGGTCTTTTTTACAGTATTTAATATACAATTTATACATTGATGACAGTCATTCACATTGTTGATCTTATTTCTGCTATGGTCATTCCAGAACTACAAATACTAACAATCCATCTGTATGTGTCATTTTTGTAGTTTGATAAGTTTACAGTGTATAAAATGATGACAAAATCACACAATGCTGATGCTGGTGATGTTACTCCTGCAGTGCTGATTGTACAACTGTAAATATTGCCAAGCAATCGTTAGGTCTTTTTTACAGTATTTAACCTTCAATCACACGCGCCAACTACTCGGACATAAACACACGCGCGGGGTATTTTCCACCCCATTTCTTATCTTAAAAAAAAGTTAATTATCACTAAATTTTCATCTTAATAAAATTGTGTGTGTGAATGTTGTTGTTTATAAAACGTTTTATAGTATTTTTATGGGTTTATCACTTGTAGATTTTTTTTGAAGTAATAGAGTCTAAATGCACTTAAATTGACTTTATAAATTGTAACTTTTTTTCAAATTAAAATTAAACATTTATTCATACATTTTAGTAAGTTGTAATGGCTAGATTCTTTAGAGGACTTTTCAAAAAGTTAAACAACATAAATACAACAATATGTTTATTTGAAATAAAATTATGTAAATTCAGCTTGAAAATCGTCAAAATTTGCCACACTCAAAATTTAAAATTATTCGTCATAATGAAAAATAATTCTTATTACTATGCAATTTACTTTATATTTAGACAAGTAAACATTAGTAAATAACTTTTTACATTGGAATAAAATATTTCAAAAAATATACACATTTTATTAGGTGAAAAAAAATTAGCTAAATTCATAACTGTGTACAGAAGTATTGGTTTAGAAGAAAACATTAGTTCAGTCCAAATTAAAAAGTCAAAAAAATTTAAAAAGTAAAGATTTTTTTAAATTCATATTTTCAAAATTTATTTTTTATTCAGGTGCACATTCTTCACAGTATATAAAGGAATGTCCCTACAAAGTAATTTGTTGCAGTTGCAGCATAAAGTGGTCGTCTTCCGGTCTTTTTGCAGCGGGCAAACTCCGCATCGTCCAGAACTTCTTTTATTTTTATTTCTCGAGTTTCCTCAACACCACTTATGTGCTTCACACCTGCAAAGGTGTGCTTTATATGTAAAGGTAGTCCTGGCAGTAAGGCTCATGATGCAATATGGGGTTTTGAAAGCTCTTGACCCAGAATTTTAATTTTTTTTATGACAAAAAGACAAAATTACAACAAAAAAGATAAATAAATATGTTAAACACCAATAAAAGACTCACACTAAATAATTATTCTAATTAAAAAACAATAACTTAAGAATGTACCAACACAAATTTTTGGACGAGAACACACGCGCGGGGTCAAATTCACCCCGCACTTAAAACAACGATGTAAACACAATGACTGGTACGCCACAACGGGTTGACCTGGAGTGACAGTGTGGAGGAAGAAGTGATAAACAACTACCTAGGAGGGGAGCGAGAACAAAAATTTTTTTGAGTCGCCTCAGAGAGAAATGAATGGTGTGGGGTGCTTTACACCCCGGCGCGTGTGTTTGAAGGTTAATATACAATTTATACATTGATGACAGTCATTCACATTGTTGATCTTATTTCTGCTATGGTCATTCCAGGACTACAAATACTAACAATCCATCTATAGGTATTATTTTTGTAGTTTGATAAGTTTACAGTGTATAAAATGATGACAAAATCACACAATGCTGATGCTGGTGATGTTACTCCTGCAGTGCTGATTGTACAACTGTAAATATTGCCAAGCAATCTTTAGGACTTTTTTACAGTATTTAATATACAATTTATACATTGATGACAGTCATTCACATTGTTGATCTTATTTCTGCTATGGTCATTCCAGGACTACAAATACTAACAATCCATCTATAGGTATTATTTTTGTAGTTTGATAAGTTTACAGTGTATAAAATGATGACAAAATCACACAATGCTGATGCTGGTGATGTTACTCCTGCAGTGCTGATTGTACAACTGTAAATATTGCCAAGCAATCTTTAGGTCTTTTTTACAGTATTTAATATACAATTTATACATTGATGACAGTCATTCACATTGTTGATCTTATTTCTGCTATGGTCATTCCAGGACTACAAATACTAACAATCCATCTATAGGTATTATTTTTGTAGTTTGATAAGTTTACAGTGTATAAAATGATGACAAAATCACACAATGCTGATGCTGGTGATGTTACTCCTGCAGTGCTGATTGTACAACTGTAAATATTGCCAAGCAATCTTTAGGACTTTTTTACAGTATTTAATATACAATTTATACATTGATGACAGTCATTCACATTGTTGATCTTATTTCTGCTATGGTCATTCTAGGACTACAAATACTAACAATCCATCTATAGGTATTATTTTTGTAGTTTGATAAGTTTACAGTGTATAAAATGATGACAAAATCACACAATGCTGATGCTGGTGATGTTACTCCTGCAGTGCTGATTGTACAACTGTAAATATTGCCAAGCAATCTTTAGGACTTTTTTACAGTATTTAGTATACAATTTATACATTGATGACAGTCATTCACATTGTTGATCTTATTTCTGCTATGGTCATTCCAGGACTACAAATACTAACAATCCATCTATAGGTATTATTTTTGTAGTTTGATAAGTTAACAGTGTATAAAATGATGACAAAATCACACAATGCTGATGCTGGTGATGTTACTCCTGCAGTGCTGATTGTACAACTGTAAATATTGCCAAGCAATCTTTAGGTCTTTTTTACAGTATTTAATATACAATTTATACATTGATGACAGTCATTCACATTGTTGATCTTATTTCTGCTATGGTCATTCCAGGACTACAAATACTAACAATCCATCTATAGGTATTATTTTTGTAGTTTGATAAGTTTACAGTGTATAAAATGATGACAAAATCACACAATGCTGATGCTGGTGATGTTACTCCTGCAGTGCTGATTGTACAACTGTAAATATTGCCAAGCAATCTTTAGGACTTTTTTACAGTATTTAATATACAATTTATACATTGATGACAGTCATTCACATTGTTGATCTTATTTCTGCTATGGTCATTCCAGGACTACAAATACTAACAATCCATCTATAGGTATTATTTTTGTAGTTTGATAAGTTTACAGTGTATAAAATGATGACAAAATCACACAATGCTGATGCTGGTGATGTTACTCCTGCAGTGCTGATTGTACAACTGTAAATATTGCCAAGCAATCTTTAGGTTTATTTACAGTATTTAATATACAATTTATACATTGATGACAGTCATTCACAATGTTGACCTTATATCTGCTATGGTCATTCCAGAACTACAAATACTAACAATCCATTTATAGGTATTATTTTTGTAGTTTGATAAGTTTACAGTGTATAAAATGATGACAAAATCACACACTGCTGATGCTGGTGATGTTACTCCTGCAGTGCTGATTGTACAACTGTAAATATTGCCAAGCAATCTTTAGGACTTTTTTACAGTATTTAATATACAATTTATACATTGATGACAGTCATTCACATTGTTGATCTTATTTCTGCTATGGTCATTCCAGGACTACAAATACTAACAATCCATCTATAGGTATTATTTTTGTAGTTTGATAAGTTAACAGTGTATAAAATGATGACAAAATCACACAATGCTGATGCTGGTGATGTTACTCCTGCAGTGCTGATTGTACAACTGTAAATATTGCCAAGCAATCTTTAGGTCTTTTTTACAGTATTTAATATACAATTTATACATTGATGACAGTCATTCACATTGTTGATCTTATTTCTGCTATGGTCATTCCAGGACTACAAATACTAACAATCCATCTATAGGTATTATTTTTGTAGTTTGATAAGTTAACATTGTATAAAATGATGACAAAATCACACAATGCTGATGCTGGTGATGTTACTCCTGCAGTGCTGATTGTACAACTGTAAATATTGCCAAGCAATCTTTAGGTCTTTTTTACAGTATTTAATATACAATTTATACATTGATGACAGTCATTCACATTGTTGATCTTATTTCTGCTATGGTCATTCCAGGACTACAAATACTAACAATCCATCTATAGGTATTATTTTTGTAGTTTAATAAGTTTACAGTGTATAAAATGATGACAAAATCACACAATGCTGATGCTGGTGATGTTACTCCTGCAGTGCTGATTGTACAACTGTAAATATTGCCAAGCAATCTTTAGGTCTTATTTACAGTATTTAATATACAATTTATACATTGATGACAGTCATTCACATTGTTGATCTTATTTCTGCTATGGTCATTCCAGGACTACAAATATTACAGTGTATAAAATGATGACAAAATCACACAATGCTGATGCTGGTGATGTTACTCCTGCAGTGCTGATTGTACAACTGTAAATATTGCCAAGCAATCTTTAGGTCTTTTTTACAGTATTTAATATACAATTTATACATTGATGACAGTCATTCACATTGTTGATCTTATTTCTGCTATGGTCATTCCAGGACTACAAATACTAACAATCCATCTATAGGTATTATTTTTGTAGTTTGATAAGTTTACAGTGTATAAAATGATGACAAAATCACACAATGCTGATGCTGGTGATGTTACTCCTGCAGTGCTGATTGTACAACTGTAAATATTGCCAAGCAATCTTTAGGTCTTATTTACAATATTTAATATACAATTTATACATTGATGACAGTCATTCACAATGTTGATCTTATTTCTGCTATGGTCATTCCAGAACTACAAATACTAACAATCCATTTATAGGTATTATTTTTGTAGTTTGATAAGTTTACAGTGTATAAAATGATGACAAAATCACACACTGCTGATGCTGGTGATGTTACTCCTGCAGTGCTGATTGTACAACTGTAAATATTGCCAAGCAATCTTTAGGACTTTTTTACAGTATTTAATATACAATTTATACATTGATGACAGTCATTCACATTGTTGATCTTATTTCTGCTATGGTCATTCCAGGACTACAAATACTAACAATCCATCTATAGGTATTATTTTTGTAGTTTGATAAGTTAACAGTGTATAAAATGATGACAAAATCACACAATGCTGATGCTGGTGATGTTACTCCTGCAGTGCTGATTGTACAACTGTAAATATTGCCAAGCAATCTTTAGGTCTTTTTTACAGTATTTAATATACAATTTATACATTGATGACAGTCATTCACATTGTTGATCTTATTTCTGCTATGGTCATTCCAGGACTACAAATACTAACAATCCATCTATAGGTATTATTTTTGTAGTTTGATAAGTTAACATTGTATAAAATGATGACAAAATCACACAATGCTGATGCTGGTGATGTTACTCCTGCAGTGCTGATTGTACAACTGTAAATATTGCCAAGCAATCTTTAGGTCTTTTTTACAGTATTTAATATACAATTTATACATTGATGACAGTCATTCACATTGTTGATCTTATTTCTGCTATGGTCATTCCAGGACTACAAATACTAACAATCCATCTATAGGTATTATTTTTGTAGTTTAATAAGTTTACAGTGTATAAAATGATGACAAAATCACACAATGCTGATGCTGGTGATGTTACTCCTGCAGTGCTGATTGTACAACTGTAAATATTGCCAAGCAATCTTTAGGTCTTTTTTACAGTATTTAATATACAATTTATACATTGATGACAGTCATTCACATTGTTGATCTTATTTCTGCTATGGTCATTCCAGGACTACAAATACTAACAATCCATCTATAGGTATTATTTTTGTAGTTTGATAAGTTTACAGTGTATAAAATGATGACAAAATCACACAATGCTGATGCTGGTGATGTTACTCCTGCAGTGCTGATTGTACAACTGTAAATATTGCCAAGCAATCTTTAGGTCTTATTTACAATATTTAATATACAATTTATACATTGATGACAGTCATTCACAATGTTGATCTTATTTCTGCTATGGTCATTCCAGAACTACAAATACTAACAATCCATTTATAGGTATTATTTTTGTAGTTTGATAAGTTTACAGTGTATAAAATGATGACAAAATCACACACTGCTGATGCTGGTGATGTTACTCCTGCAGTGCTGATTGTACAACTATAAATATTTCTTATCAATCTATTGCAGTATAAAGTATATAATTCATTATACATTAATGACAGTCGCTCACATTGCTGTCACTGTTAATCTTACTCCTGCTATGGTCATTCCAAAATTACAAATACTAACATTCCATTTATACCAAACTGAGGGGGTGAAGATAAGTCAGGGGGGCACAAGACCAGTTGGAAAATAGTAAGGTAAATTCTCATTTAGTTGAAATTTAGGTACACAATTTATCAAATTTTAAAACTTAATTTACACCTCAGGTTTTTTTACTTAGGTTGTATTTTTCTATGTAATGGTCGGTTCAATTTCTTCAGTGCAAAGACATTCACATCTAAAGAAATTAATTTTTTTTTGTTTTTTTTAAGTAAGCAAAATCGCCTAGACAATTTGAATGTAGTACTACTTAAGTACAGATTACACTGACTCACTACACTACCTGCATTTGGTAAGGGATAAATAGCGGGCATGCAGGAGAAATGTCCTTCCTGGCTGTCAACTTAATATACATCATGTATACGTATTGATCTTTTCTCTGCTTCTTTGGGATTAAATTTATATATTTTATAACTCTAAACATAAACTGTTTATTAACATATTTATTAGTTTTAAAAGTTTAATTTCTACTTATTTTGTTACAGCACATTCCAAATCTTATCATGAACATTACATGTACAGGACAAAGAGTGTTTGTCAGTGATGTTCAAGAAAGTGTTTATATGGTGAGGTACAAACGTGCTGAGAACCAACTTATTATATTTGCTGATGACACTCAACCTCGATGGATCACAACTACTTGTATATTAGATTATAACACTGTAGCAACTGCTGATAAGTTTGGCAACATTGCAGTGGTAAGTAGGGAGAAGACGTTGTTTATGCCGTAGTAAATACATTCAAGTTCTATAGTACAAATAAATCATAAAAGGTTTTTAGGATAATTTAAAGATTAAAACGTTGAATGTGGCAGTGTTTAATTGCGCATCAATAACAGCTGAAAAAATATTATTGATTATTTATATTTAAAATGTTTTCGATATACCCAAAATCAGAAGATGGCCAGGCATCCCTTTTAGACAGTGCGGATGACATCATTTCCTGTATGTCCATGTTGCTGCTGGATACTGACAAACTATGTTTGTCACAACACTTAGTTTAGTTAAAGGGAAAATGCCAACAAAATTCAATTATGTACAACCCCCCGCTGCCATTTACAGTGTTTTTCAATGATAAAAATAAGTTTACACACAATGTCAATAAGTAATTTATATCTAATTAGTTCTAATGCAGTGTTTATATATGCCAAAAAAATACTTTATACAACCTCACCCACCTCCAGATTTAGTCATCTATGTTTTCATGGAACTTGTAGAAGCATTGCAGTTCACAGAGTCCTGGTTCATTCGTACGCACAGCATATATGCAGGTGATCAATTTCCGTTTGCACATATTCAATATATTCTTTGGATTTGGTATCTATTTGTTTTTCTTTTGTTATTATTTGAGAACCTATGTACACTGTTTCGAGTAGGATCACCATAATGGGGGCCTGTTTAGGGTGTAGAAGTCCCTCGATGACTTTGAGACGGAAATTATACGGACTCTGTTTATTTTGAGAGTTATAATTATTATGCAGATAATTAACATTTACCATCATGGCCTGCAGGAATTGGAGAAATATTTTTATGCCATTTTAGTCTCTTCCATCTACAAAGGTACTACATCATCATTTGATCTAAGCTGTTGACTCTCTTTATATAAGCATTATATGTGCTTATGTGTTTCACTCATCCCCTCTTTATGGTTTTAACCATTTCATTATCGAATTGGATTAAGTTATAGTCCTTTTATCCTTCTATAACGCTCTAGGGGTAATTGATCACAGTCTAACCTTTGGACAACTAGGCAGACTTTGAAATGTGTTTTTAGTCATTCCTCAAGGTAGCAGTAGAGTAGGTCAGGGAACAACATATAAAGCAGTTTGGACCACCAAATAAAACTGTTGTAAAAGTTGTCCATGAATAAGGATCAACCTTTACATAGGAAATCATTGAATAACTTCATGACGACTTTCATAGTGTGCCCTACACAGAGGTAATTTTTTCTGTGTATACATGCAATCTGAATTGTGACCTTTCTGGCTTGGTACAACATTCTCCAACAATGGCTGACTTCACACTAAACCAATGAATAGGAAAGGGGAGTAGGGTGTACATGCGCTGCAAGCATCTGAATGGCCACCACACTCAATATTTTCAAAATAACTTGTTTCAAGTGTGTAATGTAATTATTTATAAAATATGAAGCCGTTTTTAAAAGGTATAAACGTGTATTTGTATACATAATTTGCTCCATTGAATGCATTTTAATACCAAGATTAGCAATTACACACAATACTTCTTCATTCCTCACTTCCATCTTATGCCATTAACTGGACATCTTGCTTGATCAACAGTTACATTACAGGGTAGCCACCGGTCGGGAAAACAGGAACTATTACCATGGGAAAAGATCAGGGTTTATACTGGGATTTTGATGATTCTGTTAAGACGGCGATCTTTTTGCTTGACCTGAGTAAAGAAGTCATTCCTACGTCTTAGATCATTCATGTCTAAATCTTGTTTTTTTAATAATTCATACATCTAGGTTTCCTTATCTTTTTTGTTGATTGTCATTTACAGAAGTGTGTTAAAATAAATTTCAAACCCCTTTATTACTTATTCAAACTCAATGACTTCTGTCAATCTGACATAGCAAAAACAATCAAACCTTCTATTCTAAGCAGGGTGGCAAACTAGGAAAACTTAATTTTTGTGTATTACAGTACACGCTGAGAATACACTTACAATATTTACTGGGATATTTTGAGAAATACGTGTATTATTGAATAGTACCTTGAGTAAAGCTCATGGTTGGGTATTGGGTTACGAATGTACTCTAACTTGGTTGAATGTACATTAATGGGTTAAACACTGAAAATATGTTCCTACATATTATTCAAAGTTTTGTATTTCCTAAATCCAGGTCCATCCCTATATTTCTGATAAATGATGTTTTACTGTAAATACAAAAGAAATGCACACTGATCTGACTAGCAGAGATGTTAGTTTTAAGTTTACGAATATTGTTGTTTGTCGTGTCCATTTGTTACGTGTATTGATTGGACATTGATTTCAGAGTTGTCTTTACCACCTGCTACGCCAATCTGATGGCTTCAGGAGATGTTTTGGGATGGCTCAGTCCAGTGTTAGTAGTTAGCATCTTATACTCTCTTACTCACCTTTCATCTTCCAAGCCTATATGTACGTTTGTGTTCCTGAAGATCTTTGTGAAATAATACATCTTTACTCTCTTACTTCCCTTTTATTTTCCAAGCCATTTAAGTTAAATTCTAGTTAAAACCTGGTATTGAGTATAGACCATGCATTATTGTTCCAAGTCGAAAAAAATACAGGAATTTGAAAATTATAAATGAGTGGACCTTGCATTAACCTCAGTTGTGGATCTTCCTTTATTCAGTCTAGTAACGGGTCATGATCCTCTCCAAAACCTTATCTACTAACTATATCTAGGAGGCAAGATTATTTGTTATGATCAATGGGTTTTTGTCTTTTAGTTTCACAGCTAGTCTGCATTTTTCACCTCCTAGGAAAAATTCCCTTTTGTAAGCACTCTAAACTCTCAAAAAAAGCCTCTTCCTACAAGAAAACCATTGCCTTTAATTATGGTTGGACTGTTTTGTTCCTACTCATTCTTGTTTTTATAAACACTACAAGGAGAACCACCATCTCTAATTATATTCATTTATATTTTTTAGATAAGACTATCTACAAATGTATCAGATGATGTAGATGAGGATCCTACTGGCAACAAAGCACTGTGGGACAGAGGTCTTCTCAATGGAGCTTCACAAAAAGCTGATTGTATTGCTAACTTCCATATTGGTGAAACGTGTATGTCTCTGCAGGTTTGTAATAATTAGTTTTTTTGTAATTTTAAATTAGCACATCCATATCCCTTGGAAATGTACTTTTTTTATCAATATTGTTGATATAAAACTATAGTCTTAATGTTTAATGACAGTTCAGTTAAAATTGTAAATGGTTGTTTCAAAACTCCCTTTCTAAAAAAAAATCATAAACTTTCCATATCCTGCTGCATAACAAGTTAATTTGTTTTTGTACCTTTTTTCATCGGTTTCTCTGCCATGTCACATATAGGTGCTGAATTTTGATCCATAAAGTAAACCTACTCTGTGTCAGAGTATTCCTACACAGGTGTTAGGTATGAAAAGCAGGGCATTAACCAAAGATCGGTTTTGTTAGTATAGACCAGTGGTTCAACCCTATACATGAGATTGCGCTACGGCCAGCAGGATCGATCCCGTATAGGTACGTTCTACCATTTCTCTCAGATTAGCATTGCCATACGTTTGCGATTTTGATTTCTGTGTAGTGTGCTGTATTCTAGGTTAAATATTTGCAACTATCTGGACAATAAATACTACATATAGTATATAGTCGCTATTCTTTTGTGTCCAAAGTCTATGTTTTTCCTACATACTTACAGATCCTTTTAAAGTTTGTGCGGTATTTTGCAATAAATAAGTATTTTACAACAACAAAAAAATTAACAGGAAATTTTTAGCAAAGAAATTAAATGTAAGGTAGAGTTGGGTTAACATGAGAAAATAAGTCAATAAAAAAACATTATTATAATTTAAACAATTAGAGAAAAAATTAGAAAAAAGAGTCAGAGATTGGCTGCAACGTTCAGCTTATTTATCTGACATTTTCAACAAATTGATAAGGATAATCTGAGTCGCCAGATGAATTCAATGACAATCTTCAAAGTATCAGAGAAAATATAATCTATGATGAAAACATTGACTTATGGTGGTCTTTTCTTCAGAGCCAGACAAGTATTTGAGACTTTGCATGGCTTTTGAAAGAGAATGAGCTGCTGCTTTCTAGTGATGTTGAACAGCAAATATCTGATCACGTGATGGGATTAAAATCATCATTCATGAAATACTTTCCAAAGCTTGATGAAAGTATTCATTGAATTCAAAATCCTTTTTCTAAAGAGAATTCTCAATCACCACAGTCTCAGATATTCCACAAAAAGAAAGTCTGATTGAAGTGTCTACTGACAGTACACTGAAATCATCTTTCAAGACAAAACCTCTCATAAACGTTTGGTTGGACTTTAACGGTGAATACGAGCATCTGTCTGAAACTGTCATGACAAGGTTTTGTTGCCTTGTCTTGCACTGTACTGGAGGAAAGAGAATTTTTTCCTATGCTTTTGTCAAAAACAAATACAGAAACATGTTGGATGTAGCCTTAGATATGAGACTTTATTTGGCGAAGTTCAAAAAAAACTGTCCGCAGCATAAAAAGGGCAGGGATCCCATTAACGTGCAAGTAAAAATGTAACTATTGCTAAAGTGTTTCCATTTATTCTCAAACTTTGTTATATAAATAAAAAAATTATTGGACAAGTGAATTTTTAAAATGTATAATCACAAAATATATTACTCATATTAGAGGTTATTTTAATTTGTCTTGATTGTCATCCCAAATTTGATTAGACTAAAATCTAATCCAGCGATACAATTTATGATAATAATTTTGTAAGGGATACACAAGTGAAAAATAGAGTTGTGAAATTGTAATTGTGCTGTTTCAAAACATCCATTTTTATAAAATACTATTCAGGAAGAGTTAGAAAGGACTTCACAACTAAAAATTCATTTAAGTATATTAAATTAAATTACAAAATCTGTAGAGGTAATATTTTTGTATCAAAATACTTGCAATAGTACCATATCTCATCACAGATAGCACCAGCATTGCTATTATTGAAATGGCTACTTTTAACAGTGCAGAGCATGCTCAATGAGTGTTATATAAAACAAACTCAACAACTCTTCAGCATAAATTTCGCACAATATATAGAAAAGCCCTATCTAGCACGCCTACAATTTACAGCTGATAAAACTTTGTTGAGGCGGGTTGTTCCGTTTGTCATGTGAAATCACCAGGTCATCCTATCTATAATTATGCTGTTATAGAACAGCTTTAGAGAAACCTTTGTCCATAATCTTCAAAAATGCAATGCGGCATGTTCTCATGAGATTGGAATTGCACAAAAGGCAAGTGTTACGTAAATGCTTATACTGTAAACCATATATATTTAAAATGCTGTAACAGATTAGTGATTTAGATTAATTTGCTCGTGGAGAATTCTGTGCTGAAATATTTAAACGAATAAAGAAGGACAAGTCATTTCTAAGCTCAATACACTTCATCTATGAATATACGTTACACATCAGTGTCAATGTTTAAACACCTACAATTGCAGAATCTGGAGAAGAAAAACCCCAAAATAAACCTTTGAATTTATTTGTGACAGCCCAAAAATTAAATTGCATGTGTTTCATGCAATCAGTAAATTTAAAGTGTAAACACTTTTTTCTTGATGAAATTGAAATCCCATTGGTATTATGGATCTTCATATCTTAGACATTTTTGATTCTTCATTTAAATGAAGGTGAACAAGATGCTCTTTTCTACTTGAATCAAGAAGTATTTCATTTCTTTACAGGAGTTTGGGATTTCCTTAATAGTCACTTTCCACGTCAATGGGTTGAGCGTGCAGGGCAAATTGCATGGTCTCCTGACCTGAATGTTTTTTCTCTTGAGTTTCATTAAAGATAAAGTTTACATTCCACTCCTATTAGAGACAATTTTTCACATCTTAGAAACAGAACTTACACTATGGATCACCAATGGCAGTCACATCTAACCTGAATGAGATTTGTATAATACTGTAACTAAATCATATCGATAAATTTCTGTATGGTTCTGTAAAGGTTTATATATAAAATAACACCTTTACCAATTCTGAGTCGTACCATAAATGTAAGTCCTTTTTTTAATTCCATTCTATACTACAAATGGATTCAAGCTATTACTGTTTTCAAACACTTTTCATTCACTCTGAATTTAGTACCCGAATTAGGGTTTTTCAGTTGAGCACAAAATAACATATGTTTATTTTAGAAAGAAACTTATGTCATTGTGGATTTTACAGAAAGCAACATTAATCCCTGGAGGCTCTGAGTCATTAGTATACACAACTCTCTCAGGTACTGTTGGTGTGTTAGTTCCTTTTACATCTCATGAGGATCAAGATTTCTTTCAACATCTCGAAATGCACATGCGTTCAGAAAATCCTCCACTCTGTGGTCGAGATCACCTATCTTTTCGATCTTATTACTACCCTCTTAAGGTAATGATTGTTTTATTTTACAATTACTTTTATATTATTTTTAATAAAATTTTAATCAATTCGTTTAATGTTGATTTTAAACAAGTTTTATAGTTTAAAAATAGTTTGTCACTTGTCATAACAATGTTCATTACTTTAGTGATTTAATTATTTTAATATGATTATAGTTTGTGACAAGCACAAATGTGTGTATAGACATTTCTGGAATATAATTTGAGTCCTATTTTTTTGTACAAAACAGAATAATCTTAATAATGTATGGGTTTTTTTTTAGAATGTCCTAGATGGAGATTTATGTGAGCAATTTAATGCAATTGATGCAGCAAAACAGAAAAGTATTGCAGAAGATTTAGACAGGACAGCAAGTGAAGTATCAAAGAAATTAGAAGATATTCGAACAAGATATGCATTTTAATTTTCTTTTGTATTAATTTTTCCAGTCACTTTTTTTAAAAATTCAATTTATAGTAGTAGTAGGCTAACTTTAAATAAAAACTTCTTCGAGTTATATATGTTTTTTGTTACTGATTACAACCACCTGTATTGTGAATAAATATTTTTATTCTTGCTAATTTTTTATTCACAACCTTGAAACCACGATTGAAATGATAAATAAGGAAACATGAGAAAGACTGCTGATTACAATCAAGCTGCATATATATTTATGACAAGTTTACTGGTATTTTTCAAAATGTATACAGTTATTAAAAATATTTAGCAATATCTTTTACTTTCATAAATTTCTTGTAGATTTAAATGTTTTTTAATCAGATTAATATAATATGTTAGTTTGTTTTTGCTACAGAATTAAATACTGCAAAGAATTTATTTGATAATTTTAAAAACAATATCAATGATTAAATGTCATGATAAAAAGATTCTTGTAAGTAATTATTTAATAAACTCAATGGAAACTATTAACTTAATATGCTGATGGATTTCAAAACCATTGTTTACAACAAAGCCTAGCCTGCTATTCTGAGACTTTGTCAGTGAAATGACTGTTACTATGCATTCATATAGTAAGTTAATAGTTTGTGAGTGGTAAATAATTACTTGCAATTCAATCAATAAAATTAAAATTATTACAACGACCAAGATGAGACAAAATCAAACAAATTTTGTAACTAATGTAATAAAACTGGTACTACCATACATGAACTGTATTAATATTTTACTCATTATTTTGTATATCGTAAAAAATTGAAAATATATATCTTTATGCAGAAACTTTGCTTTAATCATAGCGTTTTGGGACACAAATAGCCTAAGGGTGCGAGCTTATTACAAAATCAATATAATTAGGATTATAATAATTTATTATTTTATTCAATCATACTTTGTGAATTATCATTCATTTGACAATACAATTACAAATACATAAAATTTATATAACAGTTAAAATACTTCTAAAACAATAATTATTTATAGTTAAGTATAAAAATCTTAATTTTTCATATCTTATTTAGCATTAAACAATCTTCATTCCTTGAACACCACTCTCCAGGGTCTGAAAAGCATTTACCAAAGATTAATATTTGTATGGCTTGGTCTTAACAGCAAGTATTATATTAGGTTTTTAATTACTAAAACGAATATAATAAAAAAAGCAAGTGAGTTGTCAGTATCTCCTACAAACATGCCTTATGTGTGACTTGCAGTTTTGTACCTTGTATGAAAAGGTTACTAAAAGAATACATTTAAAAACGTAGTAAGCAGTAACAGATTTCTTTCTATTGCATAAGATTCATTAACTACATGCTCTTACAAGGAACATCTAAAATTTTCTGGTAAACTTAAAATGTGTTTGCGTAACTGCCCAGAACATTATCAAGTTAGCCATCATCGTTCATTAGTTTGGTGAAATTTCAACATTTACATTACTGTAAGTTAAGTACAATCTTACGTTCACAAGTAATATCCAACTGCAATAATATTGTTTTTTATAAATAGCTTATTAGTGTTTATAAACAGCTGGATAGTAATTTTAATAGCTAAAATAACCAATCCATTATTGTAGATTTTGTGTGTAGTAATAATGTTTTCAACCCAATTTATAGTCACTCATTTAATATAATGGAGTGTAAGCATACAAAAAAGTTTTTTCAATACCAGATTTTAAAAATTCCATTTTATAAAATTGTCTTTGTAAACTTTAAAAAACTTTCAAATATCAAATTATAATTACAGCTTTTACAAAACAACTAATATTTATCAGTTTTAAAATTTTAAGGAAATTAAGATTCCATTTGTTTTTTACACAGATTTTATACCCAAGGCTTGTTTTCTTAAATAAAACATTTTAGGTCTGAAGAGAATTGACACTATGACTTCTTGACAATACAAACTAGAGGTACAAGTTTACTTTTATGAAATCATTATCAATTATAATTCATTTAAGGTAAAGTATTTACTGCATAAAGTATTCCTTCCAACTAAACAAACTTGAATACAGGTGATAGCAGCACAACATTTGGAATTTCTCTCAAATGAAGACAGTTTTTTGTCATCTCCTTTTTAATGCCCTTTACCAACTCTAGCATTAAAAAAATACATTCAACTGTATCTAAGTAAAGATTCATGATTATTTATTGGTTTTTGCTGTTTTTTCCTTGAGGTAAATATTAATAAATTATTGCTAATTTTTCCGTTATTATTTTCATTAAAATTAATTATAATTTTTTTTAAATTGTCAGAATTTATTGTTTAAAATACCATTTACTCTATTTTATTTTCAAAATATACTTCAAACCATTGAAATGAGTGAATTTAGGGAGGTACTCAAAGCACTAGATTATTTTTAAATCTGAAAGGTTAATGGCATTTAATTTGTAGTTATTGACAAATAACCTGACACACACAAAATTACATTTTTGGAAGGTTTTGGAGCATTACACAGCAGTGCGGTCAAACAAAAGACTAACTGTATAATTTAAGTATTGAATATTCCATTATCAATCATTACAAAATCCAGTGTTTTGAATTTGGCGGAAATTCTAGAACAAACCTAGATCATTGTAAACTATTTATAAAGTTATCATTTTAAGCACCAACAAAGTTATTACTTGTCAGATAAAAAACAGCTCCCATAGTCATTTGAAAATATTAAAATTTAATGTTTGTGCTACAAAAAAAAACAATTAATTTCATGGTTTCTAAAATGAAATTGTGCAACAGGCTCTGTTGAGCATCGATCATCAAGTGAAAAACAAAATTGGCAGGAGCTTACTACATAGTGTAATTTTATCTGGGATAATGGTTTTTTACCAAGCATAAGTAATCCTATTTAATTTTTGCATTCTATACAGTAATAATATTTATTTCAACTATCCTCGTATAATTTTCCAATCAATGAAGCCTTTCCCCTTAGAAAACTTTGAACCTTCATCAACTACCATGAAAATTTGTGAGTAGTTGGAAGGTGTGTCAAGGATCAAAAATGATACAGTGTCGAATTACTAGCTCTTTACCCTAAGGGATGAATGGCACCCCTCATCAGAGATGGAATGTTTTTATAAAAAATAACCACATAAATCGATAGAGGGACAAATTCTAAGGACTTTTTATTCTATGAATTTTTTTGTCGAGTTAATTATTAATGGTTGAATAAAAATGTTGGTCCAGAAGGAGAAGGTTTAATCCTTAAAATGAAAAAAAACACATGTCTAGCCTACGCCACTTTCTGAGGTTAAAATAAGTATAATTCTAAATTTTCATTAAAATCTATGAGGTTCAAAGAATTTTGCAGTAATACCATATTTTTAACTTCATTGACTAAGTTAAGTCTATCATACTATTTTTTGTTTGGTAATTTTATGTTTATATTTAAATAACTACCTATGACAGATATTTTTATAAGTCCTAAATTTTAACAATAAATGTTTGACAGGAAAGTTATAATTTGCAGTTAAAATACATGTATAAATATTTTGCTACTGTAAATGTGAATAAATTGATTTTTATTTACCTGCAGGTCCCAAATAACAAGTTGACCATCAGCACCACTTGACGATAATTTCTTTATATTTCCATTTTTACCCTCATAAGGACATAAGCAAGTGACAGCATTCTGATGAATTGTCTCTAACACGGTATCATTTTCTATTCGACCTTGCCTGTCAAAACTCTGAAACTTTCTCATTGCACTGAAAATAAAACCACTTAAATTAGAATTACTAAAGAAAAATATGTCATTTAAAATGGAAATCTTGCACTATTACTCATACTAAATTAAACTCAATTTATGTCCATAAAAATAAAACCCTACAAACAATGCAACTTTGTAAATTACCACTTCATGGATTCATACGATGAGGTAATCACATGAAAACGATGTACAGTTTTGAAACTTATTTGTTAAGAATTTGCCACCACTCTTGTGAGGAGTTAAAAAAAAAACAAACACAAAGAATAAAAAATAGAATTTTATAAACCACCATGCAGAACCCTGCCATGCTTTTTTGTGGCACATTGTGGTTGTATGGATGAGAAATGAGGAACAAATTAAAGCATATGTTTCATAGAAGATAAATTTTGCAATACTTCTGAGGCTAAGGCTATGATTTTGCATTTTTTTATCCCACCTTTGGTAAAATCAAACTGCACAGAAATTTTTTTCAGTTCCTCTTGGCAAATGTACTGAAGATCCCCCAACTCCATCATTTGCATTATGTGATTATAAATCCCCATATGTTCATGCGTTAATTTGGGAATGGCTTCATCAGATAAATTACTAGAAATCACCAGTATTGTAATTCTGTTCACGGCGAAAATCCACATCAAATGGAGCTGTCGTAGCTTGGCTGATGGTATTCCTAAATAACTTGTACTTACAATTTAGCAAATGGCGCAGTTTGGTCACACAAAATTACCTAAATTAAGATGAATATTTAATTCAGATTTTATAATAATCTGAACAGGATGTAAGTGGATTCGTTCGTTTTTGTTATTAAGGAATGTAATTGGGAACAGGTAATGTTTCACATGTGACTGGTTGTCATTGGCTAGTAGTCTCCATGCTTGCGGCAGGTGGCAAGCGAAGGGACCACTAGCTACACTAAACCGCCATTAAAAACCTGTTTTATTGCGGTTACGGGTATGCTACAGACACGAAAATATTTAAAAACCATCCTTGAAGCTGGTTGTGTCATGTTAAAATTTGACCTAAATCGCTACAGGATATTTTTGAAGAGTACACAAACCAATATATAAAAAGTACATATTTGCATATATAAAGATAATGTTCAACGTTGGCTGAAGCTGTTTATGTAGTTCACAGCTATAATTGATCAGCATTCAAACTAAACAGTAATCCTTTATTGATCTTTGCAAATATAAAATAAGCAGAAGAATTTCACATTTATTAATTGCATGTTAGAATATTCATGAACACTTGAAAAAAAAAAGTTTAAGGGAAGCTTGTGTAAACTTTTTCATGTAAAGTATTCCCATTCCAAACTATATGTTGTATTGGATTGGACACTAATTTCCATTAGCAATGAGTTTATGAGCCATTGCTTTTCTATTGTGGAGATTACCTAATAGAATAGTTAAACAATTCTGAGGATATATATAATCCAGTATTAGACAACCAGAAAGAGTGAGTGCCTCTGCCATCGGGAGACTTTTGAACAGATTAATGTGTCTACAGTGAGTTCTATTAATAAATAGTTCCATAGTATCATGGCTAGTGCCAAAAAAAGATTGATGGTCCTAAAAATACTGTAACACATTTACCTTAACCCTCCTGCTTCTTTTTTTGTTGATGTATCTAATTTGGAAACAAATTGAAGTTGTCCATTCTCATCTATAGAATATATCATAGGACAGCATCCATGACCCTAGACAAATAATGACATTTTTAATATTTAAATTGTAATTGCTAAATAATATTAAATACAGTAACCAATTTATTGTCAAAAGTGCTGATATTACATCCCATTCTAATAATATATTTCTTTGTGTTTGCAATAGATATTCATAACTATCTGGTTCCATTTAATACATATTTTGAGCTTAAGCCAAGATCAGAATTTAAGAGAACCTTTTTAAATGTTTAAATAGGCTGTAATAAAGGAACAAATCCAAAAAAAATTTTTGTCAAATGTTGAGTTTTTTGTAAATATCAGAAAATCAGAATGGTGTTGTGATTCATTCATTTCCATTATTAACCCTTAGCACTCGACTGTCGGGGGAGCCCCGCCAAGCGTATATTGCAGTTTACTTGTATCTCGGGGGTCACCCGACACGATTTTCAAATACCTATAACTCGTCTGCGATGAAGCCCACGACATTCAATCTTTTACCGTTTGGTGCTACACTCTATTTAAAATAATGTGAACTAAGTTGAAAATGCCTAGGAATATGTGAGTCAACACAAAATCTAGTTTGCCGCTACGTTGTAAGCTGCAAGTAGGTTACAGTTTTGACGGTTATTTGTTTACTCGTAGTTTGCCGTGGCTTCACGTGCAATTAGTGATTCTGAAATTCCCTTTTACTTGATCCTGATTTATTAGAATTTTGTTCAGTTTCATAAACAAAATAATTAAACCAACAGGCATTTGTAAATATAACCCACCAAATTTATCCCACCTTTGGTAAAATCAAACTGCACAGAAATTTTTTTCAGTTCCTCTTGGCAAATGTACAGAAGATCCCCCAACTCCATCATTTGCATTATGTGATTATAAATCCCCATATGTTCATGCGTTAATTTGGGAATGGCTTCATCAGATAAATTACTAGAAATCACCAGTATTGTAATTCTGTTCACGGCGAAAATCCACATCAAATGGAGCTGTCGTAGCTTGGCTGATGGTATTCCTAAATAACTTGTACTTACAATTTAGCAAATGGCGCAGTTTGGTCACACAAAATTACCTAAATTAAGATGAATATTTAATTCAGATTTTATAATAATCTGAACAGGCATTTGTAAATATAACCAGTTTATGGGTGGTGTAGATTTAGCTGTTCAATATAATGAACTGTGCAGTTTTACGAGAAGAACAAATAAATGGTGGAGGAAAATGTTTTTCTGGCTATTAGATGTAGCTGTAGTGAATAGTTTTATTATCTATAATAACAAAAAAAAAGGAAATGAGAGAAAATCCTGTTAAACAAAAATAGTTTCGTCAAAACTTGGTGAGGGAACGCATTGGTGATATCAGGAATAACCCGTATAGTGAGAGGGGTCGGCCATCAACTACTGACGAAGAAGAGAAACTGAATGGGAAATTACATTAATTCTTTTCCAATGATAAAAATAGTTCTAAGGATTGTGTAGTTTGCAGTAACAGGAAGATAGGAGGTAGAAGGGAAACAGTTTTTTACTACAAAACATGCGGCAGAAAACCAGGTCTTCATCCGGAAGACTGTTTTCAAAGATATCATACTCTGCAAAACTACCATATAAGATAATAAAATCATGTACATACAGTATTAGTGAATAAAAATATCTTAGTTTACTAAAATCATGCAAGAGAAAACAAAGTTTTCCATAAACAATAATGCAACCTGCAGGTGAGGAATTTGTCTCAATTTAATTACAAGTGGGGAAGCAAAGCATGTTACAAAAATCCGAGCGCTAAGGGTTAAGTAAAACCTAATATTCACTAGAACTTTTGACTAGTTGAACTTGAGGTTGCCAGATAAATAATAATTGATGTTGAGAAGAGGTAGTTATTTTTTAAAATTTCCCTGGGCTCCCTTAATAATCTTCGAAAATGCTAAACAATTTTCAGATCTTACTATCGAACAACAAAAAATATCCAGTACAACAAAATGAAAATCTATAAGAAAACTAGTCTATACCTTAATTTAGTTTATCTACCATAATATTTAATATTAAACACAGTAAATCTTCTGAGTTCATTCCCATCTACATTTTTCCAGCTCAGGGGAGAAAGATTGTCACATTACAAGAGTATGTACTGTGACTGCAGCCTGACAGATTCACTAAAGGTGTCACCAGTTAATTACAATCTCTCAGAGAGCTGTCATTGTTGTACAATAATGTGTTCCATTTCTATATATAATCTGTTTAATATTGTAATAGTTTGTTCAGTATTGAAATGTGCACTACAGTACAGTTTGATTTTATATACAATTTTTAATATTAAAGTTGCTTGTTCTAATCATCTTGTATTCATTGATTAAACTATAATTAAATAATATGGAGAGAGGCTTTGTTTCGTAAAAGGAACGACTGTTTCGAAACGCGTCAGCAAGTAAACCTCTACGTATTCACTAAGTTAACTATTATTGAATTATATTTTGATATTAGTTTTATCCTGTTTATAGTTGTAAATCATAAATCCCCAGCCTTTTTTATATTTTATTAAAAATTGATAAACTATCACCACTTAATAAGAATATACTTCCCCAAGTCATTAATAACCAGAAAAAATACAGCATGTAAGCAAATTTAGTAAAATTGAAAAAAAAATACATTAATTGACAATGTAATGGAGAAAGTTGTGTAAATCAATTAAAAAGAGGCCTACCCATTGTGTTTTCAATAAAATTTTACAAAATGCACAAGACAGCTGAAATATATTTTGCAGCTAAAAATATAAAATAATGAAGAATTTGACTGCCCATTCTAATAATGAAACTTGATTTCATATAGAGTAACATATAAGTCTCAAAACTTGTTTTTAGAAATTCATCGATATATGGGGGGGGAGGCAGAAACGTTGATTTTATAAAAAAAATTTATATCAACTTGTGAAAGAAATGGAAAAATATTTCAAATTATTTAGATTCATTTAACATTGAAAGCAAGCTATTTCAAATAAGAGATGGGTTTAAATAAAGTATGAAATTTATTTGAATCATATTAGTGTATTATTGATAAAAGACATACAGTAGAGTCTCCAAATTCTAAATCGCAACAAAGAAAAATTTTTTAAACAAAGAGTTTGCCTTGGAAGGTATGTTACTGTTAGACAAAGCACCGTCGCATCCTGTTGAAGATCTTTATATTTTGCAGCAAATTTTACAAGCCTAATCCAGCCTGTGTGTTCTGGAATGTATGAGAAAAAAATACATATCACCTTCAATCTCTCTTGAAAATGATTGAAAGGGAAAAATGGCCTGTAGGATTTCTAAAAAAAATTACAGTAAAAATAGTTTCTACCCAGAAATGTTACGATCTTAATCTACCCGATGGTTCAGGGTATTTTAGAATGTATGAACAAAATACAGACTTTACCTTTAACAATCTCTCTTAAAAGCGACTGAAAGAGAAGAAAACATTGTAAATTTTCTAAAAGAAAATACAGTTAAGGAAGCTATGAACTGGATAGCTGAATCATAGAACAAATAAAAGAAGAAACATCAAGTAAGTCTTGGAATAAAATCCTTAGTCGTAATGAAATTGTTGACTGTGTTACTGCTCCACAAGAAGAAACAGATTTGACATTCTTTACCAAGAAAGTTCCAGGTTGTGAAAATTCCAATGTGAACAATTTGAAATAACAGATGCTAAGATGATTGAAATGGTACGAAAAACTACTGAAGGCAGTGACGATAAGAATAAAGATGAATGTTCAACCGAGACAGAACAAAAAAGGAAAATTAGTCATGGTGAAGGAATGACTGTCTTGAGAACTGCACTACGCTACACTGAACAGCAGACAATTCTCCAAAAGATGTGCTTCTACTAAGACGTCTATGCTGCACTGTAGCATGAAAATGATCTGATAAGCAAACGCAAAACATACATAACAACTTTTTCCAAAAAATCTAGCAACTGTGATGAACAATGTATTCTAAAGCAACAGAAATTTTTGTAAGTACTGTAATCAATAAAGATCTATAAACATATTTTGTAAATTCTTAATTAGAGTATTAGGGTTCATTAAAACTCCTGTTTTATACCTAATGTACAGGAACGTATTTTAGTATAATCCGAGAGGGGGTCTCGGTCCCATCTTCCTCGAATTATCAAGACCCTACTATAAGTGTCATAGTAATGAATTACCATTTCATGTTGAGAAATTGTTTTATTTGTGATTTTCAAGGTCCTGTAATTAGATTTATATTTAAATCAAACTATAACGGTTGATATAGTTATAAACATTTCAGATTTTTAAATTTTATTCTAACAAAGGTATAACACGTCAAACTTTTGACTGTTTAAATTTTTTTGTTTTTGAAAAGTTGTAGCTTGTAAGGCAAGCAGTATATCATCTCGAGAAAGGTTTGCCTCTCATTACTTGTTACAAAAAACAAAGCCTCATCTTACAGTTTTTTAATGAAGGCTACACGTATACTATACTTTCAGTAATTGACTTGTGAATAAATAAAAAGTGAAATTGTTTATAACCTTGCTTGTCTTCAAACACAACAAAATTAAAAAATTCTGTAGGGGGAGTTCAGAAGTTCAAGCCACTTCCACCATCTTGCTGTCCTCATTAGTATAAGGCCTGTCCCAAGATACTGGAATTTTTCACTTTATCCAAATTGTTGTGTATGTAGTGTTTTTTTTTTCATAAGCTTTCTTAAACCCAACCTCCGTGTTATGTCAAGTGTTGCAAGCAGGAACGGGTACATCTAAAGATCACTATGGTATTAAAAGCTTCTACTGCCTTAGTTAAGTACTTGTAAAGTAAATATGCTCTGAACCTTTCTGCTTTTCCAAAATGCTACATTTCTGAAATAATGTTTGGTATGTGCTGATGTATAGTTATAATGTTATAGTGGAAAGTTAGAATTTATCAGTTGTGTTTTGTCTGAACCAAGAAATGCCAAACATCTCTAAGTAAGAGGAGCTAGACTCCATTCTTATGAAAGTGAATTTAAACGTGAACAAGATTCATAAGAAGCTGTAAAAGGTAGGAACACACAAAATGTAAAAGTAAACAATATGATATACCCAGGATGAATGCCACTGTTAATACTTCATCATAGTTCATGATTGATGGTTCATTTAAATAAGATCCAATGTTTATTGTGTGATTAAAGAGATAACCCAGTGAATAACAAAAATCTCCTTGAGTTCATCTCTCAAACTTTACTCTAAACAACAGCAATTAAAGAATTTTTCAACACCGTAGTAGGTGCTACACATAAAAAAAGGTTTGATTTTCACAATTCAAACATTTGAAAACAACTTTTAACCTTTTCAGTAGCACGTTTTTTCAATACTAGCGACATCTGCCGGAGCAAGTATTTTTATTTGCCTAATATTTTCCTGATATTCAGAAAATAAAATGTTTATATTCTAAATAATAAATAAAACTTAAATGAAATACAAAACCCTTATTTATTCATCAAAAATATTTTTTTAAATTTCTTTCTTAAATTTCTTTAAAAATTAGTTTCATTGCAAATATGTTGAATCAAGTCTCCACCACACTATTCCAAAAAGCAGCCCAATTCAGTAGGATCAGGATTTGAATTTATTTCTTGCTTTAGGCCAGATTTTGAAGTATCAAAATTACCTACTTTTTTTGTTGATGGTCCTGTTATTTTCCTAAACATCATTAACCTCTTCATTTTTCATTATAGAAAAAACAACAGTTATAATCCTTATACAGTAAAATAATTGGGCTTACTAACATACTAAAATATGTACAGTAATAACTAACTGTTTAATAAATATTCACACTAACATACTATAGACCCATAATTTAGTTATAACAAACAAAACTGAGTAAATAGAAAATGTGATCAGAATTAGGCTTGATTTACAATTATAAATGAAAAATTACAACTTTAAGCATGATTATATACTAATATTTCTTATCTGACAAACATGAAATGTCAGCTGATTTCCAGATGGTTACTTTTCAAAAAGCATTACACAAATATTAAATGTTACTTCAATTATTTACCAATAGATGGCCTAGCAAATAACACCAAAGAAGTTCAGATATTGACCAATAGATGGCTTAACAAACACCGAAGAAGTTCAAATAATGACCCATAGATAGTATAGTAATGTCATTTGACAGAAAAAAATATTATCTGGTATGCTCTGACAGAAGAAATATCAAACCGAGTATTCTTGTGCATGCTCCTACATCGCACAGCGATCGGAATCGAGTATATTCGGGAGTAACTGTATGAAGCAACTGTGGCGTAATGTTTATTTTTAAATAAATAAAACCTCTAAACCACAAGTAACATTTATTTAAACCTTATGTACATTTCGATTGCCCAGCAATCATCTTCAGAGGTATTTAAAAAATACAACTAACTCTGAAGATAGTTAGTTGTATTTTTTAAATACCTCTGAAGATGATTGCTGGGCAATCGAAATGTACATAAGGTTTAAATAAATGTTACTTGTGGTTTAGAGGTTTTATTTATTTAAAAATATATTTGGGAGTGCTCTTGAAAAGGTTAAATACCATCAATTTAACAATATAAACAACTAAAGCAAGAAATAAATGTGACAAAGTATAACTTTTTTTTAAATTGAAAGTATATTAAACATTTTATAACAAAAGCGCTATAGTGTATCCTATTTTTTCTAAGTTTGTGGGAAGGATGAAAATTAGAGGTAGAATTAAGGTAAGACCTGAAACTACTCTAATATAAAAGATGGATGACAACCATCGCTCACTCAATTATGTTCATAAGTTAGTTACCCACAACAACTATAATATAAAGATTATAAATATAGATAGAATGAGGTATTAAACCAAGGAACAATTCTGGATCATGCAATTGAAGGAAAATCTGTTGATATCAAGAAACATTATTTCATAAATTTGGCAAGAACTAAGACAGAAGAAAAAGCTATTTTTAAAATCAGTACTATACTTGAATGAATGTTTGGTAAACAATCATACTTACTGCAGCTACTATGGTATAGCTGCTGGCCCAAATACAGCTGAGGAACGGTAAACATTCTGTACGTAATTTACATACAGCATTGTTGCGTGTTGCATCTGCCACACAGACTGATGCATCATGACTGACCCAACAAACACGATTCCCATCACCAGAAAAACTAACACTGTGTATCCATCCACCTGAAAATCATTTCTTCATTTTGAAAACCATTATGACGTCAACAAGCACCAACACGACGGACCGAACATCCACACCAGAAAAATTGAGAAAAAGTAATCAGTGATTCGACAATAGTCAAGTGACCGAAAGGCGCCTCATCACACAAGGTAAAATCATTGCACTTAATGGTGGATAAAATTACTTACAAAAGTAATATATTAACTTCATAAAGTCAGTGCAACGGAAAAACATGGATAACGTAAAATATCAAGAATACATATACAGTAAACTCCCGATTATCCGTGGGCGGATTAACCGGTTTGCGGATTATCCGGGGTCTGCCATTGTTTTACAAATATCCAATTTTTATTCCAATCAGATTCATGTGTTTAAATTTCCAAACGGTGAATTACGACGTAAATACATATAAGGTCTAATAGAGGTTAAGATGAAGGGAATAGATACGTAAATATGTACTTACTAATTTTTACATTGAAAGGGAAGCATCCCGATGCTAACCAGCGAAATAAAAGAGGCGAGCAGACTACTGTATATATGAGACGAAGACAAAATGCTTGGACGCCCGAAAACCTAATGTGTATCATAAGATAGTAAACAAATGTCAGCTAATCTCGGCTATAAATAGTCTAGGACGTGACATATGCATTATCCATGTCTGTCGTATACATTATCGATCTTTATGCCTCTGTGACACAAGTAGACACTGTGCGACAAAATGGTTCTCAAGAAACAGATCACACATTAAAGCTAAATCAATGCTCACAAAAAAACAGACAAAAGTGACAGATTTTATTGTTAAAAAGTGAAAGTATTATGTGTAAAGGAAATTACATATGTACATACATACTTACTTTTGACATATAATTATGTACGTATTGTAAATAGTTAGACATATAAATGTACATGTTATAATCCGTCAAATACATCAACATTTTAAATTATTTTCTGTATTTATTTTGTGCTCTGAAGATTATTTGAGAATTGCATTAACCAGGGTAATTATTTGTGTAACTTATGGTATAATAATAGATTATCGATCGTTTTGCGTATTCTTTGTTCATAGCGGATTATCCGGGAATTCGTTATCCGGCGTTGCAGGGCCACCCTATTACACGGATAATCGGGAGTTTACTGTATATATATATATATATATATATATATATATATATATATATATATATATATATATATATTTAGATTAGTTTTAGTTGGTAAAGATTATTTAGATTTTTTGGACTAGGAGAATGACAGACTTACCTTGGTAAGAGTCCACTCTGTAGTCTGGAAATAGAAACACATAAAAGCACTTAAACAATGATATATTTCAACCACACAATTTCTTTGTCAATCGAAGAGAAAACACAAAAAGAAATATGAGAGAATGAAATAATGAAATAAAATAATTGTAATGGGTACCATTACAGCAATGGGTACCAGAATGACACCATCGTACGCAAATCTGTACATGGGATTGTTGGAAGAAAGTTTTCTAAAGACACAAACACACCACCCATTATGTTGGTATAGATATATAGATGACATCTTCCTAATTTGGACACAGGGTGCTTCAACACTTGAGACATTTTTAGACAGCCTGACACAATTCTCCACACTTCAATTTACCTGGGAGAAATCTACATCAGCCATCACCTTTTTGGATGTAGAGGTAACACTCCAGAATGGAAATATCAACACAGGAATTCACATCAAACCTACAAACCACCTACAATATCTCCATTTCGACAGCAACCACCCAATAAACATAAAACGATCCATTCCATACAGTCAAGCAATCAGGGGTAAGAGAATCTGTTCGAATGATAGGGAATTGGAAGATTTTAATAGAAAGATATCAACAGCCTTCCAGAGAAGAGGATGCCCAAAAAAACTCATTGAAAACCAAATTCATTCAGCACAATCCTCGGTTCACCATAAACCACAAACAGAACAAAATAAACTGTCTTTAATAACTGACTACCATCCTGGTCTACATAAACTCAACAAGATATTGAGAGATGGCTTCAAAATTCTTCAAGCTTCCGTCCACACCAAAAATCTTTTCACCGATCCACCGCAAATTTGGTACAAGCAACCTCCCAACTTGAAAAACATCCTAGTACATCCTAAACTACCAGACCCTGATGCAGAGAAACCACACAAACTTCCTCATGGCTCCTTCCCATGTAATAGACCTAGATGCAAGACGTGTCCAATACACCCCTCAGCAAATAGTTTCAACAGCCAAACAACAAAAATGGTCTTCAAAATACAGGGTCATCATAATTGTACATCGAAAAATGTCATATACCAGCTACAATGTAAACTTTGCTCAGCACAGTAGATAGGCCTGACCACGGATGGCCTGAATATCAGAATGAATGGCCACAGACATGATGTTAAAATTATGAATATGGATAGACCAACAGCTCAACATGCTGCGAGTCACAACATCACAACTTTTGATGACTGCTATACCACAAAAATAATTAAATCACTCCCCCCTGATTGCAATCCCTCAGAACTGAGAAGGTGGGAACTATCATACCAGTCGTATACCAAGTCCAGAGAATCCCCTAACCTCAACATCAGATAAATCCATTCATTTTTTTTTTTTTTTTTTTTTTTTTTTTTTTTTTTTTTTTTTTTTTTTTTTTTTAAATAGCCTTATCTCTTTTCCCCTGACAGACTTATATAAACTATAATCACTCATATGTTCATGGAAACAATATATATATATCTTTAATCTGTGCATCTGTGACATCTGATTTCTACTCTACACAATCTGTGATTACAATTATTTTATTTCATTCTCTCATATTTCTTTTTGTGTTTTCTCTTCGATTGACAAAGACCACTGTGTGGTTGAAATATATCATTGTTTAAGTGCTTTTATGTGTTTCTATTTCAAGACTACAGAGTGGACTCTTACCAAGGTAAGTCTGTCAGTCTCCTAGTCCAAAAAATCTATCTATCTATCTATATATATATATATATATATATATATATATATATTAATACTTTACATTGTCAATTATTTTTTAAAAAATTTTTTATTCCGTTGCACTGACTTTATGAAGTTGATATATTACTATTGTAAATACTTTTATCCACCACAAAGTGCAATAATTTTACCTTGTGTGATGAAGCACCTTTAGGTCACTTGACCATTGTCGAATTACTGATCTGTGATTCGACAACGGTCAAGTGATCGAAAGGTGCCTCATCACACAAGGTAAAATTATTGCACTTTGTGGTGGATAAAAGTATTTACAATAGTAATATATCAACTTCATTTATATACATTATATATATTTTAAGTTATCCATTGTTTTTCCGTTGCACTGACTTTATGAAGCTAATAAATTACTATTGTAAGTAATTTTATCCACCATTAAGTGCAATGTTTTTACCTTGTGTGATGAGGCGCCTTTCGGTCACTTGACCATTGTCGAATCACTCATCAAATCATGATTTAATTTTTGTAAAAATATTTTGTTAGATAATTATTTTTCTGAAGATGCTGGTACTATTTTATCGGCGAAAAGCTTTGAATAATATATGCAATAAAAGTATTCTTGTTTTTGAAATATTTTCAATTTATTAAATATATTACAAGAAAACATATCACCATATTTAATATATATATCGCAATATGTATTCTTGTGTATTAATAAAGAAATATTAATATATCACAAAACTGGTAACGAGGATTAACTTCAATACTCTTTTTACCATTCCTAATTTGGTGAGACATGAGCCAATGAGTTTCAGATTGAGGATAGCATTTAAAAACTGGATAGAAAATTACAAAGGAGATAAAAGTTTACTTAAACTCTAAAAACATTTTTTTTACAGTGCTTAAGAACAAATTAGCACTAAAGTTATCTAACTGAGGTTTATGAAATACCCTGTCAATAATCAGTTGACTGACTAAGTGATCAAATGAAAAGAATTTCTTTGTTATTTCTGGAAAACAATTCAATCAATGTCATACACAACTAAACCAATTAAATTCTTTGTATCAATAGATTAGGATTTTGACAATGCATGTGTCTTGAGACGGTCAAGCACTGTCTTGCAATTTGGAGAAAAACATTAATTTCATTATTTTTTTTTACATTAAAATTTTAAATAAAGTATGTCAAAACTATGCAATGCTGCAATATGTAGAACTTGCGGTATAATCGGCTTGAGCATAAGAGAGATAAGCAAAACTTACAGCCTAAAACTCAAGGTAAAAACACACTTGTACTGGCTATATTATTATCTATTTGAAATAGTTAAACAACAAGAAATAAAATCGAGAAATTTGGTAAAAATAATTCAGAATAAATACAGAAATTAGTATAAATGTAAAAATATAATCATAGACAGATAAATAAATGAGCAACTAATAAAATAAAGTTAACACTAAACAGTGTAAGTTTGGACCAGTAAATAAAGTAACAGATAAATAATAATATATGAAAAAAACACAGATGCTATAACTAAAGAAATATCAGAAGAAAATTGTCACATGTTTAATTACTACTATATTCATTCTGATGATGTGCTTTTTATGAGTAATGGTGAACAACTGAATTTGCTGGATCAGAAACAGGTAACAAATTATCATGATTATATTCTACTTTGTTTAAATCTTCATATTTTAAACATTAAAATGGATTAGACAAATAAAAAACAAAACAAACTGAAAATATCTACTTTTTATATTACCTTTACCTACATGAAAAAAATGTTTAACACTCAATATAACTTTAAAATATTACTAAATAATAAACAAAAACGTTTACCACATTGCTTCATAATTTGACTTCTACAAAACCTACTAAATAATAAACAATCACGTTTACCACATTGCTTCATAATTTCACTTCTACAAAACCTGTACTTTGACTAAAAAAATCTTACCTCCTAGTGGTGAATTATGGAAGTCAGCTAATAATTGTCCTAAGACTAATTTACTTCCCCACTCTGTATTTGGAGGTGGTTCTTCTATTTCCTTCACATAGGCTGAAAACACCCTCACTCTAAAATCAGCAAAACCAGCTACCAAGAGAATATTGTTTGGATGCCAATCCAAAGTTGTCACTGTAGATCTAATGGGTTTTTTTATGTGTTTAGAGACCCACCAGTCATTTACACTTTCAAAGTAACATACTGATATAATACGAGCTCCAGATCCCACAGCAAACTTATTCTCTAAAAAATAAATTATTACCTTAATAAATTAATAATGTATTATTATTTTATTTATTTATTATCTTAGAGTTTATTTATATTAATTAGTTTTATAACTAAAATCTTGATTTAAACCATTAACTTACCAAAATTTCCCAGCAGATTCATTTTTATTCGATTTATATCTAAACCGTTGAAAATTAGATTGAACTAGTGTGAAATACATCTATTGAGAAATTTCAGTGAATTAGTGGTTACATTTTTTATAAAGAATAGTGAACCAAATAATTACAAACACCCATTAAGTAATCTAGTTAAATGTGAAGATTTGCATGCATATTTGTCAATGTTCTTGTACATACATATGTAAAAACATTTTATGAAAAAACTATCATGCTTATTTTATATAATCAATAAGACATAAAATTCAGAAACTAAAAATATGCAGAGAGGTAATGAGAATTAAATACCTTGTCAATTAGTCATTGGAATGTGATTTTACCATTAATGTTTGGATGGTGCTTAGAATGGGTTCTAACAAGTTTGTAATATTTGACTGCATCTTCAGAAAATTTCCATTAATTTGACATATATAATAGTATTTGATGAGGATTATTCAAAACATGTCAACAGGAAGAAATAGGACAATGCTAGGGACAGTAGAAGCTTATGATAATAGATTTATATGATCATATTTCAGAAATATTTCCTACAATTTTTATAAATATCTTACACTCAGTCAAGGTGGAAGTTTCAGTAAGAAGACATATCCCATGCTAAAACATGCCATTGGAAATTTAAAGAAAGACCATTTAAAATCAGGAAATATATCTAGTGGGTTTTGAGAAGTATAAATACAAATTTTTGTATTTTTTGTTTCTACATTTTTGTCCAACCAAAACTTTATTATTGTTTATCACAACAGTAATATTATTTACATTATCAAGCAAAGATTTAAATTTATTTAATGTTTTCTCATCATATTCAGATTCCGACTTTTATCTTTGTCAAATTTATTTAGAAAGAATTTTTCATGTTTAGGAAATAATCTTTACTAGAATCACTAAATAAACCATTTAATAAATCACTTTTGGTTAACTGATGTTATAAAACACTTAAACACTTCTACTTTATCTGTCATGTCGTTTCAGAATGTTGATAATCATTAACTGTTTCGATCTCATTCACAGCAACTCTTTAAAAAACCTGCTTGTATTAAGTTCTCTAACTATTACAAAAACTATACTGTGTTTACCTGTTTTTTTTCTATACATACTACTGCTACTATGCGTATAAAGTACCTATTTAATACCAGTATTTTAGAATAATCTGTATTTAGTCACTTCAAGCCAACAAAATATTCTAGTTTATGTTCTTTATAATTTTGTTTAGATGTTTTACAAGCATGTTTTAAAATTGGTAATAGAAACATGTGACAAGTTAGATGAAAACTATAGCAAAAGATTACAGCACACAACAGAGTTGAAATAAAGTTACTTTTCAATACATGAGACTATAGTCGATTTACCATGCGTGTGGAAACATTTTTCTGACAGCGTGAACTATAACCAATTTACTCAGTCATTGGTAGGAGCTGTCAAACAAATATTCCCAATACTTTACTAACATCAACAAAATAAAAACTTAACCCAAAATAAAAAAATGACCAACTGACTACTTTCCACTAAATAATACAACATACACCAATACACATATGAGGGATAGTGCTATCTAGCACTAAAGCATGGAAACAGACCCAAAGTTTGATATTCTACAAAATTTTCAAGCAATTCTATCTTTAAAGCAATATTACTAACCATATATTTTTAATTTTAATAGATTTTCTAATATTTCTTATAATTATTTTTGCAAATATTCAACTCGTAAATATCTTGCATGTTCTTCATTTAAATATTTAGTACAAACAAGAATTTACTAAGAAACTTATCATAATAAATTATCATACCAGTTTATTAACCAGCATATAATAAGTTAGTGCATACATTTTCTACGATACCTTTAGGCGCCCATTTTACGCATGTTGCAGCTCGATTAATCCTCAAAAACACTAATGTTGGTTTCCATTTTCCATCATCAGAGGGTGTCCAAACATAAGCATTTCGATCCTGAAACAGTATTTTTGCTAACTAAATATAATTGTTTATACAATAAACAGTTTATCAGTCATGCAAACTACAGCAGTAATAGGATTCAAAGATTACAAGAAAGGTTTAATGTTTTCAGTATTTATGTACATAATCGCACATCAACAAATGTAGAAGTTGGCTGAACTCAAAATTAGTGCCAATGTTGTACTATTACTTCCAAATTAAATTATCATCATTAGTAATATTATGATGATGCTAAATTTGTCATTACCAGACTAGAGGATTTACTTGTCATTTTTGCTGCAAGTATCATAACTATCAACTGCAATAGTTATTCAAACTGACAGGTTTTAAAAGTCATGTTTTTAAAAAAGAAACTGATTCCGAAAAACATACTCAAGAACATTCACAAAGATATTTGATTTGGTGACAGTGACAGTTAAAATGATATTGACGGTACACAAAATAATTTTAATACTCAGTGTTATATTAGCTGTTGACCATGTACAAAGGTCTTGATAATATGTATATTAAATTAATAAAACGCTTCAAACATAAATATTCCTGTATGAACATTATATCTTGTATGTAAATAATAAAATGTCTGTAAATTAGGAATAAAAGTGATTAAATGCTATCGACAATATATAACGTCACCTGTGAAATTCAGCATTAGTTTCATCTACGTGGGAAATTTGCTTGTTTTTTATCAATGTATAATATTGGCTAAGAATCAAAGTAAATGAACATTTAGTTTCTAATACTAAACATACAAACAAAATGTTAATTAAAAGATGTAATTATGTAAAAAAATTATAACGTAACAAAAAAAAGTTGTGTTGGTATACTTGTTTTATACACTGTCAGGCAACTTATAAAAAAAATTCCCAGGAACAGACTTATTGTGTAATAGCAATTCCCAGATGTGAATTTAACTGTTTTGAAAGATAGGAGAAACTCAACAAATGAGCACTACTTGGAATTTCTACAATATTAACGGCCGAGATAACAATGATACAACACAAAAAATAATTTTTTTTTGGAGAAATGGCTTGACCCAATTGTTGGGTCACGCATCACCCACATAGTTTGGCTTATTAGTTTACAGTAAAAAACAATACAATTGGTACACAACTCTGTGACAGAAGCTCTAAGGATTACCTGAAATTATATGAAATTGTAGACAGGTATCCTCCTTGTCAAGGGTGACTGCTCCCAAACACTCCTGAATGCTGATTTTTATACCCTCATTCTGAAGTGCCAGACTAACAGATGTTAACTGTAAATCACATATGTAGTGTTGCATCTCTGGGTGTGTGTGTGTCTATGTGTGTGTGTGTGCTGTGCTGAGCGTGTGTGTGTGAGCGTGTGTGTGTGTGTAATATTTAACATTGTCCATTATTATTCCGTTGCACTGACTTCATAAAGTTATATGTTAATTGTAAACAAATTTTCCGCCATTAAGTGCAAGGTAAAAATTAATTGCACATATTGGTGAAAAAATTGTTTACAATTAACACATAATAACTTATGTATATCAGAGATGCAACTCACACATGTGATGTGATTATTTTTCTTTATACCTGGTCTTATGTCCTTATTTTAATCATATTAGTATTCACTATCATTTCCTACCTTCCATTGGCAATATCAATGATACTATCTTAATTGGTTTTGATGATACTGACTTAAAACCAGAATATCAAAAATGTATACATATTACACTTCATAGCAAAATTGTTTCCTCATATTCTTAATTTAAAATTGACACATACACTAATAAAGTACAATTAACCCATTTTTCCCAACGTTGCGTAAACGCAACAGTATATTATATTGCACACAATTCCTCCATATAGTGAGTAATTTTCAATTTGAAGTGTGTTATTTATTCGAAGAATAGAGTATTTTTCTAACATGCTATAGTTATTATGTTTTTAATGATATTTCTTTATCAGTAAGGACTTCAATTACGATAAAATAAATTTTGAGAATCAACATTTTCGGTGTAAGAAATAAATATCTGTCGATTCTTGGAGCAAAACCTTTTGCTATGTCAGCTATTCTTATCAAGTTTACTTTACTGCTGATGCATGTCCGTTGAACCATAGCTCTCCACTTCCCGTTTATTCAACAGAGTTCGCATGTGTTGTGTTGATGCAACATTGGGAGATTCCAGGCAGTTGAGATATAACAGCCGTGTTAAAAGCAATTGACCAGTAGATACGCTATGAGTTTTAAACGTGAGTGTTATAAAACAGTAGAAGAATTGCTTGCAGTTCTTGATGAAATTGAGGAAGAGGAAGCAGCATTCGGTGTCGATGCAGTTAACGATGTTAATGAAAATAACGACAAAGAATATATCGACGATAATCAAATTGTTGTAAACGATGGTGGTGATAGCATTCCTTCAGATATCGCTGGTTCATTTGAAGTTCACCTTTCCCTACGTCCAGAGACAAGTAATCAAAAAATTAAAAAACCAGTAGTGAAGAAACAAAAATTATGTCCTGATTGGGAAAATTCTTTACCAACTACATAAAAACTTCCAAGTGATGTAGAAATAAAAAACCTTATACAACAACTAAAAAACCAATATGGTGGACTAATAACTCTTGAAACATTCAATTTATTTTTTGATGATTTGTTCCTGGACAAAATTGTTGATTTTTCTGTATCTTATGCTAAGGAAAAATCTCCATAACTTTTCTTTAACTCGTCCAGAATTGAGAATTTTTGTTTGGCATTCTCATTCTGACAGGGTATCATTTGCTACCTCAATCATGTATTGGTGTAAAGATCTTGATAAAGGTGTACCAATTGTACGAGATACAATGTCTAGAAATATATTTGATGAAATCAAAAAGTACATTCATTTATCAGACAATAATAAACTAGATAAATCCGATAAATTTTCAAAAGTCCGTTCCTATTTTGATGATTTAAATACCAAATTTCGTCAGTTTGGAGTGTTTTCACATAAATTATCAATTGATGAGCAAATGGTGCCCTATTTTGGACAACATTCAGCAAAAATGTTCATAAGAGGAAAACCAGATTTGTTTTCAAAATTTGGTGTATTGCTTTTGTTGAAGGTTATGTATACAGTTTTGAACCACATGAGGGAAAAAGTGGTGAAATAGACAACGGCTATGGTTTAGGAGAGGAGGTCGTTTATAATCTGTTGAAAATCCAGAGAATCACATAATTTTGTTTGATAATTTTTTCAGTACTTACAGTTTAGTAAGTAAACTGATAAAGATGAATTTCTTAGTAGCAGGAACACTAAGGGAAAATAGGTTGCACAATATTCCGCTCACATCAGTCAAAAATATCTAAAAGCTCCGAAAGAAAGTTATGAATTAGTCTTTGATAAAAAGGAAAATATATTTGTTGTTCGACGGCAGGATAATTCAGTTGTTACAGTCATAAATTACGGATCAGTTGAACTGACCCTAAATGTAAAACGCTACAATCGAAAAGAAAGGAAACAGGACTTTGTAAAGCAGCCGAATGTTATCAATGATTATAATAAAGGAATGGACGGAGTGGATTCTCATGATAATGCTATTGCCAATTACAGAATTAGAATAAGAGATAAAAAATGGTGGTGGACCTTATTTGTAAATGGAATTGATTGTGCTATAGTAAATGCATGGAAATTTTATATTTTATCAACCGGAAATAAAATCAGTCAGATAGTTTAGATCGCAGCTTGTTATCTCTTTACTTCGATCTGCAAATATTGAAAAACCTGACAAGTGCAGCAAAAATCTGCTATTAGGTCACTGCAGTAAAATTACTTTACCAGACGACGTATGAAAGACAAAACGGACGTCGTAGACCGAAACAAAAGTAATGCAAGACGGAGATGTAAAGTGTGCCACAGTCAACAGTCTACACATGCGAGAAATGTCAAGTGTTTTTACATGTTGAATGTTTTGAAACATTTCACAATTCAGATTAAAATAAATTCTAAAAAGTAAAACTATGTGTAAATTGTGTTTCAATAAATAGTTTCATGTAATAATTGTCGTGTTTTGTTTCAGCACACGCCATTTCCCAATGCTGCGTTAATGCAACGCCGCGAAATGCAGGGAACTCTCAACGTTGCACGAACGCAACAGGTCATTACTCAAAAACTAAAACCATCAGATTCATATTCAGGTTTCATTTTAATAGTTCTATTGTAGAATAAATTAAGAAAAATTACATAAAATATAGATGTTGTCCTATTGGGAAGAAATGGGTTAACAGCAAAGATTTTACTGGTTTTTAGCAAGTCAATTTTTGGTGTTATATGTCTTACTCCGTATTCAAGCCCTTTAAAGTACTGTTTAAAATAGTTCTTTTCTTCCACAACTAACATGATCTAACTGTAAACTGTAATGACAAAAAGGAGGATAAGATAAAAGGTAAAAATGTTTTAAATATTTGTTTTACATCACAAACATTTCACTTTCTTTACTCCTTTAACTTATTGTCTCTTATACACTGTCAATCTTCCTCCATTCAAGTAAAATTAATTCCTTATTGTTTCTATCTGATCTATTTATGGTGTTTTTTTTTTTTTTTTTGTAACAGATTTAATGGCTACCAATTATTTCAGAGTTTATACTTACAGCTGAGCAAGTAACTATACGATTAGTATTGGGTGCCCAATCAATTCCAGTGACCCGCAAGTCATGCTTATCTAGAATGTTTAAAAGTGTCCATTCTTTTCCATTTCTTTGATAAATGTGCACCTCGTTGTTGTTTGGAGATAATGCAATTTCTGAAAAATCATAAAATAATAATCAATATTTTTTACTCCTACAACCCAGTAGTTATCTGTTTTTATTGAAATAGTTATATGTTTGTTGGTTTTTATACATTAATTAAAGTTTCTATTTAGAATTTGTTCTAAAAACATTCTTGAAACAGTGGTAGGTTATCAACTTTTGATAAGTATAAACCTTATGTTAGGAAGTTCCTTTTTTAACACTAGAATAAAATTTAGAATTTTGTACAACAAACCGATACAATGTCTGATTAGGATAGATCTGGTTTAAAAAAATAATAGTCAAATGTTGACAAACTTGCAAAATGGTTGAACTTGGCATAGCATGATACAAGTATACTAGCAATACCTTATTACCCCATTTCTTAATAAAACAGACCACAATATTACATTACTATACCTACAAAGTATCTGATTAGGGTAGACATGATTGAATTTTTTTAAATTATGTTAAATTATGTTTAAATTATGTTAGTTTATCCACAAAAACTAATGACGTGTCTAAAAATAACAACATCATGTTGTATCATCATGTATGTTGTCAGTAGACCCAAGTCAAACAATCAAAGCAAGTATGCATTATATTATATTATATTCTTGAATTTTCCATTCAATTTCAATGAAATTTAGTCCATTACATTCGGTGAATCTTAATGTTAAGTGATTAATTATATTATAGTTAGATAATAATGTAGTTTAACATTGTGAACCAATTTGTAAAGAATTATTTTAAGAGTGTGTTCCTACAGTATGCCAAAGGTTACTTCTAACACCAGCCATAATCAACCATCTATAATTTTGTAAACAAGTCAGTTTACAACACAATAATTAACAATGATTTATATTTAAAATCACTAAAAGTTTACTTTTACTCTATCACCTTAATTTTTTCGTTTTCATTTGTTACTCAAAAACAAATTAAAAAATTAACATTTTCTATATTACAAACCATTGATAGTCCTTTAAATTTGAAAAAATATAATTCTAACCTGAATTCACAAAACACTTACTAAACTGTATAACATGAATGGTTTTATAAATCAGGACACTATTTTATACAACATTAAATCATTATCATATTTTATTATCTACCAACAAAGTATTCTGTTATTGTTATTAGTTATTTTTGTGGTTTCGGGGTTGTTTCCAATTATTTTATTCCATTATACTCGTGTTGTACCATTGCGCTTTTGATATTGTATATTTGTTTAGAATATATTTTTGGTAACATAATGAAAAAACCGTAAATGGCTACCATTTTGTGAAGAAGTATTACTATCACAATACCTAGTAATGTAAATCTAAAAATTACAAAAAATAATGAAACTGAAGGTAATTAGTATTTTAAGTAAAAATATAGACGTAATGACATTGGTGCTAAAAAATATTTTTGTTATATTACTTGTATTAATGTGTAGAACAGGAATATCAACTTTTTTCCACAGAAAGTTACTTTTTTTACATTTTAAATGTTAATTTGCGTGTAGGCCTATGGCGTGAACTGGCCGTGCAGTAGCTGTAGCGCACCACACTACTTCTAGATTTGTAATTTTTTACATTACTAAATACCTATATTAAAATATACCTACCAAGTATCTAGTCACGATAGATTTGGTTATAATTTTATTCAATATTGCTATCTACCCTTATTAAAATATACCTACGAAGTATCCAGTCAGGATAGATTTGGTAATAATTTTATTTAACATTACTATCTACCTGTATTAAAGTATACCTGCGAAGTATTCAGTCAGGATATATTTGGTTGTAATTTTGGTAACTATTTAGACTTATTGCCGATGCAGAAAATTACAACCAAATCTATCCTGACTGGATACTTCATACGTATATTTTAATGTAGGTATATAGTAATATTGTATAAAATTATAACCAAATCTATCCTGACTGGATACTACGTAGGTATAGTTTAATACAGGTAGATAATATTGAATAAAATTATAACCAAATCTATCCTGACTTGACACTTTGTAGGTATATAATAATGTTGTATAAAATTATAACCAAATCTATCCTGACTGGATACTTCATAAGCATAATTTAATATACGGATACTTTCGTAGGCATATTTTAAACTATACTATACTATATACTATATATAGTATTGTTGTATAACCTTTTTAATAATGTATAATCACTTTTACATTAGTTTATGACTATCCGAACTTTTAATTTTGTAAAAACATAGACGTAGACAAATAGAAGAAGTGCAGTGCGCTGTAGCTACTGTGCGGCCGGTTCACGCTATAGGCCTACATGCCATTACAACCTAAAATTTAAAATGTGAAAAAAGTAACTTTCGGTACTTTCCGCGGGAAAAAAAATTGATATTTGTGTTCTACACATTAAAACGAGTAATATAATAACAAACAAAATTTTTAGCACCAACGTCTATATTTTTACCGTATTTGAAAGTAAAATACTCATTATACTTCTTCTATAACACATGTGAAAGATTATAAAATCAAGATTTTTTCATAAAACAGAGAACAAAATTTATACTACTTTATATTATAACTACAGGTTATCAAGTATCAGGTTAAGATGGGTATTTTATAATAAAAAAATAGTTTACTAACTCACAAGTTAAACAATGTTTGCATGAAGTAAAATATAGTCTTCTTATTGCCTGCAGCAATACAATAATATATAAAAGAAAAACAACTTTATTTGTAAACACCAGTTAGCTTACATTAGCAAACGTTTTTTTTTCTAACCAAATCTAACCTAACTAAAAATTTCTGTTATATTGTAATGTGGTATAAGGTAATGGTCTAATTGATGTTTTTAAATTCAATATGGTAATTGTTTAGATTCTATATTACCAAAATACAAAATTACTTGCATATGAAAACTCAGTTGTTTAGTCCCTAATGCTAAAACTTTCACGATCAATAGTTTTTATCGTTCTCAAACAACTATTTATATTATATGAGTTTTCTTAAATAGTTAAAAATCTGATTATATTATGAGGAATAAAACACAGATAACTAAGAATAACTTTCAAAATATAAGTTAGGGTTATGAGTTTAACAATCAAATTGAAGTGCCAAAATTTATTTACATAGCTCTGAGTTAAAACTATCTAAATAAACTTTGTTAATAGTTCTAACAAAATTCTAGTGTTGAAAGAAAGAAATCACCAAGTAAATATGTGGTCTAGGCTATAATAAATTCTATCTGAGGCTATAAAATAGTCAACAACTTTAGCTTAAACAACTAAGGTTTTAAAATAACAAAATAACTTTTGATCCTTCACAAAAGCTAGAGCTACACAAAAGACAAAGTTAATATTGAATTTCTTCCAATTAAATAGATTTTTTGTAATATTCACAATTATTTAATAATTGAGTTAATTATTAGTATTTAATTGCAAAACTAATTTTTCAATAGCAATATAATTTTTCTTTAAATTGTGCAACACAACTTTGTATAACAGTAATATTATCTACTGGAATACTAACTATTATCTGATTCCTAATTATTAATATGCCTAACCTCAAAAAAGATAAACTAGGAGTGGCCTACACACCGGTAATACTGTTCTCTTTAGGTGGTAAATACACATTTCTATTTTACTGAAATTTAACTTACGTGTTCTATCCTTGTTCCATGCATGACAAGTAATTGGATTTAATCCAAAGCTGTATTTTTCACTCATACTCTCACACATATTTAAGAACACTAGTAACTGCCAATGGCAAAACAAATCAGCTGAAGTATGACTTACAGTAGGAACGTCCACAGAATGAGTTCATAACAGGTGTGGCACTTGCTTCCTGTTTCTACTTTCCTGTTTTATTTGAATCTTTTATGTTGAGTTTTTACAAAATATTGCCATTCTTATATACACAACTCTAAAGAAAAAAGAAATCTGTAGGAAAACTTTCAAAACTACCTTGGGTTTACATAGAAGAAATTTCATAACATTTTATACAATTGTGAGTACTGTGTATTTACGTTTTAGACCTATATATAATGTTCTACTGCAAAAACCTTTATTTAAAATTAATTGAGCTCTCTGAATCATTTTAACTAACTACTTTCTCTGTGATGCTATTTTTAATGTTCACATAAGCTATTCCAAATTAGAAAAAAATCAAGCTGACTTAAATTCCACAATACTTTACCAAATATTTACATCTACAAACCCTTAACCTTCTTAAAATATTAAAGTATTACTCTTGAATTTTGTAGTTCATTAATTTCGGTGAAACTTATTAATCACTTAAACGATTTTAAGTGATTAATAAGTTTTGTGTTAACCTCTTTAAACAACCTTTTAACTTATAGGTAACTTAACCAAAAACATTGAAATTAGTTAGGATCCTACTTTTTACATGACAAATTTTCATGTAACAGCTATCTAATAAAGTCTAATTATTATAATATTTTTCATTTCGTATACAAACACTTTGTAGTAGTACTGAAAGTATTAATATCTTACAATTAATTTCCTTGGAATCTGTGACAAAAAACTTTCTAGGCTTCATTATTATTATTTTTTTGCTAGTACACTATTAGGGTATTAAAAGTACAAAAAGTGCAATTTTATGTATCATACTACCAATTATAGCAAAATTTTATTGATCCTGCTCACATAAACGCTGTATAGTGAATGTGATCACTAAATTCTCAGTTTTCAATGGACACCATAAATTATATCTAAGGTTACAAAACAGATTTTTATATATCAATTTCAATGTATTATATATAATAGTTATGTAAGTGTTGTTTCTATCAATAAAAAACATTACCATGTATAATTTTTTTTCATTTTAAAATTATCCCACAACGCCGGAACTCTTGTTACATGGAAATGTAACATGTTAATGACTTTCATTTATCTTCTTGTTTGCCTAACTTTGAGATGTCCATCTGTTCAGTAGTAAATTTTGTAATCAAATTTACTTCCTGATCAGTCAGAAACTTGATTTGAGACACAGCTCAGAACTGGATGGCAATGCAATAATATTGAGTTATTTATAATTTACTGCGCCTAGCAAAGCTGTAAACTTTAAATTCGAGTTTTGCTTTTCTCAATAAGTTGAAACTTAAAATTTTAAAAATAGTTCATGATTTGAGGACAATGCAATAATATTGATTTATTTAGGTACTGCTTATGCTCCAAGACGAAGCCAAAGGCTTTAAATTTGAGTATTAAAGATTAGCTATCATTATATACACAATAATTCATACCATTCATCTACTTCATGTACTCTACGTTTTTGTTTTGAACTTTACAAGAATTTTTCAATTTATTAATATTCATAAATGTTTAGTTCAGCAAACATGTAACTACATATTTGTCCCTTCAAACATAGGGATGTTTATCGATATAAATTCATAGGGTTTATGAATTTATACGGGTTTATAAAGATAACTAATGAGCAGGAAAAATTATTTTGTATTTATAGTCCTTTTTTTTAATTTGATATAATTATTTATTCTATTCAAAAAATGTAGACAATAAATTAAATTTAAGATTTTATAGCACCTGGCAGTTAGTTTTTAGTAACTTTTTTAAAACAAAAATACTAATATTTCAATTTAAATACAGAACAAAAATTAAAAATTATGTAACTAGCCCTAAATTTTATAAGGATTTTAGGAAACTTCTTATAAAATATAAGAATTATAAATAGAGGAATTATTATGAAATCTTAAATCTATTATCCTGAATAAATAGATATAAAGATTTCTATCTTTTACAAATAACATTTTCCTAACTCTATTGCTTTATTGTGTTACCACATTATTTGTAGGGTTAATATATTAAATTAGATGAAGCTAATCATACATATGCCTAAAACAGTCATTGGTACTTGAGCTGACACATTTGTTCAAGTACCAACCATCAATCACATAGAAGTGGAAGAACACACAGCACTAAATGAAAATGCTCACACATAAGTGAGACAATGACCATTTGTGATTGACCTTCACAGTTCAATGCTCTAAACAAAGAACTTATTATGAAGAAATTTAAAAGGAGAGTTGAATAATAAGTGCATTTCCTTAAGCAAATTCATTGTTAAGTTATTCTTAATTTTTTCTGTGTAAGAATATTTATGATCCTAAGTATGCATAGTCTTTAATTTTCTAACAACGTATCAATAGTAGTGACTCTGTAACATCATGGTATAACTCACAAATCTTTTTCTGTTTTCAAACATGTGATCAGACTGAACAGTTTTAAAGTTGATTGATACAGGGTGACACACGGGAGACGGACGGTTTTGAACTGCGTAGTACTGAGGGCGCGGTAGTGGGAGGTAGTTGTGGTGGGGATAGTTCTGATCCATACAAGACGCCATTTCATTTACTCAGTCACTATGGAGCAGTGGGACTTGCAACGTTGAGTGTTTGTCTATGACAGTTTTGTGAAAAGTGGTGAGTCTATTATTGCTATGCAGCGATTGTTTCGTACGTGGTTGTGTCAGTCGACATGGAGCTGTTCCGAGCCATAACACAATCCTCAGATGGGTGGAAAACTTCAGATTAACTGGAAGCATACTGACTAAGAAGCATCCTGGCCCAAGACACTTCAATGGCAGTTCTTAGACACGTTTTCTGGCCGGATTATCTCACATTTTGGCAATGTTCCTTGGCCTCCCAGGTCTCTCGACTTGTCAGTATGTGACTTTTTTCTGTGGGGGTACCTTAAGAACTGTGTTTATAACCACAAACCACGAAATTTGGACGAGTTGAAGAATGCAATTATTCAAGAAATTGCTGCCGTCCCTGCAGAGATTTTAGTCCGTGTGATGGAGGATTTTGAGAAGAGACTTGAGTCCTGCATTCGAAATGATGGACATCATCTTGATAACATTATTTTTCACAAATAACTTGCAAATAATGAGCTTTGATTTTCTGTAAATGAACATGCATTAATTTTAAAATTGGCCGAGTATTATTTCATTAAAAACCGTCTGTCTCCCGTGTGTCACCCTGTATAATCATCTTAAATTCACAGACTAAACTATATTTAAAAGGTACTTAACTAAGTGAATAAGTAATGGTTTACTTGCTTTAATGGTCTTTGTTTAATAATGTTAATTAGTTTGTATTGAATTTGTTATTTGTGATGTTGATGGTGTGCGGGTGAAATTGGTGGTCGGTATAGATAGTGATATTGCGATGTTGTGTAGCTTTAGATTTTGCTTGTTTCTAATGAATTGTAGTTGTTTGTGTGTATAGTCGTTAAAGTATTAAATAATTTCTTCGAGTTCCGTGTGGTGTAGTATCATTGTGAGGGTTTGGTGTAATTTGTATAGGGTGTGGTTAGTTTGTCTTTTTTAGCACATAATTGATGATGTTTTTATATATATTTTCTGTACTTGTGCTGTTATTTTTAGTGCAGCAGGTGTTTTGTAATTTTAGCATATTTAGGCGTTAGGTTAGGTTTTAGACATTGAGTGTTTAAAGAAAAGTGTTTTGTATACTTCTCTTCTTTGCAGTTTCGTCCGTCGGTAGAGGCTGATTACTGATGACCGTTGGTTCCTTTTAAAGTTGCTTGATGTAATCATCTTCAATTCACTGATTAAACTATATTTAAAAAGTACTTAACTTACTGAATACGTAATGGCTTACTTGCTGACGTGTTTCAAAACATTCGTTCCTTTTACAAAGCTAACCCTCTACTCACGAGTTGAGGGTTAGCTTCGTAAAACGAAAGAATGTTTTGAAACGCATCAGCACCCGGCTAGCTGGCCTGAGCAACCGGGCGGGTCCACAGGTGGCGGATAGTGGAACGGCCTACAGATATGTAGGTTACTTGTGAATAAGGATTCCGGAAGGTTTCTGAATAAGCAGGCCCGGACCAAGGCAATGGTTCAAAAGTGAGGAATTATCCCTCCTCGTCAGTCAACCGGTTGGGTGTGGTAGAAATAACTGCTCTGACTGGGGACTGGGGTAGTTGGGAATTAAGTACCTCACAATGCTACTCTCACCTCCCAGGTGAACCAAGGGCAATGCGGCAGTGAAGTATGGGCGGGAAACTACCCTAACGACACAGTTGTAACAAAAGAGAGTACAGCAGGCTGTTCGCTCCAAAAGCAACAGTTAATAATGTCCTGAACTTGGGGTAGGCTTCAAGGTCAGTGACTGAATACCCAATCCAAGGTGGAAGGCATCGTGCCGATGGATGAATGGCTGCAGGGTATAAAATGCAGTCGCACACGATCCCCTTGAGGAACCGGACAAAACCTCATTGTATGTTGTCTTGCCAGGGCAGTGGGGGCTCTGCTCTGGTCGACCGTTATTTCCCCCATACTCGTGGGAAGTTAATGGACCAAACAAGTAAAAAAATTGATTTTGAGACTGCACAGACAGCGGGAGCCAATGAGATGACAAACCGTGAGTCTGTAGCAGATGTGTCAACGGCAACCATCACTGGGGGTGCGGGACGGCTTTCAAGCTGCCGACTGCAGAAACCGGTGAAATGGCTGTAGAGTTGAGCACGCTTTCTTTACGGAGAAAGCGTATGAGTGGATCTGCCAAAAGGCGGCTCCGAAGAGAACAGGCGAGAGTAGCAGGAGGGCCAATAATCCTGACAAAACGAAGGGGAGGCCAAAACTAAGCCGAGCTTGTCAAAGTCCAGGGCTTGGATGTTGTGAGGAGGGAGGTGCAACAGGGAAGCAATCAACCAAGGGCACCAAACCCCAGCACGCCCAAAAGGCCTAGGAGTTCGACGTCCAATCCCTCTCCAGTGGAGGGAGGAAAGAAGAAAGTGAAGCTGGGACAAGGGGGGGATGCTGCAGTTTCTTCGGGCACATACGGCGATACCCTTCGGCAAAAGCTAGCCATTGTCCCAGTTAGTTACCCTGAGAGACAACTCTCGGAAGAGATGGCGTTGGAGCTGGAGGAGCTGTTCTTCTCAGAACTGCTGTCCCCTGAGATGGAGAGTGGGGATAAAGAGTTCAGGACAGCATTCTTAGAGAAAGGGGGCTCTAAATGTCGTATGCTCCTCACGGGAGAGCATGGAGGGGGTCCTTCGGGTCCTGCCAAGCTTCACCCTGAGTGAGGGGGTAAAGTTGAGGGCAGGGCCACTTAAGGAGATCTTTTGCATTGCAAAAGTTTCAATGTGGGTGCCCAAACCCTACAATGATAAGGAGCCGGAAGACATCCTGAAGGTGGTCAAAACCCAGAACCCTGGGATAGTTCAGGATACTTGGAAGGTGATTGTTAGGAAAAGGGAGGATGCAGGTTTTACCCTTATCCTGTATATAGGAGAGGGCTCCCTCAGGGCACTGCGGAACAACAACCTGAGGGTGAATGTGGGGCTGAGACAGGCCACGTTCAAGGTGCTCTCTAGTTCTGGGGCTGCTTTGCGGACCCAGTTAACTGCTAAGTAAGCAGAACGATGATAAAGTTCCTCCAAGTGAACCTACAGCACAGCAGGGCGGCTAGTGCTGTTGTGTGTAGGATGCTGCACAGGGGAGAGGTGGACTTGGTTCTCATCCAGGAGCCATGGATTTCTGGAAGACGAGTATGCGGGCTGGCGACATCTGGAGGTAAGTTGTTGTATGATAAGAACTCCGTGTATCCTGGTCAGGAGGGGGTTGAGTGCTTTTGTACTAACGGACTTCTGCTGCAGGGACTTGAAATCGTGATGGTGGAGCTGCGGGCAGAGGGGAGAATGAGGAGGCTGAACCTGGCCACGGCATATCTTCCCTTTGACTATGCGGGGGCTCTACCAACACAAGAGCTGAGGAGGCTGGTCGAGCACTGCGGGGCTGTGGATGAGGAGCTGCTGGTGGGGATGGATGCTAACTCCCATCACACTTCGTGGGGAAGTACAGGTACCAACACTAGAGGTGAGGAACTTTTAGCTTATCTTAGCTCTAAGAATTTACTAGTCTTAAATCAGGGGGAAGAGCCGACGTTTGTCACTAGGGAGGTCCTGGACATTATGGTGGCATTAGGTATGTACTAAATTGGCATGTGTCGGATGAACCATCTTCTTCTGGCCACAGACATATTAGGTATGAAATCTCCCTCAATCCAGCCATGCTTCGGCCAACCAGGGATCCAAGAAGAACAGACTGGGACTCCTACAGGAGGGACCTGGGTGTTCGGATTGAGGAGGCTGGATTGGAGTATGGCGGGAGGAGAGAGCTAGAAGACTCTGCCACATTGGTTGGCGTCATGGTGGAATAAGAAGCTAGCCAAACTTCGGAAGACCACCAGGAGACTCTTTAATAGAGCAAAAAAGAATGGGGAGTGGGACCAGTATAGGAAAACACTAACCGAATACAACAGGGCAATTAGAGAAGCACGCAGGAAGTCCTGGAAGGAATTTTGTCAAGAGATTGACAAAACTCGGGAAGGGGCACGACTGCATAAAGTGCTCTCTAAGGACCCAGTTAACCCGGTGGGGATGCTAAGAACCCCACTGGGAAATATAACAAAAACTGCAGGGAAACTGTGGAAGAATTAATCTGAACACATTTCCCTTGCAGTACTCTGAGGAAACTTGGGAGAGCAGACATTGAACCAGTTGCCAAACCCTCCACAAGACGTGGTAAGAGGGAGGACTGGGAAGTGGCAAGGAGGATAGTAACTCCACAAAGGGTAAGATGGGCTATAGGCACATTTAAACCCTACAAATCTCCAGGTCCAGATGGGATCTATCCTGTGCTGCTGCAGCAGGGAATGGATATGCTGGTGCTGGTACTTACTAAATTATACAGGCTAAGCATTGCTCTAGGGCATGTGCCGGCAGCCTGGAAAGCTAGTAAGGTGGTCTTTATACCTAAGCCCACCGGTAACCAATCGGAAGGGAAAGGATACAGACCTATTACACTCATGTCCTTTGTTCTTAAGGGACTTGAAAAACTGCTTGATAGGCATATTAGGGGGGAGGGGTGCTTTGGCCACAAAACCACTGCATTGGAACCAGTATGCTTATCAACTGGGGAAATCCTGCGAGGGAGCTCTCCATCAAGTGGTTGGTAGGATTGAGCAAATGATCGCTAAGAAAGGTTGTGCCATTGGTGCCTTCCTCGACATTGAAGGGGCTTTCAATAACCCCTCAGTGGAGACGATGGTAAATGGTATAAGACGTCATGGAGTGGATGCGACCACTTGTGGCTGGATAAGTTCCATGTTAACAAACAGAAGCATTTCTGTAGAGGTGGCAGGGGAGGTCAGAATGGCGGAGACAAGTCTGGGCTGTGCACAGGGAGGGGGGAGGGTTCTCTCTCCTCTGTTGTGGTGCCTAGTGGTTGACAACCTTATTGAACTCCTGAATGAACAGGGGTACTTCTGTCTGGGATATGAGGACGACATAGTTGTTCTGATCCTGGGCAGATTCCCTGATACAGTCCTTGAGGTAATCAGAAATCCTCTACGACTGATTGAAGAGTGGTGTAATAAGGAGAACCTTAGGGTAAATCCGAAAAAGACTGCTCTTATTAACTTCACCAAACAGCGAAAAGATCTGACGACCAGGATGCCTCGCTTGTTTGGTGAATACCTTGAGTTTGTGGGGGAGGTGAAGTACCTGGGAGTTACTCTGTACAGGAAACTCACCTGGAACCCATATCTTGAGAGGACAGTTAACAGGGCCAAAAGGGCAGTGATGACAGTGAGAAGAATGGTGTTTAAGAAATGGGGACTGAAGCCATCAATGATGCACTGGATGTATCTGATGGTGATAAGACCTATGATTACCTATGGAGCTCTGGTGTGGTGGACAAAGGCCAACCAGGCACAGACAAGAGCTCAACTGAGCTCTATCCAGAGATTGGCTTGTCTGTGCACACTGGGAGCGATGTCAACTACATCTGGTGCAGCAATGGAAGTAATGCTTAACCTCCCCCCCCCCCTTGAGCTTGTCCTTAGGGAAGAGGTGAGGCTGGCGGCATGGAGATTGCATAACTCGAACAACTGGGCTAATCTCCCAGATATTTCAGGACATATGAGTATCGAGTGCTTCGTGAAAGAACCCGTCTTGGAAATGGGCAGCGACCACATTACTCGAACGTTTGCACCTGACCAGGCCCACCAAACTATGATGGAATGGTCAGGGACAGTAACATCGGGAGCTCAGATCTGGTACACAGATGGCTCCAAGATGGACTTCGGAACTGGAGGTGTATTGTAAAAACCCAAGGGTAAAACTAGTTTTTTTCTTGGGGAGGCATACCTCTGTCTTTCAGGCCGAAATATATGCTATAAATGCCTGTCTGGGAGAGATAGCGAGAAGGGGAACACACGGGACCCGGATTGCTATTTTCTCCGACAGTCAGGCAGCAATTAAGGCACTAAACGGACATGTGGTCACCTGGGCCATAGTTAGGGAGTGCCTAAATAATCTACAAGCCCTGGCAAAGTACAATCAAATCAAGATAGGTTGGGTGCCAGGGCATAGGGGAATATTTGGAAATGAAGCCGTAGATGCGCTGGCCAAAAAGGGGTCTTCGACTCCCCTGATTGGACCGGAGCCAGCGGTAGGTATTTCCAAATCCATGGTCAAGATTGCAGTGCGAAGGTGGATGGCTGAAAGACACTGTGAGCACTGGATCAGGGCTGAAGGGATGAGACACAGTAAGCTAACCCTTAGGAAACCTTCCTTGGGGCTGCAGAAGAGTCTCATCTATCTGCCTAGGCAAGAATTGAGGATAGCCATAGGTCTACTCACGGGACACTGTGGACTAAGGAAACATTTGGATAAAATGGGTATCTACAAAGATCAACCAGTGTGCAGATTATGCGGTCAAGAACTGGAGACTGCCACACACATCATTTATAGATGTGAAGCACTTGCCGAGAGGCGCTTCAACCTCTTTGGTGATAGTACAGCTCTGGTGGATGCTGAAGGTAAAACACTAGTCAGGAAACTCCTAAACCTGGTAAGAGGGAAGGGGCTATTTGACTAGATCAGGGCGGTAAGTACAATATACCTTAAGGTAGCAGTGCTTCGGGCAGTTTAAACCCGCTCCCAAGTTGGAAAAAAAACGCATCAGCAAGTAAACCATTACGTATTCACTTAGTTAAGTACTTTTTGAACAGTTTTATTATGATATGTGTATTGATCTTGACCATCTCACTGTTTATTTCTATTTTTATGAAAACCAGTAAATCTCAAAGCACTAGATTTATATTTTTTAAACTAGTGCAATTAGATTTATATTGATACAATTAATATATATCATAACTTGCCTAATGTCTTATGTAAATAACTTATTTCAAAAATTATTGCGCAAACATACACATTCAGTTAAACGTAGTGAATTGTTTATAATGCATTTCATTAATGAATAAATTTGTTCCCCCTGCAGGGGTTTCAAAGATAATAATCAATAAATTTTGTTTACTTTTCTTGATTTAATTGTCAATAAGTACAAAAACACTGATCCAACAAATGGTTATTACAAAAATGAGTATAAACAGTATAAGTAACCTAGAAATAAAAATACACAAATAGATTTTAATTACATATGATTACACTTAACATTACTTGCGACCAGACTTTTTGTTAGCTAACACTTGGAGGAAACGTTGAAGAAGTTGTAAGACAAAAACGTTTCCTTCAAGTGTAAGTTAACAATTTAACAACCTTTAGTTAACAAAAAGTCTGGTTGCAAGTAATATCATAGTGTAATAAGTAATTAACTACCAGCTCGTCATGAACAGTAACAAGATTTCAATATTACATATGATGTTTGTACATACACTAAGATCTGACCCCATATTACGTATAACAGACAAAATGATCCCTGGCTTTTATCCCCTATTGAATGGTATTACAACTGAAAGAATTCACACAAAAAAACAGAAATATGTTTCCCTCCTCTCAAAATTAATTCCATTGTATTTGTACACCAAATTATAAAGAATGCAACAATCTTTAACTCTGTCTCATTATTTGTTCTTCAGGTGTATCGTTATTTGTGAAAAACTTGCAATATAAACTGGCTTGTGTTAATAAAAAGACTACTTAAGGTTGAACAAATGGCTCTAGACAGTCAATGATGGGGTATTTGCAAGGAAGTCACAACCACTGATGAACGTTTATCTGTCAACTATGTATAAGCTTATTTTATAAACTGACAAGCACAATGAAAAAATTATATTTTAAGTATGCATTGCCTGTCATAAAACCACTTGGGAACAGTCATTTTTTTAATAATATCCACCAGAGCATTTTTCCCCTTTTAGGCACGGCAGGCTTGTGTTCAATGCCTGAAAAATAATCATGTTTCATCAAAGCTACATTGTCCTTTACACATGAATTTTCTATTGATAAATTTAATTTTCCAACCTACTTTTCCCTAATTGTTTTCATTGTCTCTACAGCTTTCTGTTGATATATTGTCCTGGAAAAGCTAATCTTCTTTTCCTTAGCATTCTTGTATAAATTTTCTGATTTGAAAATTTTTTTTAGATAGTCATACAAGTTTTATTACGGGTTTTGGTTTTTAAACTTTTTTAAAGTTGAGTTTTACCAATTGTATATGTTTTTTGTTATTAATTCAACACTTAACTTGCTTCTACGACATTTACTTTGTTGTTGAGATAGAAAACCATCTTTGAAGCATTTTAACAATGTCAGAATTCAGATTTGTCTACAGATTAAGGTAGTGGCTTGGTTTAATTCATAGAAAAAAATTACAACTGGTATACTAAACTGTATAATCTATAACATCATTGTAAAGGGCATGGGAAAGATAATAGTCATTAAAAGATAACATCAATTATACACTTTTGACAGATTGAGTTAAAGAGTACTAAGCTGTTCTTATTTGTTGTTTTGCTGCTTTTACAGAACCATAATTATATTTGTTGATTCCATCTTCACGTGAGCTACTAGTTTTCACTAAACACTTTTAAACGTTTATAAACTTGCCTATGGTAACACTTACTTATATTTGTTGAGGACAGTCGTTTCGAGAGATGTGTCCCATTGCCAACTCAGACCATAACTGTGAGAGTTAAAAGTTTATAAACATTTAAAAGTGTTTAGTGAACCCTAATTAGTTAAATGACCTAGCAAGGTTAGTTTCAGATATTGTTATAGACTATATCTACGATAATGACTGGTCTTTTATCCTATTCTTAGAAGTTTTGAATTCGCCCTTAATCCTAAAGTTTTATTCTTACTTTTAAGATTTCTTATACAGTATTTTTTCTTTGTTGAACAGATTATGTTTAAAACAAGTATGATTCTATTTTGATAAAATATCATGGGGTCAAAGAAATTTTCTCTTGAATATAGGTTTAAGTTTAGCATAAGTACTATTAGCTACAGGTTTTACTGTACAGTGCTATCCCTCTATATGAATCACTTACTACATGTAATTTTCATTATACAAACGGTTTGTGATCTAGTTTTTGCCTCACTTTACAAACTCAGCTCTACTATTTTAATTTTTGTTCTAAAACATCCGGCACTGTAAAATAAAGTTATCTAGACAATATATCTACAGTATGTTGGCTGATTACTTTTTGCAGAAGAACTGTAGATTCCTATAAATTATTTACTTATAGTGTTTATATACATGTTATAAAAAATAAACCTGAATAAAAAGTATATCATTTTTTTCTACTACTCTGTTTTATTTGTCTTATTCTCGACATTTGACGAATCCAACTGCTATGATGCAATTTTTACCATTTTCTGTTGTTTCACATGTGTGTATAAAACATAACAGAACCATAACATACAATACATTTCTTCCTTCTCATTTGAATATCAAACTTCGACAAATGAACAAGTGTATATTGTATAAAATTACTGTAATTTATATTTCTTTTGTTATTTAAAGTGTTTAATATTTTTTAAACATTTTAAATATTTTCTTTTATAAATGAGCAAATATTGTTCAATCAAGAGTGTGGAAATTCGGTCTGAAAGTTCAAGAGTGTAAAGTAAAAAAGTGTCTCACATGTGGAAATAAAATAAGAAAATTGTTTCCAACTATGAAAGATGATTGAAGCAGGTTGAGGAAGTTTCACTCTATAGTTTAAATAAATCGACAAATAAAACAATAGTAGGTAGTTGCTGTTGCAAAAGGATGATCAGGATTTACAGTTTAAGATATTTGATCTATGAACAAATTGAGTAAATATAGTCAGGCAGCTAGTGTCAACAAGCAAGAAGCTAAACAAATGTGTGGAACAGTTTAAAATACATAATGCTGAAACATTTGTGGTGGAATTTAAAAAAGATACTGAAGAATGTGGCTACCCCCATGAGCATGTCACCAATTATGAAACTGTTATTTTTTTAATGCCAAATAGAACTTATATCACACACGAGAAAAAAGCTTTGTCTGGCCACAAGCCCTCAGAGAATAGGAACACTCTGTTGTTTACAATCAATGAAAGTGAAGATTTTTAATTTAAACCTGTCAGTCCACCATTCTAAACCTCTTAAAAGAGTTTTCAAACAACTCTGAGCCAACAAAGCAAAATTGCTTATAGTGTGGAAGTCTAACATTAAAGCTAATGTCACTCAGATGTTCTTCACTCGGAGTTGGTTGTAAAATATTTCAACTTCGTTATAAAAATATACCTGAAGGACAGTTTCCGGTTGAAAGTTCTCCTGATTATCGATACTCTGGACCTTCATGTTGAAGCTGTAGAAAAAAAAATTAAACTCTTAAACCAAGCTCTTTAAAATCATTTAAAACTTGAGGTCTGAGATTTCACACAGATGTTTGAATGCAGCCAGGCAGCCTTAGCCTTGCGTTTAGTTTGCCCAATGGGTTAACAGAAGACAAAATCAACGCTGCCAATGATTTGGGCATATTAATGAATGAATAGGATTTATATGAGCTCATTGGAAAACATGAATAATAAATACAAAGAGATAAATGAGCTGGATGGTCTCCATGCAGAAATTAATCATCTAGGCAGTAGGTAACTCCAGAAAAGGACTGATCCTATAGCTTCTGACATAAATACGTTGAAGAAGTGTCAAGATGTACATACACAGCTTTGTGATAGAATGGTAACACACAACACACATTATTAGCTAAAAGCTTTAAAAATAAATATGAATTAAAACAATTCTTGTATTTGAAATATTTTTATCCAAACTTGCAATTTTTGTGTTGTACATCTTGAGGTTTTTGTATAAATTACACTTTTTTCTATTAATTTGGCAAAAAACCACTACTTACTGATTTATTTAGCAGGCACGTTTTGCACCAGGTCAGCGCATTATTCAATGCTGTAAATCACTGACAAGACTGTTGCTCAGGTGTGAGTCTCAATCCAGTCACACCAACACAACACACCTGAGCAACAGTCTTATCAGTGATTCAAAGCATTGAATAATGTGCTGACCTAGTAAGAAACTTGTCTGCTGAATAAATCAGTAGGTAGTGGTTTTTTTGCCAAGTTAATACAAAAAGTGCAATTTTTATTCATTTATTATATTACAAGAAAACATATCACCATATTTAATATATAATTATATATATATATATATGAAGTTAATAAATTACCAATTTTGAGTAATTTTATCCACCATTAAGTGCAATAATTTTACCTTGAGTGATGAGGCACCTTTCGGTCTTTGACCATTGTCGAATCACTCTTATATATATATAATTAGTGTTTAATTTAAAAGTTTAAAAATTGTTACTCACAGTTGAAAGTCGTTGACTAAAAGCACTTCTTCATACGTCAATGGCAGTATGATAATTCTAAAGCACAGTGCCATGCACAGGGCTACGTTGCAGTGACTCTCACTCTCAACCTTCTTTCTGGTTGTGTCCTTCACTCTGCTGCACAATCCACATTGATATGTAGGGTTTGCTTTTGTCTCAGTATCTAGTATGTATTCAAGAAAATGCCACTCAGTCTGTCTTACTTGGCTTATGGACTGACTAGGTCTACCAGGTTTTGGCTTCATTGCATCTAAATGATAATTTTCTATAGACTTTAATATTACTTAAAGTCTGTAAAAGATAGGACTCAAAGTGTCATCATCTTTTTTGTAAACTACATATGAATTCCACAGAGAAATGTCTACAAGGTTGAAAAATACTTTTATACCACTTTATACCTCTTTTCCCTGGTTTGGAATAACTGGAAATGAGTCAATCAACATCCCCCATTGTGTAGTTGTATGCAATGACACATTCAGGTCTTTTTGTTGCAACACCCCTTTTTTCCACCTCAACCAATTTTGTGGTGTGGATTGTTGTAAGAGAAATCTAACTTTTTGTCCTTCCATTCCATTACAGTTAGTTTTCTTTGTTGACAACCTACTATATCACCTTTCTTCAGCTTTTGTATTTTTAGATCTTTCTTTCTCATTTTCAAAGGTATTTGTTTACAGCACAAGTTTTACCATACTACAAGTGTCAGACCAATGGGAAACAAGGATATCTGCAAACTGAACAAATAAAATTTGTCTGTGGTCAAGCAATCCCCTTTTTCTAATGACACTTTTACACAGTGACAATAGTATTTGTGAGGTCCTTGAACATAAGGAAGCTTTCATCTACAGTTATGTATCTATCCGGGGTAATATTACTTTTGAATTTTTCTCTCAGTTTTAATATTATCGGCTAAGTTTTGTCCAACATTAGGTGAGTTTTGGAGTGTATTCATTATGGTTTGAAAAATGTGAAATCTGATTTTTTTTTTTTTTTTTGTATCTGTATCTGCAAGAAAGCATTGCTTGAAAGAAAAATTGTGTAATAAGGGATTTTTTTTAACAGAACAGCTCCATTTTTTATTTTTACAATCAGTGGCAAGGGCTTTAATTATCTTCATGGTATAACAGCTATAGAAAGTTGTGATGTTGTAACTAGTTTTTTTTTGTAAGAAGAAACTTAGAGCTCAATTTTTGTATTGAGTACCAATATTACTGTTTGGGCTTTTAAGCTGCACTCCATTTGAATTATACATAGTGCTACTATAGGCAAGTGTAACATACTAACATATGTTCAAGTGGTTTACTTTATGTTTAGACAACAGTTTAGCACTTTCAAGCTTGCATGAGGTAAATTAATGGTGGCATAAAAATAAAGTAAAAAGCTGGTTATATATAACGTAAACATTTAGAAATATTTATTGAATGTAAGTTTATACATCTATACACTCTTAAACCACCTTATATATTTAACCTGTATCACAGTTGTTACTACCCACAAGTAAATCAGCAATATTAATGATTTTATACATATATTTTATTTCTTCTTTTTATTCGCATATCTCAAAATTGTCCCTGCAGTGGTTTCAGTACTGAAAAACAAAAACTTATTAAAGTTGAGATTACTGATTACAGTCAATGTAACTGACAATAGAAAAACATATACAAACATATTTTTAAGGGGCCATCCCTAAATTATGTAACACTATATTGAATGATTTAAACCCCATGTAACAATCCGGTACTGGTGGTATCAGCCTCCAGATAATTATGTAACCATAGTCTGGTCCCCTCTTCTTTATTCAGATAATGGTTTTGAATGCCAAATTTTTAGGCTAATAAATAAGTACATCAAATACGTCAATAAATATTACGGTATTAATATAATAGGAATTAGGAATTTTTGGGCTAGATAGGTGATTGACAGACTTACCTTGTGGTAATAGTTCAAAACCGCAATCTTTTGGATAGAAACAGACACACATAAAACTATTGAAATTGAAATATTTTGATTAAACAAGGATATTTTTCAATAAAAAAAGAAAATAATAAAGTGAACAACAGATTTATAAAAAAGATTAAGTATCTAAATGTCACAGATTTATAGTTTATGACAGTACTATATGCTATTTGTATAAAACTTTTAGATAGATATTGATTAATTTAATTCAGTTATTAATAATCTGTCAGAAGGAAGGTAAATAAAGTAGTTGGAAATGGTAGAAGTTAGGGGAAGATGAAAGGAGTTATCTGATGTCGAGGTTAGGAGATTCTCTAGTCTACCAGTACCACTGGTATGACAACTAGCATCTTCTCAAATCTGAAGGGTTCCAATCAGGAGGGAGGGCCTTAATTATTTTGGTGGTATAACAATCATTAAAAGATATGATCTTATGACTAACAGCATGTTGAGCAGTTGGCCTGTCTGATTCATGGACCCAACGTCATGCCTGTGGCCATTCATTCTGATGCTCAGACCATCCATGGTTAGACTTATGTATTGTGCTAGGCAAAATTTACATTGTAACTGCTATATAACATTTTTAGATGTACAAGTGTGATGACTCTGAATCCTGAAGTCCACATTGGTTGCTAGGCTACAGAAACTATTTGTCGGGATGTGAATTGGACACATCTTACATCTAGGTGTATTGCATGAAAAAGAGCCACGAGGAAGTTTTTCAATACTCAGATCTGGTAGTTTTGGACGTATCAAAATATTTTTCAGATTGGAAGGTTGTCTGAACCAAATATGTGGTGGATTAGAGGAAAGATCTTTGGTGTGGGTGGAAGCTAGTAGAACCTTGAACCCATCCTTTAATATTTCTTCACCTTCTGTAGGCCTGGATGGTAAACTGTAATTAAAGACGGTTTGTTGTATTCCATTGGTGGTCTGGATTCATCATATAATTGTGTTAAGCGGATTTGATCCTCAATGAGCTGTTTAAGATATCCTTTTTTGGACAAGCTTTTTTTTACTAGCGGAAAACCAACTGTGGTTATCATCGCCAATCAAAATCTAACACAAAACACTATAGTTTAAATAAAACAAAATCAATTTTAAATAAAACAAACATTTAAAAACAAACAAAATTTTTACAAAGCAGCAATATATATAAAACAATTATGTAACCATAAATATATAACAATTAAAAGAAACATAACAAAAAACAACAATAAATCTATAACAATAAAAAATATAAAACTATAAATAACAAAATAACAAGAACGAACAATATAACAGTAAATAAATAATAACAATATTTAAAACAACAATAGTCAACAATTTAACAATAAATAAATCTTAATAGCACAATAAAAACAACATAAAATATATTTAATTTAAATAAATAATGAAAAATATACGCAGATCATAATTGAAAGAAACATAAGTATAACTATAAACGCATATATTTTAAATATTAAATTTTCAAAAATATGTTCAAGTGGTGTAAGAAAGCGACGACTCTGTCAATGGCCGAGGCATCGTCCCTTAATACCACCTTCAAACTCCCTTTTAAATTAAAAAGGGCACGAATATTAGTTACACAAACACAATCCACCAAAATATGTTTTATAGTGAAGACATCACCACAGTACTGACATATTGGTGGATCTTCATGATGCATCAAATATCCATGAGTTGCAAAAGAATGGCCAACGCGCAGTCGAGTAACCACCACTTCCTCCCTACGTTTTGAACGAATTGAAGACCTCCATGAACGGACGGTATCTTTAATTTCTCTCAGCTTTTTCTGAATCACGGTATGCCATTTGTCATTCGAAGCAGCAAGCAATAAATGTTTTGCAAAACACACATAATCACTCATAATTACTCGTTGAATAATGGGCACCAAATTTGTAGCATTTTTCGCCGTTTCATCCGCTTTTGTGTTTCCGAGTATTCCGCAGTGTCCAGGAACCCAACAGAATATTACCCCCCCACTCCCCAATTGAAGCCTCTGTACAGCACACAAAATGTCCCCAACTAAAGGGTTGACAAATAAAACATCCTGAAGAGCACTTTTGGAATCAGAACACAAAAGATAGTGGGAAGATCAAGATTGATTGAATGATGGTTAACGCTTTGAAAATGCCAAATAGTTCTGCCGTAAAAACACTGCAAGCCGAGGGCAACCTGTATGTGTAACTACATCCCGAAGCATAAAACGCAGACCCAATGCCATTTTCCAGTTTAGACCCATCAGTGAAAATAATTTAACTGTGTTGATGAGAATTATAAATAGATGAAAATTCGTGGTGGTAGACCACATCAGGAGTGTCGTGTTTTATGTACCTGGACAATGAGAAGTCAAAGTGTGGCGTTTTTATTATCCATGAAGGTAGATAGCACATTGATCATTCAAACATTGTAGGAAGTTGCAACCCAAGTTATCCATTATTCGTACTGTTCGTATGCCGAATAGAGCGGTCGAACATTGACATGCATTGCAATCTTTATTATGCATGTTTTTAAAGACCATTTTGAATGCCGGGTGATTTGGTTTGCTACGAGGACCAGAAATGAAATATATTTGTAGCATCAGATGTCGTCTCGTAAGGGCAGGTTCCCCAGCCTCGACAAGAAGACTAGGGATTGGGCTAGTTCTAAAAGCACCAGTTGCAAGTCTAAGTCCAGAGTGGTGGACAGCATCGAGAGTTTTCAAAACTGTAAGTCGTGCGGATGAATAGCCTTGACAGCCATAATCAATGCGCGATCTAACGACTGCTCGATAAAATCGAAGCATACTAGTTGTGTCAGCTCCCCAATTCGTACCACTAAGAACTTTTAACATATCCAATTTCTTGCTGCATCTCACCTTCAAATCACGAACATGTGGGATCCATGAGAGTCTTTTATCAAATAAAAGAACCAAAAATCAAACACTATCCGCGATTTGAAGCTGAATCACATCAAGATAAAGGATCGGATCCTGGTGTTGCCTACGACGACTAAATGCTACACAAGGGTCTTCGAAGCAGAGAATTTGAAACCTGTAGTTATTGACCATTCCTCTAATCTGTATATTGCTAACTGCAAAGATCTTTCCGCAGTTGCCATACTACGAGCAGGCACATATATATACAAAAGTCATCCACAAAAAGGTAATAGTGTACTGGAGATCGTATATTACTGGTGATACTATTTATTGCAATGGCAAATAGTGTGGCGCTCAGCACGCTGCTCTGCGGTACAGCATTCTCCTGTTTATAACTGTTTGAATATGTGCCTCCAAGACGAACGTGGAAAGATCTGTTTGAAAGAAAGTTAGAGACGAATGCTAGGACATTCCCTCGCATACGCCATGATTTCAGAGTGTTCAGAATTCCTCTTTTCCATGCCATATCATATGCCTTGTCAAGGTCAAAGAAAACAGCAACGAGTGTTTGACATAAGAGAAAGGCATCTTGAATAGCGGATTCTAACAAAACCAATTGGTCAACAGATGATCGTCCTTGCCTGAAACCACACTGTTCGTTGCTAAGAAGTTCGTTGGTTTCTAGGTACCAGACAAGACGGCGGTTGACCATCTTCTCCAGTAGTTTGCACAAGACGCTTGTTAGATATATAGGCCTGTAACTACTGGGATTAGTTTTGTCTTTACCTGGTTTTAAAAGAGGAATTAGTGTCGCTTCTAACCATGCATCAGGGAAAGACTGCTCCTTGAATAGCCGATTGCATATTCAAAGGAGGACAAGTTTCGCCGATGATGGTAGATGTTTCAGCATGGAGTATACAATGGAATCAGGACTTGGTGCAGAATCCCTTGTTGACGTGAGAGCTGACTCCAATTCCCCTAAGGAGAAAGGAGTGTTCAAAGGAGAGTCCCCAGACAACACAAAAGTAAACGGTATTGCTACTTCCTTCAGTTTATACATCTGGAACAATCTATTATAGGCTGTAGTAGCAGAAAAATTAGATTGATTGAAATGATTTTGCAGTACATTAGCAATATTATCACTGTCTATGGTCAATCTTCCATTTGGATGATTCAGCGCAATGGCTGGCAACGGAATGGAAGTACCACAAATTAATCTTAGTTTCCTCCATACTGTGGAGGATGGAGTTGTTCGTCTAATTGTGCTAATGTACTGTGTCCAAGAGTTCATCCTACTCAGCCTAAAAATCCTCCGTGCTTTCGCAAGGTGTATTTTATATCCCTGAAGGTTGTCACTTGTTGGGTTACGCTTAAATCTCCTTAGAGCTCTTCGTCATAAACGGAGCATTTCTGTGCATTCGTCGTTCCTCCACGGAACAGGTGGACGGAGTGCGTGAACAGATGATTTAGGAATGGTCTTTTCAGCGGCATTCAAAATGGTCTTAGTGAAATTTTCAACGATTGTATCAATGGGTGTCAGGTAATCTGTGTCAAGTGATACGAAATATTTCGAAAATTGCGTCCCAGTTGGCTTTTCCCAAAATCCAATGGTGATGATGATCATAACAGGAAGAGGAGTCACATGAATTGATCCTAATGGGCACATGATCGCTGCCATAAATGTCGTCAAGCACTGATCATGTGCATCTAGTAACCAAAATGGGGCTGCAGATCGATAAATCAACAGCTGTCCATCCACCAGTAGATGCTGCTAAATGAGTAGGCTAAATAATTGTCATTTAGCAGACTAAGGTCCAGTTCCGTTCTTACATTCTTTACAAGTTGACCTCGGAGATCCCCAAGACAAAAGGTGGGCATTGAAATCTCCTACCAATAAGAACGGAGTCGGTAACTGGGTTATCAAATTCAATAAGTCACTGTGTTGCAGGTTTTTTTGTGGTGGCAAGTGGACACAACACACAGTGATTTTATACGGGACAGTTGTTTGAACGGCTACTGCTTGTAAAGGAGTTATTAAGTTTAGAGAAACAGCATCGATACAGTCACGGGCTAGGATGGCTACGCCACCTCTAGCTCGATCTTCTGTAACGAAGTCCGATCAAAAACTGAATACTCCCTTAAATGGAAATTATGCGCTTCATGGAGATGTGTTTCCTGTAGACATACAAGGACTGGATACACATCTCGTGCAAGTACTTTAAGATTTTCTAGCTATTTAAGATATTCTATTTTAAGATGCCATTTCAAAAAAGTTTAAATAATAAAACTTTCCTTTAACCAAAACGACATCATAGTGGATTTTTTTTTTGAGCTGTAGCGTTTAATTCTTGCACTTTCTTGTTAATGTTTTCAACTAAATTGTCTCCTTTCTTTATCGAATTCCAAATTTCAACAACGTCGCTTTGAATCTACTGCTCCTTCTTGTATGGATATGCATCTTTTCATTAAACTTTTAAAAAGCTATTCTTTATCAATGTTTAAACTTGTCAACACTATAATTACACGTACACAACAAACTCCATTAAAGCAGCTGAATACAAGAGCACTAATAGGTAACAACTGGTGCTTTGGCTGACACACGAAGATCACGGTGTATGTCTTTTGTGTAGCATAAATAGCCTGATTGTCGTAATGTGTCAATACTGTGCTCAAGTTTACTGTTCCGATAATTTTTTTTTCAATAATGTTCATAGTTAAGAAGTTTAACAGAGTACTTTAAATGCATATTTTTTTTTGTAAATAGATTTTATTTGAATTCATTATTAATATCAATTACATTCTACTCACTCATAAGTTAAAATTGGGCCGGTATATTTATTAAAATAAAAAGAGATTTTAATGAAATTTTAACTGAAATTTCAAGTTAGTAACGCTACTGCATACCCCCTTCTCCCTACATAAGGATGAGTAATGATAGGTACAACACCCTACCCCTTACTGTGTTACGTAATTTAGGGATAGCCCCTAATAGTTTTTTTTTTTCAGTGGGTTAGGTAAGGATTAGATAAATTTTTATTTATTATTTTATTAATTTTACAATAAGGAACTAACTAATCATATGATTTAAAATTACAAGAAACAAACAAGTAGAAAAAATTGATAAAACTTTAAATGTACTGTACATCAGTTATACATTTAATGTACTGTACATTAACAAGAATAGTGCTTGATATTTTTTTCAATGTGTATATATATATATATATATATAGATTTTTTGGACTAGGAGACTGACAGACTTACCTTGGTAAGAGTCCACACTGTAGTCTTGAAATAGAAACACATAAAAGCACTTAAACAATGATATATTTCAACCACACAGTGGTCTTTATCAATCGAAGAGAAAACACAAAAAGAAATATGAGAGAATGAAATAAAATAAATATAAGTTGTAATCACAGATTGTGTAGAGTAGAAATCAGATGACACAGATGCACAGATTAAAGATATATATATATAAATTGTTTCCATGAGCATATGAGTGATTATAGTTTATATAAGTCTGTCAGAGGAAAAGAGATAAGGTTATTGGGAAAAAAAAAAAAAAAAAAAAAAAAAAAAAAAAAAAAAAAAAAAAAAAAAAAAAAAAAAAAAAAAAAAAAAAAAAAAAAAAAAAAAAAAAAAAAAAAAAAAAAATTGATTTATCTGATGTTGAGGTTAGGGGATTCTCTGGACTTGGTATACCACTGGTATGATAGTTCCCACCTTCTCAGTTCTGAGGGATTGCAATCAGGGGGGAGTGATTTAATTATTTTTGTGGTATAGCAGTCATCAAAAGTTGCGATGTTGTGACTCGCAGCATGTTGAGCTGTTGGTCTATCCATATTCATAATTTTAACATCATGTCTGTGGCCATTCATTCTGATATTCAGACCATCCGTGGTCAGGCCTATGTACTGTGCTGAGCAAAGTTTACATTGTAGCTGGTATATGACATTTTTCGATGTACAATTATGATGACCCTGTATTTTGAAGACCATTTTTGTTGTTTGGCTGTTGAAACTATTTGCTGAGGGGTGTATTGGACACGTCTTGCATCTAGGTCTATTGCATGGGAAGGATGATGTTAAAATTATGAATATGGATAGACCAACAGCTCAACATGCTGCGAGTCACAACATCGCAACTTTTGATGACTGCTATACCACAAAAATAATTAAATCACTCCCCCCTGATTGCAATCCCTCAGAACTGAGAAGGTGGGAACTATCATACCAGTGGTATACCAAGTCCAGAGAATCCCCTAACCTCAACATCAGATAAATCAATTTTTTTTTTTTTTTTTTTTTTTTTTTTTTTTTTTTTTTTTTTTTTTTTTTTTTTTTTTTTTTTTTTTCCCAATAACCTTATCTCTTTTCCTCTGACAGACTTATATAAACTATAATCACTCATATGCTCATGGAAACAATTTATATATATATATCTTTAATCTGTGCATCTGTGTCATCTGATTTCTACTCTACACAATCTGTGATTACAACTTATATTTATTTTATTTCATTCTCTCATATTTCTTTTTGTGTTTTCTCTTCGATTGATAAAGACCACTGTGTGGTTGAAATATATCTTTGTTTAAGTGCTTTTATGTGTTTCTATTTCAAGACTACAGTGTGGACTCTTACCAAGGTAAGTCTGTCAGTCTCCTAGTCCAAAAAATCTAAATAATCTTTACCAACCAAAACTAACCTAAAAAATATATATATATATATATATATATATACATATATATATATATATTGTGATATTTCACGTTGTAACCAAAATATCTTCCAATTTAACAATAAATACTATAAACAAACAACTGGACTCCCCATGGGATCACCCATAGCATCAGTCATATCAGAAATATATCTACAACACTTTGAACAAATAATAATTAAACCTATACTAAACACACATAATATTTTACTATGGACAAGGTGCGTAGACGATATACTTGTAATATACCAACCTACCATTCACAAAGAACACATCATAATACTAAACAAATTAAATACATACAACAAAAACATACAATTCACCGTCGAAACAGAAACAAACAGAACAATTAACTATCTTGGTGTTACATTAAATATAAATAATAATAAAATAGAAACTGCAGTACACAGAAAACCAACTTCCCACAATACACTACAAATTTAACCCCCCCTGGACACACAAAATTAACACTTACAGTAACATGATAAATAAAGCAATAAAATACACACAAGATTACAAACAAAAATTAAATGAAGAATTAGATAACATTACAAAAATAGCAATAGAAAATGGATACAACAAACACCTTATAAAAACATATACAATAAATTTACAAAAAAACCTAACCTCAACACAACACTATAACCTGAACACAAAAATAATAAAATCTACCTAAAATATTAATACACCAATAACAAAATAGAAAAATTAACAAATATATACCACAAGGAATACTACACTCCAACATACAAACCAAACAACAAAATAATAAAATATCTTAATAACACAAACCACAAAACAAATACAGAAAAACATGACCTATCAGGAATTTGCAAAATTACATGTAACGACTGCAACGAATTTTACATAGGTAAAACAACCAGATCGTTTAAAATAAGATTTGAAGAACATTACAGAGCATTCAAAAATTAAAATACAAAAACATCAAATGTTGCAGCACACCTAATATCACATAAACATGAAATAAATTACGATAATAACCTAACCATACTCGAAAAAAATAATAAGCCAATAGAACTAAACTCACTAGAAAAATACCACATTTATAAAAACATACACAACAATTTAATGCGCCTACAGACAACATATGCAGACGACGTACTATTCAAAAAAATTATACAAACGGCTCAAGAAGAAATATGTATGACGTCAACAAATACCAACATCACGGACCATAACATCCACACCAGAAAAATGGAGAAAAATTAATCAGTGATTCGACAACGGTCAAGTGACTGAAAGGTACCTCATCACATAAGGTAAAATTATTGTACTTAGTGGTGGAAAAAATTATTTACAAGTAATAATAATAGCCTCATATATATAAAGTTGTTATTTGTTATTGTAAACAATTGTTCCACCAGTAAGTGCAATTAATTTTTACTTTTTATGATTAGGCGCCTTTCGGTCACTTGACCATTGTCAAATCACTTGCGTATGGTTTGAATGGGTATAGTCTTATAAGTTTGTAAATATTCTGTTGGCCTAAATATACAGTAGCATATAAAACACAACTGTAAACATATTTTGTCTCTGATAGAATATTGTTTATAATGTCAGCATCTTTTCAATAAGATATGTAGCCTAATACATACGCACAAAACATGACTACATAGACATAACATCTAACCTACAAATTCTTCATAAACAACACAGAAATAACCAACGCTACACAACCGAACAATACGAAATATATAGGCACTTCAAACTACACCCTACACACATACTCAACACACAATTACATTACAACTCACACGCACTTTTTGACATCATAACTCCTAATACACACAAAATACACCCACACCACCAAAATATCCCACTCCCCACCCTAACCTACGTAAACCTTGAGATCAGTTACGGTCTGAGTTGACAAAGGGACACATCTCCCGAAACGGCCGTCCTCAACAAGCAAAGTAAGTGCTACTATAGGCAAGTTTAAAACATTTTAAAAGTGTAAGTGATTACTAGTAACTCACGCGAAGATAGAATCAACAAATGTTGATTTTTTTTTTGTTTTGTCAACATTTGCAATTTTTTAAAGTAATTTATTTAAATTTATCTTTAAAAAGTTAAATAATAGCATACTTACCATGTAACTAATTCTGCTCCTATTAGATCATGGATATGATATATCATTCCCAGTTTCATATTTTTATTTGATGGCCTTTTTTCCAATTCCTAAAACAAAATTTAAGAAGTAAAAGAATGTATGTAGTTACAGTAAAAATATTGAAAAACAACCCCAATACCACAAAAATAATCAAAAACAACTAATATTACAAGTTACTTAAGATCAAACCCAAGGGCTTTAATTTAAAAAATTGTATAATTCTAGGTAACTTGTAATATTACTTACTTTTTATTATTTTCGTGGTATTGGAGTTATTTTCCAATATTTTTATTATGTATCATTGTGGTCTTGATATTGTATAATGGATGTAGTTCATAAAAAATTAAATTTTTGTTTCAAGCCATGAGATGAGTGAATAGATTGAAATTATTACTCATTAACATTAACATTTGACCCAGTAAAGGGAAATGTATCATCATGTATTATTATTTAAGTTTTAAGGCAATTAGCTACTGTGACTATTAACGTCTATAAAGATCAAGAAAGGATTATTAATATGACAAATTAAAGAAATGAAGAATGCTGTCGTCTATCAGTTAGCCATTACCAATATATATACACTGCCATATGTATATACAGCCCAGTACTTTAAAAAGGAAGGGAATAAAGACCCAAGTGTCAGGTTTATACAAAACATACAAACCCTACATGGTTACTTATAAGTCTTAAATTTCTGAACTCATTTAGTCTGAAAATCATTGTAAGCATGCAAGAGGAGGAAAAACATGTAGTTTTTTTTTAAAATGAAATTCTCTCAAACAATTTAATTAAAGCGTCATACTTAAGCATGAGACTTTTTCCTGAATAGGAAAGAATGGAAGCTCAATGAGCCTAGAGAAGCTTTGTTGGCCAGAAAAAGACTTGTTAAAAAATAGAATATCAATTTCCTCGTCATGTCTTTGTAAAATAATATTCTCTACAGCAGCGGTTCTCAACCTGAGGGGCGCGCCCCCCTGGGGGGGCGTAGAAGAATTCCAGGGGAGGCGTCAACAAATTTTTAAAAAAATTGAATTTGATGTTGGACACAAACACACAATCATTGAAATTTTTTTATAGCTTAATAGAGCTATAAAGCTCTATTTCTTTACTCAACGAACTTTTCTTCCTTTCCAAAATCTCGTCGATGATACCCAAAGTCTTCCAAAAGACCTAGTAAATGAAATGAAGGACCTAATATCTGAGCATTTGTTGTCTCTGAAGAACAAAATCGGAGCCTATTTCCCAGATATAAGCTCGTAAAACTGGGAATTCAAGTTAACAAGAGACCCCTTTCAAATCAACATTGATATACCTCCTGATCACATTCAAGAACAAACAATTGACTTGCAATGTGATTCCAAAGCTAAATTGGATTTCCCAAACATGGATCTCGAAGATTTCGGGCTACTATATCTTCCTGTTTACCCAGAAGTGACAATGGAGGCAGTCAAGTTGCTTGTACAATTTTCATCAACTTATCTATGCGAGACAGGATTTTCAGCCCCGGCTAATATAAAATCTAAATATCGAGCCAGACTAGATGTGGAAAGTGACCTGCGGTGTTCTTTGTCAAAATTTCATCCAAACATACAAAAAATAGTTAACGAGAAACAGTGCCAGCCCTCACACTAGCACTACAAAAGTAGCGAACATTTTTCTGGTTATTACTTAAACATATAGTAAGTAAATTTATCATATATAAGTCTAAATTAACTTAATCCGTGAAGGGAGGCGTGACCTCACACCAAAGTGTGAAGGGGGGCTCAGAGCCTAAAAGGTTGAGAACCCCTGCTCTACAGGATCTCTGCAAGATTTCAAACAGTTAGACAAAGTGTTTCTGTCATGCTCACATAATATTAGCAATTCTTCTTATTTCAAATGTGTCCAGATGAAGCCAAACAGTCTATAAGCAATCATTCTGAAGGACCCTAGGCCAATTACATTTTCTATGTCAAGGAAACAGTATCAATAAGACTATTTCAAGCATGGAGGAAAATTAATGTCTATAAAATGCAACTAAAACTTATTTTTTAGACCTAAACCAAATCTAACACTTTTTTAATGTTTATTTGGAAATTTTAAATACTTACAGGCAGAAGGATTTCACTAAATCTGCTTTTACTAATTATCCGTAATATTGTTTGTCTTCCTTTTAAATAAGATGAAATGAATTCTCCAACTGAAGGAATAGAGAACCAGTAGACTGAAGCAGATTTTACAGATAGAAGACCTATACTGACTAACTCACTGTAACAAAAAAAAGGTTAAAAAATTAATATGACATTAAGAGATTGGTAGAATTGAATGTATTTGTGTACTCATATGAGCCATTGAGGGGAAAAGTGGTGTAAGTCACTTTTTTTTAAAACATAGTTAAATGCTGTTTTGGATTCCTGAAACATTTCACAATTTGGAAAAGTGGCTCAAGTCAAAACCACACGGTAACATCAATTTCAGAGGCAGTAAAAAAAAGTTGGAAATAAAATTGGTGATATTGTTGCAAACAACAGTGGTATAAGTCTGATTTACTTTACTATTCCACGAGAGTAAACAGTTACATTTATGTAAAGCAGCACTTGCTAGACAAAAATTAAAGCAAGCTAAAGAAGACAGCAAAAAATATGTTTCACTGGTTTAAGCTTTAACTTTCGATCTTTAAAAGGTTCTTGGCTTTCCAACTCTTATGTGCTCTGTTGCATACTATAAGGGTAACACATACGTTGTCAAATGACTCAGCATACATGTACGCTTGGGACAAAATGGTAGACTCTTGTGGGTCAGAAAAAATTGTATCTTGTTTAGTAGAGCAGTTCCGCAACCAAATTCCTGAAAAATAATAACCATGTAATTATCACTAAACACTTGTAAATATTTACAGGTTTAGTGAAAACTAATAGCTCACATGAAGGTGGAATCAACAATTATGACATGTAATTCTGTTTTCTTGTAGATATATTCGGAACGAACTATGTCATATAAGCAAAAATTTTGCTGTAAGATAGTTGAAATAACATGTATTTTTTTAATACAAAGTAGTACTTAGAGAAACTACTAGTTAATTTCAGAGCCAGAGGATGCTTAATGATTAGCAAAATTGGTGTATTTCAGTTCCCAGAGACAAGGGTATACAATTCATATCCATATGGCATGAACATTGAATATAATTTCAGAGAAATATAGTGGTCCTCTTCATTGAACAAAATATAATAATAATTTGAGGCTGATTTTATGAATATAAAATAGTAATTTTAGTACAAGGCACCAAATCGATTGTTCATTAGAAAAGAGGTTAGTACTACTGCCTAGCAACTACTAGGGGACATTTGAAATAATTGCATTCAGAGCTACAGTTGTTGCCACTAGATATGTTCACTTTCTATATTTTGTGTAATTCAAAGTACATTATAATTGAAATGTAATCAGAGTGATGTGGATCATAAAGAAATGTGATTTTTTAGAATGACAAGTTTTCTTATATTTTCTTTTTTACCATTCTTTGTGATGCTAAACTGTAGTGGCCCATGCTTTGGGAACTGTTTATTCCTAAACAGAAGCTTGTTTATTTCCTCACAATTTTGTTTAATGTAAGACTACCATATCTTTATGTAAATTACCTTATATCTTTCTCTGAAAAATTAAATTTTACACGTAGTAGAGATTTCTCAATTGCAACATTGTGTACATCTGGTAATAATTTCTCAAAGAAGTGCTTAATCGCTTTTGTTCTTTTTCTATTCTCTTGAACTGATTCCTCCAAGTCTTTAATGAAAACCACTGCAAGAACGTTCTCATTTAAGCCTAGCCTGAAGAGCCGAATCTTTCCTTTGGTTTGAAGGTCATGCTTTAAAACATTAAAGAAGATTATATTAGAACTGAAGTAAAATCTTTACTTTCAAGAGTAAAGCAAAGAGAATAATCTACTCTTAATCCATACTCTGGTAGAGACCCTTCATTAAGAAATTTACATACAGTAGAACCCCTCAATTTCCAACCCCAGAAATCCGAAACCCCGCAAAATCCGAACATGATTTGATGAAAACCAAATTTTAATAAAGTATCTAAAATTTAATGAAGTATATTCTGAAATTGCTACTTACATAAAACAGGACTGAGATGTGTAATATATTGGAATTGACACTGTAAAAACATGATACAATACAAAGGCCTCTACAGTACTACTGTATCACTTAATTAACATAGAATTTATTGGCAGTAAAATAAAAATAAAAAAGATAAACACTAAACTATATGTTTCACTTTAAAAAAAAGACACAAACACTTGAATATATTTTTTACTTAAAATCTGTCATCTTCATCAGGCGGAGAGATGTAAACTTTCCCAAGGATGCGATGTTGCACCACCGTCGCATTAGCATAACATCATTGGGTGTTGCAGCTACATGTTGCTCTACGTAAAGCAATGCAATGTCGAGAGCATCGACATGAGTGACAGCATTCATAGAGGCATCTTTTTCCTCGCTATCACTATCTGCTACACTGTCATCGTGTTGATCCTGGACCATGGACATCATGTCATGCTTGGTATATTCTTCATTGTTATCTAGCGCTGTCCACTCTTCCAGGCAACTTTCTTCAGCATCTTCACATCGTGGTACTCTTTGAATGAGCTGAAGGAGCTCAGTTTCTTCATTCCGTGTTTTAAGTGGTGCTTCCACAAATTCGAGGCTAGGCCAGAGCTTCTTCCAAGATTATTGCAGTAAAGTGTTAATCCACAGTGTTGATATTATTCCAGGATTCAGTTACCCAGTATATTATATCCTTTATTGTAATCATCTCAAGTTTTTCTGGAATAGAAAGAGAACAATCTTCTTCAATTAATGCTTGCAGAAGCTTTTTCCTGTGGCTCAGTTTTATGTTCTGTAGCACTCCTTGATCCATAGGCTGAAGCAACGATGCCACATTAGGTGGGAGAAAAATTGCTTTTATGTCTTTACATACAAACTGCATGTCTGAAGGATGTGAAGGAGCACTGTCTATCAAAAATAGAGCTTTTGGTGACAGTCCATTTTTTTCATTAAATTTTATTACTGAAGAAACAAATTCATTTTTGAACTACTTGAAAATATTACCAGTCATCCACGCCTTATACCGATTTCTGTAATGAACAGGGAGAGCATTAAAGTTCATATTTTTAATAGCTCCTGGCTTGGCGGATTTTCCAATCAACATTAATGGTAGCTCATTTGTTCCCGCATCGTTACTGCAGACTAAAATGAGACGCTGTTTCCTCGTTTTAAAGCCTGGAGCTGACGATTTCTATTTAGAAGCAAGACTTTTAAGTGGGAAGGGCTTTAAGATTCAATCCAGTCTCGTCCGCATTATACACTTGCTGGGGTGAGTAATTTTCAGACCTAATCAAATCTGTGAATTCGTCTAAATATGATTTTGCAGCAAAATTATCAACTGATAACTTCCACCCTGCTTACCGTTAGTTGTCTAATTCCGTGCCTTCTCTTCCATCTATCCAACCATCCATTGCTAGCAGTAAATTCCAAATCATAATTCATTAATTTGTTTAACTGTAATGCCTTTTCTTGTATTAATGGGCCACTAATAGGAGCTCCTTTCTGCCTCTCTTGTGTAAACCATGAAAATACAGCCTCGTCAATTTTTTCATTCACAGAAACTTTCGCGGGATGGCGTTGTTCCAAAGACTTTTCACTTGCAGCATTGAAAAACTTTAATTTTTGATACAGAAATATGTAATGAATGCTCTAATATTGTTCGTAAATAAAATACGCAATTCTGTCAAATGCAAAATACACAGCAAATCGGAAATCCGAACTTTTTCGGCAAATCCGAACAGGCTATATCCCTAATTAGTTTCGATTGGGGGGTTCCACTGTATATATATATATATATATATATATATATATATATATATATATATATATTTTTTAGGTTAGTTTTGGTTGGTAAAGATTATTTAGATTTTTTGGACTAGGAGACTGACAGACTTACCTTGGTAAGAGTCCACTCTGTAGTCTTGAAATAGTAACACATAAAGGCACTTAAACAATGATATATTTCGACCACACAGTGGTCTTTATCAATCGAAGAGAAAACACAATAATAAAGACCACTGTGTGGTCGAAATATATCATTGTTTAAGTGCCTTTATGTGTTACTATTTCAAGACTACAGAGTGGACTCTTACCAAGGTAAGTCTGTCAGTCTCCTAGTCCAAAAAATCTATATATATATATATATATATATATAATGCCTTTTCTTGTATTAATGGGCCACTATTAGGAACTCGTTTCTGCCTCTCTTGTGTATACTATAAAATAGAGTCCCGTCAATTTTTTCATTCAAAAAAACTTTCGCGTGATGGCGTTGCTCCAGAGACTTTTCACTTGTAGCACTGCAAAACTGTTCAATTTTTGATACAGAAATATGTAACGAATACGCTAATATTGTTTGTTAATAAAAAAATGCACGTCTATTAAATGCAAAATACACAGGAAATCCGAACTTTTTCGGCAAATCCGAACAGGCTATAGCCCCAATTAGTTCAGATTTGATGGGTTCCACTGTACTTACAATGACATAACAATAAAGAAGCAATGTATTTTGCTTATTTAATACTGGGTATTATCCAATAACCTACTAGACATTATTTTAATTGCAATACCTGCCGTTCCTGTAACTGAAAACTACTACACTTGATGAAACTGGTATTTATAAATATCATGATCTAAATTAATTAATTTTATACTCCTTCTCCTATCATAAAAAAGTGAGTTTTTTTACACTCATTGACCTGATAAATGGAGTAAATCAATTTTTTTTCTGAACATACTCATTCCAATTATTCAGAAATGACAATTTTAAATTATAAACTTTATTTTTGAAAAGCAGGTAGCTGGTAGACGCTTCACTGTAACCTTTATAGCACTTACCTACCTAGGCACCTACTCTCAATACTACAAGAATATTACTCCTTAGTCTTACATTTATTCTAGGATCCTACATTACGTATTACGTTTATTGTAGAATGAATCCAATAACACTGGGGCAACACATGCATAACGGCAGCAGATTCAGAATATCTATCCAATATTCTTTTCTATTAGTCACCTAGAAGAGTTCTTCGATCAAACTCTGACTTTTTTAAATTGTGATTATACTTATTACACTTTTTCTATTACTTGCGACCAGACTTTTTGTTAACTAAAGGTTGTTAAATTGTTAACTTACACTTGGAGGAAACGTTTTCGTCTTATGACTTCTTCAGCCTAAAGTTTCCTCCAAGTGTAAATTAACGACCTTTAGTTAACAAAAAGTCTGGTCGCAAGTAATAGAAAAAGTGTCATAAGTAATTAACAACCAGCTCGTCATGAACAGCGACAAGATTTCGATATGTGATTTTACCCAGGAACAGGGCATGAATGAACACTCAATATGTGATTGGAAGAATTTTTTGAGGGAAGTGTGCGCGGATTCTCTTTAAAATCCTAGAAAAATTGGCGGTGTAAATAAAACTGTTCACATTGATGAATCGTGTTTTTCAAAACGGAAGAACAACGTTGGTAGAGTTTACCCACAGCAATGGGTGTTCGGCGGTATTTGCTGTTCCGAATGGAACTTTGGCAATGCTACTTAGCGTTATCACAGAGTGTATTGAACCGGGTACTACAATAATATCAGATATGTGGTCTTCTTAAACTGGTATTGAAAATATTCCTGTGCTTATAACTCTCATCTTTGTCTCAAATACAATTTTCCTATATTTTATATTAAACTTTGGGGTTTTTCCCTTATACGACCTCATTTCTTTAAACGTTTTCTACGTTTATTTAGAGTGTTTCACTGGCGACCAGTAATCATTGTTACCTATCTTATTGCAAAATCCGGTTTTATCTGGTATTGGAGCAGATCACGGTCTACCTATACAGTCGCAGTGTCTTGTTGTACAGTGGTTGAGAACGGTGGAATATGTCTTTGTTGCGTCTAGTAAGGGAAATTGATACCAAGGAGAAAGCTGTTGCATATTTACAGAAGGTCGGTATTTTGCAAAATACGCACCTTTGCGATGCTGGACATGAAATGGCGCTCGGTTTGAGTGAGAAACACGATGGATGGCGAGCCAGAAAAAAGAATGCCACGTTGCAATTGGTCTGAGGAAAGGCACGTGGTTGGAGGGAAGTAAATTGTCATTTGAAACTATTATATTTTTCATATATTCTTGGGTTAAAAACTTTGCGACATACAAGTTTTGTGGCGAGGAACTGGGCATGAGTGAACAATCAATATGTGATTGGAAGAATTTTTTGAAGGAAGTGTGCGCGGATTCTCTGCTTACAAATCCTAGAAAAATTGGTGGTGTAAATAAAACTATTGGTAGAGAAAAACAACGTTGGTAGAGTTTACCCACAGCAATGGGTGTTCGGCGGTATTTGCTGTTCCGAATAGAACTTTGGCAATGCTACTTAGCGTTATCACAGAGTGTATTGAACCGGGTACTACAATATCAGATATGTGGTCTTCTTAAACCGGTATTGAAAATATTCCTGGGATGCAGTTTAAACATTTGACCGTGAATCATTCCGAAAATTTCGTTGACCCGTACACAGGAGCTCACACTCAACAAATCGAGTCTTTATGGCGGCAAAAAGGCGGAACCGGAAAGAGTGCGGAACCAGGAAAGACTTGCTTGATTCCTATTTATGTGAATTTCTTTGGTGGCAACGATATAAAGAGATCGATGCATTCGAACAAATAATAAAAGACATTGTTGGCTTTTGGCCACCGACAGTTTAAGGAATTCATTTGTTATGTTTGCTAGGTTAAGTTATGTTGTGTGTATGTTTTATTGAAATATAGTGTTTTTTGCGTGGAATATAGTGCAGGTCGTATAACGCAAAACTCTAAATAAACGTAGGAAACGTTTAAAGAAATGAGGTCGTATAACGCAAAAGACCCGAACTTTGAAGTGAAAAAAACAATTACTCAGACATAAAGCAGACAATAATTATTAATACAGAATCTGTAATGTAACTAATTATTTTGTATTTCAAAGTACTTTTTTATTACATAAAAATGTACAAAATTTATCAGTAGGATGTTGGGTTGTCACTTGTTTAATTTTTCAGGAGGGACAGGCACAGAGCGTTGGATGGTTGCCATCCTTCGTCTGGATCTGCCTCTGAGGGTAAATCAGCTGTAGTAAAATCAAATCTAGCATCTAATTCTGTTATGGATCTTGAATTATAGATAAGATTAAGTTATGGGCATAAAACATCTTTTAGAAGATAAGACTCATGGTTCGAATGTATAAAGGTACTGCTTATTATAACTATAGGCACAAACAGACCTATACCTGTTTCAATAGATTATACATTGAGACAGTTTCATCCTAACATCTATTTATATCATAGATTGGTAATAATTTGTTTATAAAATTATCCTTACCGAATTCTTTACTGCCATATTCTAAGGTATATATTTTGGAATATAACAAAAATTTTGATTTTATACCATTAAACCTTTCTCTGTACTTTTTGCGATATATATATAGTATGAGCAGAGTTTATGTTATTTTTGGTGTATTTGTGATGACTTTCTACATTGCCAGTTATAATTTTGTATGTGAATATCGATTACAAGAGGAAAAGAAATAAATACCATTATTGCATTGGTTCTTTTTTCTAGTCCTTCTATTAGTTCACATTCTCCTTTATATATATATATATAATGTTCAAATTTTCAATTGTTAATAAAATATTTTTTATTTATCCATTTCAAGTTCAAATATATTTTTTTAAACTTGTACTAGATGACACTTGAAATTAAGTTTTTTTTCAAATATTGGTTCAAAATTAAATTTAATAATGAACTAATATTAGTTTTATATGGGAGCAAAACTTTTCACAAAAGGGCAAGGTATGCAATGTAGTTATTTTGACCCATTTGGCCCTATATAAGTGATAACATAGGATTTCATAAAACAGCTGATTTTATATTATAGGTTATGTGGTGGAACAGCTGTTTTATGGAATAGGTGATAAAGTATATAAGTCGACAAATATAAGTACTACTATAGGCAGGTTTGTAAATATTTACAAGTGATTTAGGAATAGGTTCTGTTACATTATTTACATAAATTGTAATTCTTTAATAAAAAGTATCAAAACAATACAAGGTTGAAATGCAGTACTCCGGCACTATACGATACAATTTCTCTATGTTGACCTAATTAGGAATATACTTCAATTATTTTTTGTTTATACTACTTGTTTGCTTATGATTATTTCCAATATTATGACAAATTAAAATAAGCCTACTTATATTTAACCGGCTTACAAAAACACTACTTACAATCTGTCTGTCTACAGTCGATTTATTTTTTATAATACTATAAACTTGATGTACTAATATTATTGAAGGTATTTTATTATGAAAATTTTCTTTTGGAAAATGATCTTTTAAAAACAATAAAGCAGCCTCCGTATCATTTGGTGCTGAAGAAAAAATTATGTCATCTTCATAACCTTTACCTACTACTTCAATATCCGTTGAAAGTGAAGGCTTTTTAATTTCTGCATGACTACAACAAGCATCCAATAATTTCCGTTTATTCATAATGTTCCATACTTTTTCAAACACAAATTACAGGGACTATAGTTTTATAAGAAATAATATAATACAATTTAAACATAAAAAATGTTTAATAAAACATAAAACTGTTTAATTTACTAATTTTTGATTGTTCAAACTATTTTATCCACACAGCACTTCAATAATTAAACATTTTGTTTATTATTCAACAACAGAAGAAAATCTCCTAGCATTATTAGAAAAACTTAAATCTCCGGTAATTTTAGAATACAGTATACTTAGTTCATCCATAGTTGAAATGCGATATGTAAATTTATTACGATATACAGTAATATACGGCAACACCTCTCACAATCACACATTTTGTACTAATAACTAAACTAACATTAAACAAGTCGAAAGTTGACTGTGGAGTCTGGAGGGGACTCCATTACTCCAAAGAACTGGAACCGTTAATTTGTAACCGATACTTTATTGATGCAAAAGTAGCCGCTACTTAACGCTACAAATTTATTAGATCTTCACCGGTGCAGGAACTCCATCAACGCGCATGCGCGTGACGTCACATGTGTAGGGTTAACTGCAGCAGAGGGGGAAGTAGTATATTTCGTAGGTATACTTTAATAAAGGTAGATATTAATGTTGAATAAAATTATTACCAAATCTATCCTGACTGGATACTTCGTACGTATATTTTAATAAAAATAGATAGTAATGTTGAATAAAATTATTACAAAATCTATCCTGACTGGATACTTCGTACGTAAATTTCAATGTAGGTATAAAAGGAAGAAAACTCACTATGTAAAAATTAAATTTAACTTTGCCATTTTTATTCAAAAGACATTTATAAATTTTTTATAATACCTAACCTAATCTAACCTATCAACAAATACGATTCATTAAAACTAGAATGTTTCAAGAAAAAAATTAAAATGGGTGTTTAAAATTTGAACCCGGAACTTACGATTAGTATGCCTGTACCTTAACCACTACGTCACGGGTTTCTACTGTTATTCTTTATACAGTTTCTCTTATTACATTGTGGCTCATAGCTTCCCCTACATTCTCTCCCCTCTCAAGGAACCGAGTTGAAGGTTGCGCATGCGCGTTTATGGAGGTGAAAGTCTACTTACAAACATCGATTACAACTACTCATGGAATCATTTTGCAGTTCGGATCCATCCATACTGTTACGCACAAGTTAGATTAGTTATACAAGACATTTGAAACGTAAATGTTTTTTAAACTAATCGTGTTTTTAGTTAAAATTGACAATTAGCATTTTTGGTTCCCAAAAAATTACGGTGGAAGGAAAAACAAGATTGACGATCCATAATGAAATTAATCGCTTGGGATTTTCAGTCTTACATTCGTTAGAAGATGGATATCTTCATAAAAACTTATGCTTAGAGGTACAAAGTTCCATGTAGAAAGTATTTTGCCAACACACTATTATCATCAATAAAGTTTCATAGTTCTCAGTATTTACTGTCAGAAATGTCACAAATAGAAATTGTATTGCAGAGTAATAATTGTCATTACAGAAAATGCCTTTAATGTTATATTAGATGTGACTGGTGTACTAAAATAGAAACATTTTGAGTGTTATGCCCATACAATTAATCTCATTGTTAAAAATTGTCCCCTGCTACTTGACAGTTTGACAACAAAGATTAAAGCCATTGAAACATTTATCGAAGGGAGTAATACTGTATTTCAAAAGCTACTGAAATATCAAGAATAAACTGGTATTAATCTGACAGTGATTTGCCAACATTTACACTTAAAAGCTATATGCAGTGAAGGTAACTTACATGAATGTAAAAAATCTGGCTACACATTTCTTACAAGGAATTGATCAAAGGTACTTATTACACTTTTTCTAATAATTGCGACCAGACTTTTAGTTAACTAAAAGTTGTTAAATTGTTAACATACACTTAAAGGAAATGTTTTCGTCTTACGACTTCTGGAGGCTGAAATGTAAGTTAACAATTTAACAACTTCTAGTTAACAAAAAAGTCTGGTCGCAAGTAATAGCCAAAGTGTAATAAGTAATTAACAACCAGCTTGTCATGAACAACAACAAGATTTAGATATTTGATCAAAGGTTATCAAATTTCAAAAAAAGCAGAATTTTCCTTTTTCGTTCTAGATCCCCAATACAAACTTATGTTTAATGTTCTACATTCCACGATGTATTAATCAACCATGTCTTGTTCACCTGTGCCTAGATGCGGTGGGGGGGGGGGGGCTGCTTTATAATCTTACAACTCCACTAGTTGACAAACTTCTTTTCCCCCCCTAAAATCTCTTGCTGTGTCTTAAGAGTTATACAAAATGTTAGTGCCAAAACTGATTGGGTAGTAGTTTAGTGGAACAGCTATTGGAGTCACCTCTAAATGGTAAGTTCTGAGTCATTTCAACATATATGTGTTGAAATAGGTGAAAAGCTGCTAGATTGTGTAACATTAGAGAGCAACGTTATACTTTAAAAAATAAAATCTATATAACATTTTTTTAAGGCTTAATGTTTAGACTAGAAATTAGCAGTTAATCTATTGAAAGTGTTTAACATATCCAGGCTTAAATAATGAAATTATGTTTTCCTATTGAGAATTTTAATAATTATCAGATTTTTTAAAGTTTCCCTATAACCAACATGGCAACTTTAATAAATAAATTAGAGAATCTGGTAAAGTTCACATCAACAACTTCAAACTCTTCTGATTTTTGTATTCAACATTTCTGAAAAGTAAGTGTAGTTTAATAAGTTTGTGGTTAATGGTAAAAACAAATTACCGTTATAATCCAATCCACATGAACATTTACAAATCAGCTTCTTCTAATGCATTACTTATCGTCTATCCTAACTATATTTATGTAACTATACGAGGGTTGGGTGAAAGGTTCTCTGCCTGACCCTTTGATGACATTCCAATCAGTGAAGATGTATCTTTACTGCTTGTTTGCACATGCCATTACTTCGTATGATAAGCTTCAACTTGTTTGCTTGAGTAGTTAGTCTACAGGAATTTTTTGTAGTAGACCGCGTATTTTTCATTAAAATGGATAAACATGAATATTGTGTGGTGATAAAATGTTCCCCTAAGAAAAATTCATCCAAGTGGACAAAAGTGTACGAGAACTCTGCTCCTTCAATGTCGACAGTTAAAAAGTGAGCTGAATTTAAACGTAGTTGCACGTTGCTGGTAGATGACCCAAGTGGATCTGACTGATTTTGTGCGGCGATTTGTCACCATGGATGAGAGATGGGTCCACCACTACACACCCGAAACTAAACACCAGTTGAAACAGTGGGTGGAAGCGGCAAAGAAAGCGAAGTCGATCAATTCTAATGGAAAAGTCATGGCGCGTTTTGGGATGCCAAAGAGATCTTTTTAATTAATTACCTTGAAAACCCTAAAACGATTGTAGGTGAATATTACTCCAACCTTCTTAACTAGCTGGAAGTCAAAATTTGTCATCTTTCATCAACAAAAGTGTGTTGACAATGGAAATATTTTGAGATTTGGAGTACGATTTCATCGGCCATCAAATAAAGGGCGACCCCAAACCCCCCCCCCCCCATACTGAAATTCGGCCCATTTCTGTGATTATTCACAGAGTTATACATTTTTTTTTTTAATCGAGCCAGTGAATGCACTTTTAAAAAATGAATTTTTCTTATGCACCGATGCAATTTTGATTTCTTATGAAGTGGCTATGTTCACAAACTTTTGTGGAGGCTTCCTGAATCAAATGCAAAAAACCGCATTTCGATCCGACTTAATGCACCAATTATCATAGGTTTTGTGCTTTATTTCCTCACCTATATTGACATCTAGGGTTTACTTTTGTCTCTGTATTCAGGAAAATGACATCAAATCCTTAGGGTGCGACTAAGTTCACCAGATTTTGGCTTCCCTCCATCTGAATTTTGGCTTTCCATATACTTCTTTCCTTGTTGATAACCTACTATATCTCCTGTCTTCAGTTTTTGTTTTTTTAATTCTTTATTTCATTTTTAAAGGATTTGTTTTAAGCACAATTTTATTATACCATTATGGTTAGTCCAATGGAAAATAAGGATATCAGTGAGCTGATGAGATTATTAAAAGGACTAAAAACACTTTCAAATATATTACACTTGCTTTTATAACTGTTGAGGATGGTCGTTTCAGGAGATTTGTCGTAATAAGAATGATAATCTCATCACAAAAAAAGTTCTCAAAGAAATGCAAAACGCTACCTTTAGGTACACATTGAAAGGTACACCTACCGTGACAGCAAATGGAAAACATGGAGGAGTATGGGGTATGTTGTTTTGGTTTATTTCCCTCTGGGTTTGCGCTACATCAACTGAGTCATCTGAATTACTTTCATTCTCCAAGTTTACACTTTCATATTCATATTTTTTTGCCACTCATTTTCACACTAATATAAACAGTACAATAAAAAGCAGACAAAATAAAAATCTTACATTAGTAAACAATGACAAGTTGTAGGTCTACTGAGTTCAACTAACAGCCTCTCGAGCGATCTGAGTTGCCTAGGAGGAAAAAAAACATGTGAATATGATGCTAATGCTACTTAAATGTGTGGAACAAGTAAACTCAGGTTAGTCTGGTTTAGAACATAGGATTTTCCGAGATATTTGCAGATATTTAATTTAGTCATTCAAATTTTGAATAAGTAGGATAACTTGGATGGGAGGTTGAACACTACTTTCAAACTGCTATCTCTCTAAGGAATTAAAAAAAATACAGGTCTACAAAATATGCTAAACTAGTGTAATTTATATTTTATTTACATTTGTCAATTGTTTGAATGTCTCACATTCTTTTTTACATTAAAACTTATAAAATAGATCAAAATCAGTCACTTTCAGCTATGTGTTCACAAATATTATCACACAGTTTGATTTTAACTTAGTATTTGTTTAATGTTATTAAACATCTCAAAATAAATTGAGAGAATAGAAAATTATGACAGAAGTTACATTTCTGAAAAAAAAAATATATATACCCTGAAATAAAACATCTCATAAATAATTTTATGGGCAATCCAAAATATCAAAGGCCCATTTCTTTTTTTCTCCCAAACTATCCTAAGATTACTTGTATTGTCTAGGGCAATTAGATTAGAAATCCCTAGCTTAAAAACATTGAATCAGGACGCTAATTATTAGATAAGTTACAATTATATTTTTCTTTCTCCCCATTCTATTGTTATGCTCATGCATGCTGTTATGTTGTGTTTAAATATCTATACCAATTATGTTTAGATGACAGAAGGTCAATGGGCAATAAATATTTTTCTTTATTTACACTGTAAGTTTTATTTACGTTTAAGATGTCTCAACCCATTCACCTCGAATTATTGAGATTCTACTGTACCAATTTTTAATAATCCTGTTTTTCTAAAGGCGTTACTTTGTTATGTATCTACACCAGACAATGAAGCAAAGTTAACAGATCACTAACTTATTTACAATATTTATTATTGCGTTTTGAGAAGTTTTAAATATAACTGCGTTGTTTAAAACTCAGCCGCATTAAAAATATTTGTGAACAATACTGCCTAGGATAAAACAAATTGTTACTGTCATAAACAAAAATAAAGCATATAAAAAATACAAATACAGCATATTATAAAGTCTTTACAAATACATAGAGTATTCTGAGATTTAAACTTATATGTGACATCTTTGTTTCTAAATCTACAATTTTTTGAAAAAAAATTGTTTACATGCTACTTTAGAATTTAATATAAACATTAAATTTGTTATTCATTTTTTTACGTAACATAATTTAAAACACACTCCTTTCTTTACATACTTATACAAAATTAAAATTCTGAAATTCTTGATTTAGTTTCAAATATCTGCAATAGATGGAATGAAAATTTGGGTATTTTGGCATGTACTTCTACACAATGAAGGAACAAATATGGTTGAAAAGTTAATATATCACCATTCTAAACAAAATTTTCTGATATTTTAACGTTTCAATATTTTGTTCATAGAGAAACAATATACAATCACTTTTGATTTACATAATGTGTATTGTAAATCTTACTTACTAACACTGAATTCTATTATCTGTTCATATTCATTTCCAGTTTTCATGGCAGATGGGTAAAGAACTTCATATGCATTTATTTATTCAATAATATTTAGCTTTGATGGAAATCTAAGTACTTTTCAGGATATCATTAATCACTATTTTATTCTCCTTACCTTTAGAAAATAATAATTATCTCTAACTACATGACAATAAATAAAATTAAAACTACTTTATTAACAAAAATATTATAATAAAATGTCTATTACTAAAACTATACAAATAAAGAATTAATGAACTTTTAACTTAAGTTACTAAGCTAAATTTATGACTGAAATAATTTATTTTGTTTTGTGAAAAATTTTAAATAAAAGTACAAACTGTATTATTTTTACTACTTTTTAGTAATTGGCATCAAATAGTTAAAAAAATAAAAACAATAAATATATTGATGATGCATTTATATCATTTTTCTCTTACATTCAGAAGCTTCCACAAGCTCATGAGTTTGTATTTAATTGTTCTAGAAAAAAACCTCCGAATAGAACACTTTATTTTTAAGAAAACTAGGTCACATTAAAGATTTAAAACTAAAGAAAACAAGAGATACTTTTCTTTTATGTCTAAAACTCTCAGGCAGCAGGTTGGCATACAAACAAGTCAACCTTGTCCAACCGCATCTGGTCAAATAAGTTGAGCAACAGGTTTCAACATGATTGCCCATTGAGGGAAAATATAAACCTAACTAACCAAGATTTTATTTGTGGCAATCGAATACATACCATCCATGAACAGTTTTTAACTCATAGACTGGTTCAATGAATATTGTAAAAAAATATTTCAATAAATAAATCTTGTTTGACTTTACAGACATCACTGAAGAAAAGAACTTGAAAAAGTTAATTGAAACATAAAAAATACATAGAAATTATATCTCTGTAAAACATTTGCACAAGATTGTAATACTTCATCAATTATAAAAGAGAAAAAGAAGAAAATAATTCACTTATGAGAAGCTTTTGATGTATTTAAAATTGAAAACTCAAGATTTCTTTCTCTATTCCTTTTATTTAGAGAAATATACGAGGTACATTTAAATTCTTGTAGCTAATGCAAGACCAACATTTTTTATCTAGCTGAACAAAAATTGATTTAATTTTAAGTACATTTTTTATTTACCTTGTATAATAGATACATGCATTAAAATAATTTTTTGTTTAATTCCCCAAGAATTAAACAATTTTTTTTTTTTTTTAACATATCTTCCTTTTAGCATAGGTAGATTGTTGCAAGAAGTTGAGTAATATTGTTATGCTTGTATCTTTTAAAATTTCGTTAAAAGAAAAAAAGTTGAACTAATTATTAATTTTCGTAGAAGAGCACTGCTAGAAAACTCACAGAACAAAATAAATGCATACAATAAATATTTACAAAATCAACAAAATTTTAATGATTTGGTGAGTTTTATAATTGTTTTACATTCTAATACAATGTTATATGTTACAAATTATATTACATTTATAAACATTACTTTTAATACAAACTAAGAAGGTGTTTCCGTTCATGAGATCATGTTCAAGAGCAAAATAAATACAAGGCTAACATTTATACCTATTTCACATTAGTTAGTAATATGCTTCCTGGTATACTAAAAGGTCCAATTCTTGAGTGTACATCTACAGCTCGGACTGAAAAATGATATTTGTGTCCATCAACAAACTGTAACAAAGAAAAAACATATTTAGTGAAAAAGACAAGTATACAAAAAAACATTAAAAAAATTTATGTCACCAAAAAGTGCACGCAAGACACTTTTTAATTATGTCTATTCAAACATAGTGATATATTTTATTCAATACTTATTTTAAAAAACTGAGCCCTTTGAAATATAGGAATCCTTTATATTCAGGGTCATATGCACCATTTGTGTGATCAGTATTTGTTCCACACCATTACCTACAATACATAATATTGTAAAGCCATTTTAGCATTCTCAAAAGATTATACCAATTGCTTATATTTCACACTACTGTTCTCATATAGATATTGCTTTGGTACCTATATGCTACGGCAGATAATAAATATTTCAGTCAGATGGTGACATTTGATACAAAATATTCTTCAAAGTGAGGATGGTATTACTACTTTAATTATGAACTATATTTCTTGGAAAGTGACAGTAATATCCAGTCACGTTTAGATGGATAATGATAGTTTTAAAGTACAACCACAGAAACACAGCAACCAAAACATGACGCATGTAACTGGTGAAAATGCTTGTCCACTTGCGTTTTCCTGAATTTAACAATAAAACCAGAGAACAATATTTTTCCCATATAAAGATTTCTTCAATTTTTTCTGGGGTTTTATTACATTTAAAAATGTAGTTAAATATATGATTTTGAAAATATTGCCATATAAGCATCGGAAGTATAGAAAAAGTACAATTTTACTTATAAAGTCAAAACTACTTTTATACATTACAATAAAAAAAACCCTTTACAATTTTGTGGTTTGCAATTCCAACGCAATACATTTGTGGCATGTGGTTTTGAGCGGTACATGGTCAAGGTTACAACAACCACTGTTAGTTTTGACCTATTAATGACCTCTATATACGCCATTTTAGGTTAAGTTGAGGCAAGCCAGGTAGCTAGGGAATTAGGACTGGCCTGGGTGATGAATGGGGCTGGGACAGGCCGGCGAGAACATCCCATTAGTGACACATCACCGATTACTCCACTTAAAAACTTTAACCTAATAAACATGCGTTATATGGGAAAACATTGATATAGTTTTTTTAATTACTATTAACAAACAATTGCGTGTTTGTCTCATGTTAATTGGCCTACTTTAAGTGTGATTACCATATGGAGTAACTTTCCTTCGGTATAGATAATCACACTTGAAGTCTGCTGAATAACATGAGAATGTCCCAGCTCATTCATAGGCCCAGGTCAGTCCTAATCCCCCAGCTACCTGGCTTGCCTCAACTTAACCTGAGACACCATATAGACTTATACTAACCTTTATAACAAATAATTATAACTTTTAACAATATGAAAGGGAAGTTCATTTTTATTCCATTACATCAATGCGGCAATGGAATTTAAAGAAAGTTTATCTTATTAATACAGTTATCAGAAACAACAATGCACTTTGCGAGTAAAGAAAAACAAATAAGAAATGTTTGATATTTTGATGCTGTCAACATTATATGATAACTCTAATTAGTCAGTAAATGATGCAGTTTAGAAAAAGATTATATCATAAATTGTTGCAGGAAAGATTAAAATATAATGCCCTCAAATATTTTTGTAAAATAAATAAAACAACTAGAAAAATTTAATACGAGGCTATAACTCTTAATACATAAAATAACTGATTCAATAAGTTTCTCATTGTAAAAAAATAGAAATTTTAGCTAATTACTTAATATAGAAATCACAATCAATATTTATGTAAAACTCATTTTATATCCACTGACAACTGTTTGTAACTAGCAAAATGTTATTTTGTAATACTTGAATTTTTATATTTCTACCCTATATTAGATCCTTCCAAGTAATTGTTATAGCCGCAATGAAACTTTTGTAGATAAATTTTGATCAAATTAAACAGCTGTAAGCCTTTGTAGAAATAAGAACAAATGTTTGTGACTAGCCAGAAAAATGATATCTGAGGTAATTTTTAAATCTACCTGTATTATATCTAACTTAATAAATAATTTGTTCTCATAAAAGAAATAAGACATCACATAGCATAATTAAAATTTCATCTGATTTTGTGCTAGAGATTTCACTCATAAAACAAAAATAACTGAACTAAAACTCTATTATGAGGTTAAGTTAATTAAAATTTTTGGAAAATAATAAAGATCAAAAATACATTGGGATGTACTTCCAATGAGGTCAATGATAAGCAATATATTTTGCAGTAAAACTTTCAGAATAATTACCTGAGTCAATGTGCATGCCATAGGAAGAGGTAAGGCTTTAACATCACCTACTTTCTTCCACAGAGCTGTGTTAGGAGGTTGAGAACTCTCCTGATAAGCGAATAATTGATAACTGACAATATCTGCCACATCTTTAGTTAATCCCATACTCCATGATAACATTATACCTGCAATTAATAAAAATGTTATATCTGAAACTACACAAAAATGATATTTTACAGGTGACCTACATTAACAAGCTATTTTTATAATCACCAGCATTATCTACATTCAATGTTCTGGCTGCTGTACTAGCACTTCTGAATTCCTTGTTACAACTGCAATTTGGGTACTTAGATGTATTACAAAAGTAGTCAGGAAACCTGTTACAATTCAAAGGTTGAGGGTGAAATAGTAAAAGATATTTGTATACCAGTTCTGATTGATGTTCCTGAACCCCTCCAATTTTTTCAAACAGCTGGTTTTAAACCCTCCTCTTCTTCAACTGGTTTTATTTGAGGTTCACAACACGCCACACTTTTCAATGTCTTTTTGTAGAACTGTTTTAGTTCGAGTAAAATTGGTTACGTTAATTTCCTAGTTTCTTCTTGAAGATTCTTTCTACTAGTATTTCACATACCTTATCTGCAATGTCTTCATATTATCTTGTGCTGCTGTTAAACCTTTTGATTAAGCCTTTTATCTGTTTTTTGTATTTTGTAAGGGTACAGATGACTCATCAATCAACAATAGTTTCAGGTAACTCAACCCATCATCTTTGCTCATTGCAACTCACAACTGACATCTTCATCTCATCATGCTTGTTGTGTGCATGATTTTAAATCAATAAAATGTAAGAACATTGTTGAAACAATATTTCATATGGTTTTCACATTAAACAATAAAAAAAGTAATTTCCATTTTCTTCCTTTACATATTTTGGAGAATCGTGTTAACATGGTTGGTGATGTTTTAAAAAACAAAACACTTTTACAATTGCCAGTAGATTCTTGTCTTGGTAATTGTCTCTTTCTTGCATACTTAAAAGAGTCAATACCTATGTCTCAGCTCTCAAAATTTTCCAAATACTCATAAGTTTATTCAGTTGTGTTGCCTATGCCTAAACATTTTTAAAACTCTTTAGAGATGCATCCTTTGCTTTATTAACTATTTTAAGACCATGAGCCGATATATTTGCTCTTTGCTACTAAAAAAGATCAGACAGATATATCAGGTCAGAATTTCAAACTGTGGTTCTCTTAAGACTCAAGAGATTGTGTTATTGTTAATACAATAAGAAAGCTTAATTAATGTAGAACAAAATTGTTCTTCTTTCACAAACGTACTGCGATGAATGGGGATGATATTTAGACCAGGCATATACAAATTAAACTGCACTAACTGCAACATATTCGACATTAGGCAAACAGGTTCAGCTTCAAGCAAAGATTTGAGAAACACAAACAGAACACCAACCCAGCTTTCTACAATAACATAAATGAAATAGGACACAAATACACAGACATTTACCATTACCTAGAAATCCTACACTTCAACAAAAGAAAAGGATCACATCTCAACACACTATAACAATATGAAATATAAAACACAAATAAACATATTAATCGAACAAACTCAATACAAAGCACACATTCTTTGATACTATCAAAAACAGTCAACGTTTAACCTAACAACTCCAAGCAGAAGACACTGATTAAAATTGCCACGGAGCAATCAAAAACATTCTGTCTCAGTATTTTTTTTACAAATTTACAAAATCTGAAGTTCAGATAGTCATCAACTAATGTAAAATTAAATGATTTACCACAAGATAAGACAAATATGTAAAAAAGGGTTAGACACAACACAAATCAAATTTTGCCATACACATACAAAACACATTACACTCACATTCTATCATAAGAAAACACGATATATACAAACACCATAAATATTTTCCACAACACATTCTAAACGACAAAACACACTCACAATCAAATACTATATTTGAGTACATAGTTAACTCTATGGACAATAACACACCACAGAACAGAAATACACCACAGACTCACACTAACACAACACACTTGAGCAACAGTCTTGTAGTGACTCACAGCATTGAATAATGCGCTGACCGAGTGTAATGCGAAACGCATCCGGTGAATAAATCAGTAAGTAGTGGTTTTTTCCCAAGTTAATACAAAAAAGTGTAATGTATTTATATGAAATCTGCATAACATTTTAAGAAGTACTACAAAATTCGGGAAATCGATGTAGTCTTTCTTGTGTGCAATTATAAGACAAAAATAGATGGTTTTAAAAGGGTTAAGCACGTCATAAACAGCTATATGAATATATACTAAAATGATTTCAAGCAGTTTTTTTGCAGTTCTGAAGTTTAGACATAACTGTACATGGACTAGGTATTAAAAAAATTGCAGAGTTAGGGAAAACTCTTTAGACTAAAAATTTCTCTCAACAGATTAAGTATTTAATTTATATTAGAAGGGGGTGAGCTGGTTGGTCCTTGTCCTACCCCTGAATAGCTGAGATAAAATCCCTTATTTAAGGATTGCAAGTGACTGATTAGTAAAATTATTTGTGTAATTTGTTTCTACACAAAATATGTCTTTAGCACTACAAGTTCCTTTTTTCAAGGATTTTGTTGGTAGATGATTTGAGAATCAAGCCTTCTTGACCGTTCTCTATGCCGGAATTTTGTGTCACAGTTTTACTATCAACTGTGATATGATTTGTAAATGTTGCAGTAATGAAAACTGACCGAGGTGAAGCACTTTTTTTTTTTTTTTTTTTTTTTAACCTTGGGAGCGGGTTTGAATTGCCCGAAGCACTGCTACCTTAAGGTATATTGTACTTACCTCCCTGATCTAGTCAAATAACCCCTTCCCTCTTACCAGGTTTAGGAGTTTCCTGACTAGAGTTTTACCTTCAGCATCCACTAAAGCCGTTCCATCACCAAAGAGGTTGAAGCGCCTCTCAGCAAGTACTCCACATCTGTAAATAATGTGTGTGGCAGTCTCCTGTTCCTGCCCGCACAATCTGCACACTGGTTCATCCTTGTAGATACTCATTTTATGCAAATGTTTCCTTAGTCCACAGTGTCCCGTGAGTAGTCCTGTGGCTATCCTTAATTCCTGCCTAGACAGATAGATGAGACTCTTCTGCAGCCCCAAGGAAGGTCTCCTAAGGGTTAGCTTACTGTGTCTCATCCCTTCGGCCCTGATCCAGTGCTCACAGTGTCTTTCAGCACTTAAGGTGAAGCACTTAAAAAAGTACTTGGTTGTTACGTTTGTTCTCTCCATCATACATCATTGTTAAATTTGTTCTTCCATATTTAGAAAGGATTTCTGATCTCTTGGACAAGAGTGTCTCCTAACTTCTGACTGCTCCTCTATCCTTAATCTTCTAAGTCCTATCTCTGCAGTAAAGTTCAACACCATGCGCTGAAAAACTTTTATAAAACTTTACTTCATGCGCACAGATGAATCATCTGTCTATATATTGGTTGTTCTTCTCAAGTAACCATAAAATTTAAGAAATCCAATGCTAGTTAATTCGAGACAGTGCTTTGTGTGCTCATTATAAAGAAGCTAAATTTTCTGCTAAATAGCTCCTTGCATTCAAGGCTTTTTTTTTTAAAAAAAAAGATAAATAATGTATTGGCATATTTAGAAATTGAATATATTATAATAATCTAGTAACAACATAAATACATACACAAAGTATATTAAACAATATAATTACCATTGACTGTTTTAGCTATTTTCAGCTGAGGCATTGGTGGTGGTAGCTTGACTCCTGGTTTCATAGGGTGCTGAGGATTTATGGGTAATGGAGCTGGATGCTGTAAAAAATGTTCTTAAATTACTTTTTTTTTACAGAATTAGAAACTTGTAAGAAATCTTGTTTAATCAAAGCAACACAAAATCTAAGGGTAAAGGTTTTAGATTGATCTGAAAAATATAATTTGTATCAGTACAATTTGATATTAAGATATATTAACCCATTGCAGATTAAATAATTTATGATTTGAGGCTTTTAACGAAATTGTATTGCTCTAAAAAAAAAAAAAAACAATTGCTTAGACATGAGGAATCTATTGCAAAAGCATACTTGAAGCATGGAGATGATAACACACTAACAAGTGTCAAGCAGACTAAACATTCAACAACAAAAAAAGTTTCATGAAGCAATAATCGATAACGAGAAACCGACGTCTGCCCGCTAAACATATTTTGTAGGGACCAGATAGTTTCAACAATGGTAGGTAATGGGTTAATATGAATATACATTATTCTATTTTTATTAAATTTTCCTAATGTGGTGATCTTAGATAATTTTTTCCAAATATTGTTTTCACTTGAAAGTATCTCTTCAATTAGCTGTTTATGCTATTAATTGTTTTGATTAGAAAAGACATTATTTTAATAACGAAAAACGTGATAAAACTGAAAAAATAAAGGACTGTGTTTTGTCACTGAATTTGGAGGTCAACATTTTAGTCCTAGTTGTATTATTTTACTGTTTCATCGTATGTCTACTATTATGCCAGTAAAATAAGAAAGCATATCTTTTTTTTGTCAATAAATTCATAAGTACTTTCTGTCTTAACTTTCTAGTATACAAAAATATATTTCTTTGCTACAAGTACAAAAGATGTTTGAATAATATAAACAGAGATCTAGAACTTTGTCAAATAGAATAATTTAAACAAACTTTAACATAATATAGACATTTGTAAGTGGAATTTCTACTGTATATATAAGACCTACATAAATAAAAATAAAATATGAAAAAATACCTACATAAATTAGGTATAGAAAAAAAACTAGAACTGTTTATGTATTGTGAAATATTCTATTATTCACATCAGTTTAATACCAATCACATTTTTAAAAAACGTAATAAGAAAAATTAATATAATTTACATAAATTTTCCCTACTGAGGTTTACAACCCTAAATGTTATCTTTGTAACAGTTTAGGTCCATGGCATATGCCACTCTCTTTCTGTGTGCTTATTGTAATCATACTGCATAATTTTAAAAGCAGGGGTTTTTTAATATATTTGATCCACTGGAATAGAACCATTTAATATATTTAGCCCCATACCTTGTAAACAGGCTGAGAAGTTTGTCGGACTTGTTGCATACCTGTCCTAGGTTTAAGCAATGGTAAAGTATTGCCAGGAGGCGAACGTAAAATGCCTGAAACATTATTATTATTATTTACAATCATTAATTTTACTGACAAAATAATTATTGAATACAATAAAATTGAATATTGAATATGAAACATCCACAAATTTGTTTTATATATATATATATATATATATATATATATATTCCTGATATTTAATATTGTCCATTGTTTTTCCGTTGCACTGACTTTATGAAGTTAATAAATTACCAATTTTGAGTAATTTTATCCACCATTAAGTGCAATATTTTTACCTTGAGTGATGAGGCACCTTTCGGTCTTTGACCATTGTCGAATCACTCGACAGTGATTCGACAATGGTCAAAGACCGAAAGGTGCCTCATCACTCAAGGTAAAAATATTGCACTTAATGGTGGATAAAATTACTCAAAATTGGTAATTTATTAACTTCATATATATATATATATATATATATATATATATATATATATATATATATATATATAATTCATGAATGCATTAAATCGTATAATCTCTCTAACGTAATTTTAACATTTAATTAAAGACTATCTGCAAAAATTATCAAACACTAAAGTGAAATTTTGTATTTTTAAAACTGAAAACTAATTTTTAATAGAGTTTAATAGACACTAAATAATGACCTCGTATGCCAATATAACATACAATCTCCAGCGTTCTGCTAAATTTGAATCAGTTTATTTGGATATACAGTAGACCCTGGTTATTTGTGTGTTTGGTATTGGCGATTTCACTTATTTGCGGTTGGCAAAATTGCAACATTTCCCGCTAATATGTATCGTATTTTAAAACAATATAGTTAGTATAGTTACTGTACAGGTTGTAGGATAATGTGTTCTTACCTTATTTATTTTATACAGTACTGTAGTTTAACATGAAGAAATCTGATTTTGCTCTAAACAACCCATATACAGTACACTATCAGAACTACTATTACAGAACCAGACATTCCTTATTTATAACTATCTCTCATGTGGCGTTATCATCATTGACAAACGACAATGGGTCAATTTGTCACCATCCATACTGTAGACATTTAACTCTATAGATATGTTTAGCATCACTACTATTCAATGAAAGGTTGGCTGCATCATCCATTGAAGAGCTGGTGAATCCAGAACTGGAGAGACTTATGCATAATGTGCACTTGACAAATGAACTACGAGCTTGCATCCACCAAGTACTAGAAGTAAAATAGCCAAAACTCGACACTGTTAGAGACAGATTGGACAAAAGGAAGACTTGTTATACATGTGCCCATAAGAAGATAAAAACTGCTTACATTTGCTATTGTTGCAAGAGACCTGTATAGCCTTGAATGTACAATAAAAGCTTGCAACGCCTTTAGACTTATGTTATTAGTTCAAACATAGTTCTAGAACAACTATCTCAATTTTATTGATATGTGTTTTCATAAGAGTCTTAATTATGTTTGTGTTTATCATATCATAAGGAACAGAAAAATAGCACTAAGTTACAATTTTATCATATTATATATAAATTGTTTATATTTGTAGAAAATGTATATGTTATTCAGAAAATTTTGGTAACCGTAAAGTTTTATAATTTTTCAAGTCATTTACAGGTATTTAATAAAATAGTATTTATTATTTCTGTAGCTAACAATTCATGTAACCAATCTAATTATTTACAGACATTTCCAGCAGTAAAAAATTTTTCAATTTCTTTTAAAAGGAGTATGTGAGACCACTCCCAGAACAGAGCGTGGCAAATATTTCACCCAGGAAGTTAAAGGTTATTTACCTAGAATTAGGCATTTAAAATTTAGTGGATAGTGTTTAACAATGAAGAATATGCACACATATTTAAGAGTTTCATGTTTATGAATTAAGATAAACAGTAAAGAATATGTATCTAATTATGTAGTACATAAATATAACATATTTTGCATTTTAAAAATTTAGCTATTGAACTACTCAAATTAATAATATCTAAAACTTATTACAAATGAGGTTTAGCTAAACAAGGCAATACTGTACTTACAAATGCTTGATGGTATAAAAAAATTTCTAAATCAATTTTTTTTTAATATTTCACGTGAATATTATTTTTATTGTTGTTATAAACTTTTGTACGGTAGATAATTGAAATACCGTGGGTTTCAATTACATACCTTTTTAATATAAGACTAATGGTTAGACAATATGAGTAAAATAATTAGATAGAAATGTATATTAATTGTATTATGTAAGGTAATTTTGTCATAAGTAATATTAATCCAAAGCAAATAGTCTAATATATCTCACATTCCTCACCACTGCCCAGTTTCCTTAAACATCTATTTTTTATTAAATTACTATTATGAAAAAACTAAATTGCATAAAATTATGGTTTTGTCACGTAAAAGGTAGGGCCGATAAAATAGAACTTATAATGGTTATTAATATAGTTTTAGAAACTACTAAACTACATATTATGAGGCTGTAAAATGAACGTTACTGAAAAAAGGCCATTTGAGGAGTGATAGGGACAGTGTTTAAAATGGCCTATATGAGGCTAAAGATCAATATAAAAATTTAGTATTTATTAAAAATACCTGGATTAGATTGTTGAATAGGTATGACCTGACCATGACGCAGCATTACTGTGGAACTATTCGTAATATTGATCGGTGCTGTTGATGTTATAGGCCGAGGTGGTTGAATAACAGGTACTGATGTCCTTATCTAAAAAAATTGTACTACCATATTAAATATTTATTATTGCTCCTTATAATGATTAATTGTAAAGAGTCGATATGGGTATTGACTAAAATTACATAGAAATGAGATTTTTTGATTCCCCAAATCTCTGTTAGCATTTTTTATAATACTACTCAATAACATACTACATTATAAATTTTTTAAAACCTTCAACAATAATATTCAACCAAATAGATTTATAATATTTGTTAAAAACTGCAATTTGTACTTTAACTTCAACAGTGAATTTAAAAAAGAAAGCGTATTAACAGTTTTTTTACAGCTCGCTTCATTATGAGTTTAATGGACACAGAGCAACATGCTCTAAAGTAATTTCAATTAAATGTTTTCAATAATTAACTACATCCATTAATTTTACTTCATATTTTAAATTTTTATCAGGATCAATGTTATTTGTATTTCTTAAATTGGGTTAGAAACTGACATTTTTCATAGTTTGAATATTTGGTTAGTACCTGAGGTAATTCCTTTCAGAAAAATAGTGCATAAGATCATAAACATTATTAAAAAAAAACAAACATACTTTATGTTCACATGTACTTATTATTTATGATAAACATAAAATTTAAAAATACTCAAGATGAAAGGCATATACAATACAAACATGTTTAAAAACCAATTTTATTGAGTCTTGGAAGAGACTCTAGTTTTACATTTCACCACAATTAGCTGATGGAATCCATTACAAACTCAAAACTAATATGTAAGTTACATACAGTAAAACCTCATTATAACGGACAAATTGGGGCTGAGGGTTGTCTATTATTAAATAAAAAGATTACTTTAAAGTAGATAAAATGTTAATTATATTGAGAAAAACTCTAAAAAAGTAAATAAAAAGAAATAAAACTGCTCCAAAACATGTGGAAATTTTACTTTACAGATTAAAAATTATTACCATATTTGCTGTAAGTACTGTAGCGTAGAATTCAACAGTGCTAAGAAAATTTACTTGAAAAACTTTTTTTTAATGTAACTTGCTTTCAGTTACTAAGTTTTCAGATTAATGTTAAAAGCATTTTGAGACTGTTTTAATGAACAAAAGTCACAATCCGTAAGTTACCATTTGGGTAGGTTATTTTAACTGTCTGACATTTCAGATCAATACCTGTTGCATATGACCATAAAGTGCAAGTTTTATTAAACAAAACATTTATAAACACTATTTACATTGGTATTATAAATACTAATAACATTTTTACTACATTTTGTACACTATTTACATTTCTCTTAATTTTTATAGGGAATCGCACTTGATAGAAGGTATAAGTGCTGTATCAGCAGGTTTGTAAGAAATATGTAGTGCTGTTGGCTGTTGGTTATGCACTGTTTATATTCTTGGCTTGATCTATCTTCAAAACAGTATATTATAAGCAAAGGCCTGGGTTTAATGGGATCTCAATAAAATGAAGTTCTACTATAGCAGGTAAAGATTTTCTTCTTTGTTTAAATGAACCATTAAAATTAATATTTTGCACGCGGCATGGATAAGATATGTTCTACCTTCAATACTTGAGTTATTATTTATGAAATTAATTAATATTATCGAAATAATCTAAATAATAATGAATAAAGATAATTTCCCTCTGTAATTGCTGCCATTGATAAAGTGATAAATGTTCCATTGGATCTATGCATTAGTATCAGGTACTAGTAACAGTTTATTGTTTATCAGAACCGATGCATTAATACATTGGGATGTCATGTTACGAGATATCAATTTATAGTATAAATACTATTATTGATATTATTATTGATTAATATTATTATTATTTAACAAACATTCAAGTAAATGAGAAATTTAGCATCTAAAACCACTTTCAATTAAGAGCTAAGCTTGTACTGAAGGTGCAAATGAAGGTACATTATCTGTTGTTGACATTGCACAACAGATTAGAACTGTTTCATATGCTCCTGCTACATCTGCTTGCATTGTGTTATAAAGTTAATATACTTATAAAACAGGTGAAACAGCTAACCTGATTTGGTGTAGAAGCTGCAATAAGCAGATGTGAAGACCGTGTAATGCCGTTTTGTCCAGCTGTAGGTACCAAGATTGCCATACCCTGAGCAGGCTGAAACAAATAATCCAAATTATTCTAATAGTAATAACTAGCTATTCATAATAAATCATTTGCTTGATTAATCTTAGCATGATGTCATGCTCTTTTGATTACATCTAGTTGCTCCTTTTCACTATATGTTTATATGAAGGATGGTGTTGAGGTTGGCAGAGAAGACCAGTATGGGATCTCTTCATGGCTTTCCTCTTTGATTCACAGTTAATTCACAAAAATATGCAGAAATGTCGGGAGCTCATTCTACATGTAAAAATAAAGAAAAACGTCAATATAAGCATGGGTCTGAAAATGCTTCGTTTACGAGTTACGGCTAGCTAAAGATTTTACCCTGATTTCAGCTCACCATCTGAATCGAGGTGTTTCTGAAATTCTGGTAATGGGGGGGGGGGGATTCAATTGTTTTTTATGGTTATTGATCTGGTAAATTGAATAAACAAGTCCTAAAACTGTAAATTGCGTTGTTTTTGAGAAAACCTGCGTCAAATGCAAAAAATGGAGTGAAAAAATATTTTTCAATCTTTGGGAAACAATAACTTGGTTATATCACCACCAAGAAACAGATCAAAATTTTTAATAAAACTCGCAGAAAATTTTATTCCGAAAAAAAGGTGCTAATAAAGAACACAGAAAGAGAATAGATGTTTGATTAAATGAATTTTTATTCATAAAAGCACAACATAAAATTAACCGTAAAACATAAATCTAAACCTATTCAACGAAATTACAGTAAATTTTCAAAAGTGTCTCTGCTGACGTTGAATTTTTCTGTTCGTTTAAGGATGGGTCTTGCTGTTTTCTATAGTTCAACAGGTCTTTCCTTTAACTACGTAAAAGCTTCAATAATATATCTAAGTAGTGCTTTAAGGGAATTAACTTCGACTTCGTAAACTTTCTCCTTTATCTATTCAAATATGCAAAAATCCAACGGCATATGATCTGGTGACATGGATGGCCAGTGTATAGGACCTCCATGACCGATCCATTTATTTGGAAACTGTTGATTCAAGTAGATGGAAACTATATTTGAAAAATGTAGAGTACAGTTTGAAATTGGGAGTACAGCTAGTATAACGTTCCAAGAGGTTCCTTCAAGCAACGTAGATAATTCTTCTTAAAGAAACTGTATGTCTGACCTGTTGAACGCTCTTGAAAAACAAACGGTCCAATCAGCTGATCATAATACCACACCATACGTTATTGTTAAATGCTGTTGAAAGTTATGTTCAATTGTTGCATGAGGGTTCACTTCTGCCCTTGTATGTAGGTTTTGTAAATTGTTGATACCATCACAAGTGAACTGTGACTCATTGGTAAATAAAATATAATAAGAGTCAACGATGAGTGTTCAACCAAATCCATTACTCCAAGCGATGGGGATTTTCTCCTGGATGTAAATACTGAATTTTTTGTTTATGGTAAAGATAGAGCTTGTTATTATTGAGTGTTCTCCATACTTTACTTTGCGTAGCCGTGAACTGTTTAGAAATACGTCTTGTACTAATACCAGGACTATGTTCAACAGCAATAACAATGTTTTCCTCTACAATAACATCATGTTACCAAGAACCGTCATACTGGAACTTTGTGCTAGGAAGTGATCCTGTTTCCAGGAATGTATTACATCTAGCACTAATTGTTCCAGCATTTGGAATTCTGCGGTACAGGTAAAGTTGTCTGTATTCTTCAGCAGTAGCCATAGCAATTTAATTAATAGAAATTTAATTTGTTTAATGAATATTTAACAAAGTTATTGTTAATCAAATTTAAGAAGTGAGTTGTGCTATTTTGAATAAAAATTCAATTAATCAAACATCTATTCGCTTCATGTGTTCTTCATTTATACCATTTTGTTCAAAGTCAAATTTTATTAAAATTTGATGTGTTTCTTGGTGAAATAACAAAGTTATTGTTACCCAAAGAAGGAAAAATGTGTTTTTTCACTCCCATTTTTTTGCATTTGACACTGGTTTTCTCCATATAACTACTCAATATAATGTTTGGGACCTGTTTTATTCAATTTATCAAGTCAAAATACATAAGAAACATTTGAATTCGCCCCCTTAATCTACGGAATTTCAGGAAGACCTCGTGAAGCTGAAAACAGGCAAAATCTTTCACTAGCCATAACTCGCTAACGAAGCATTTCCAGACGCAGATTTATATAAACGTTTTTCATTATTTTTGCATGTAGAATGAGCTTTCTGCATAATTTTGTGAATCACCTGTATAGAGACTGGATAATTTAATCAGGGCTAAGATTTGTTAACAATGCAACAAAGGAGAAAAAGAGCAAAGAGCTTTGTCCAAGAAAGCAAACATAAACTAGATGTCTTCCATTTAAAAAACAAATCTTTCTCTAATACACAATGTCCTGTTAGTGATGACCAATTAATTTCTTGGCTGCTAGTGGAATTAAATGAATGGTAAAAAAGTTATAAGTTGCTAATGAACTCGCGGTAGTACACCTCATAGAACAAATCTCAAAGGAACTCACAAAATATGGTGTTTGAAGTTTAAGAGCATGTAAACAAACTCCTATAACCACTAACAAATTTCTGAAGGGCTCTAGGGCTGTGGAATTAATCTTATGGTATTAATAATGTAATCGATCAATTAAAAATATCTATCAGCAAGATTAAAGACATTTAATTGTCAGAAATACAGAAACTATCAAATCTATTCAGGAGTTGCTAATCTAAAATAGGTAAATATTACAGAACAAGAGCAAAACCCTTTTAGAGGTAGCCCTCCAGATGTCTTGAATGGCCAGGTATTTATAGTGATTTAATAAGAAATTAAAATGCAAGTACCTACATTATTGAGGCTTAAATTTCGGGTGAGATAATGAAAATTTTGTACAGACACAAGGAAACATTTCAGCCATTAAAGAATATAAGAAGATGGGCAATGAATCTATTAACTTTCCATATTATATTTTACTTTTTTTTATTTTATACTAACCTTAAAATTTTCGTATTTCCACTCTATTGCTGTGTTACTACATGTGTTGCACGCTATGCATGCCAATAAATATGAAAAAAAATATTTTCTTATATTTTCCACAGAAAATAAAGTTGCTAAATGTGTTCTACACATTAAAATATGTGATTAGAAAAAATGAGACTGGCAATAGCACGCAATATTTACCCTGAAATCTATAGTAAAATTTTTGATTTTACACAAATATATATAAAACATAATTTATACAAGCATTCAGAAAACAAATTATGCATAATTTAGGAGTGTTACTAAATGTTTACTAATACTGAAATATTTAGCAAATAAATTCAACTATGATAAAATAAAAGTAGAATGGCTAAATCAGTTGGTGTGAAAATTAATTTTTCACCTGAAAAGTGTTCTTCTCTATTACCATAGGTTTTTACAATTAGGTGCAATGCATGAAACATTTTTAGGGTAACTGAGAATCAAACAATTATGAATAAGTTAATCACGACAGAGCAAATTAGACATATTGACTAAACAATTTCTAAAATTCATTGATTGTTACTACATAGGAGATATGAACTTACAGTATTTGTTGTTAACTGATGCGCCTGAACAACTCGTATTCCATTTTGCGGAACTGATGTAGGTACACGGGCAGCAATATCTGCAATAGAAATTATTCTGAAATTATTACATGTTTTAACCTAAAATTGACAAAAAGTAACAAAACAAAGACATATTGTGAATATATAACAGGTAGTGTTTGAACATGTGTATTTTAAATAATTTTTACTAAATTCAGTAAAACCTGTGTATCTATTGGGACCAGCATTATTTTCCGTCTATGACAGTTTTCCAGCTGTTACAGTAGTAGTGTACTGCATAAAAATAACATTATGTAGACTTTCACAGAGTTATTTTTAGCGTTATGGTTGAGGGCGGGGGTTCTTAGCTATGAAAATACCTTACTGCTATTCCTACTGATCAGTTGTATGACGCAGTACATAAAAATGTTAAAACCTACAGCGCAAAATAAAAATCTTATCTTTTAATGCAGCACAGCTTTATCCAAGTCCACAACACATTTTTAATAAGAAGCACTAAAACTACACTTCTCAACAAAATCTATAAATGAAGAAGAAATCTAGCGTTGACTTTTGTTTTAAAAGATTAGTTTTGGTACTTGCTTCTGTTTCAGTTATTGTTTTTAATTGTAACAAGTTGTGACACATTTGGGGGCTGTTAACACGTACCGCAAAATCTTCTAATTTTCATTATAGCTTCGCCAAATGTTCTTACTTTGTTTTCTACCACTGGACTGTCTTCTATTTCTTCTTCACTTTCAATAATTTCATTATTTTCCATTTCAATGATTTCATCCACAGATTTTGGCCCTTCTTTTGTTGTCAGTTCATTGTACAATAGAAAAGTATTCTTCAGCAGTTAAATTAGAATATCCAGTTTCTGTCAACAAATCTTTCACAGTTCACAGAGGGCTAACGCCGTCAGTCCGCCCCTTAAAAAAAAAGTCTTGCATTCCTGTTTCAATAGGATTATTATTGAGTCCTTTGTGTACAATAAAACCAGCTTCTTTGCATTTTGAATGCAGGACTTTGATATTTTCTCATAAGAGCTCAATATCTCTTATAGCGTCCAAAAAAGTGATGTTATTTGTCAATTCCTGTACTGACAGGTATGAATTTATGTTTGCAATAAAAGATTGTAAAACATGTTTTCTATAGTGTACTTTTAGATTTTTAATAATAACCTGATCCATCGGCTCAGTAACACTGGTAGTATTGGGCGGAAAACACTAATTTTATGTGAGTAATCTTCATTGTATCATTCAAATTTTGAAGCCAATTTTCCATAATGCCTGACTTAATTCACGCCTTCTTCTTAGCATGTCACTGAACTGGTAACTGGCCTATATTTTTGAAACATCAGGGCTTCCATTATTTCTCAATTACCAAAGGTTTTTCTAATTTTCCATCTGCAAAACCCCAAACTAAAACTGTAAGCCTTTCTTTTGACTGCTTACCTTCCATACATTTTTAATTTTTTAAATTTGAAGTCTTATTTAGGAGTGCTCTATCTAAAATACAAACCCGTCTCGTCACAGTTTCCAATATTTTTGGCCTCATAACCAACTGTTAATTCATAAAACTTTATGCTTCTAATCATAAACTGTTTCCTGATTAACTTCTGCTGCTTCACCACAAATTTGACTTTTAGAATGAGCGGTCTCTTGCCTTTCAAACAATCTTCTTTATTTGTTTTTCAAAACTCCATAAATCTGTGTTTTACAGCATTTGTATTTATCACATAATTGTTTCACGTTTAATTATCTACCAAGTTCAATAACATTGATTTTCTCTTTCAAAATTTATGTATGGAGTCCTACATTTTTTTGACATTTTTACAATAAGCCTACTACATCAAAGTACACTACACACATGATCACTTAATAAGAGTGACTGTACAAAAAAAAATCAAGAGACTAAACAATGAATTGCATATACTGTTTATGCGGAAAGTAAATTACACTTTTACATAATTGCACATTTTGACTGCAAGATGTAACCTGCCTGTACTGTTCAGAATACAGTGCAGAACTGAACTTGCATTCGAACACTAAAGAGAAATGGCATCATCATGTGTTATCGTAAACTGTGGAGTTTATACACCATCAGCTATATGTACACAGCAGGATGATAAGTGGAGGGGTAGAGGAGGGTCAATGTGGGTGACTTTGCAAAGCATTCTCAGAATTCAATACAGTATGATCAGTCACATATAAACAGAGAGATCTGTGCATTTTTCCATAGTAAAAAATATATTATAAACTGTATCTCATCTAACCTAAGTCATTCTAATCTTTATTTTTTACAGTTTGTATGTTATCAGAAGTTTCCGGCTTACGCAAAAGTAAAATGTAGTAAACCCGTTTTACTCATTTTTTTCCCTATTCCTCTTACATGTTAGACAGTTTCAGTCTTATGAAGGTTATTTACTACCTTTTTAAAGTTTCAGGGGGTCTAAGACAGGTTTCTAATATGGAGGAGGACGATAATATGGAGAATTCTAAACGATAAAACTCTCCTTATCTAGAAGAAGTAGGGACCAGTAATTGTTTGAATGGTCACTTTTGCCTCTCTGAAAAGATCTATTCTCTATTATCATTGGGAGACAAGCCAAACCACTAACTACAATGTTTATAGAATTAAAATTGGGGAAATAGGCTTAAGCTCAGTGTGGAGAATAATGATGTACAAGAGATTACTGCTCAGAAAAAATACTGTCTACTGGCATTTAAGGAGAGTTGGTACAAAAAACAAAATGAGAAATTTAACTGACTATTCAAACTCCAGGAAAGAGTATGTATAGACGTTTCAAAATTTAGACAAAACAGAGGTTATAATAGAAGAAGAGAATTAATTGTTTAGCAAATCATAGGAAAGAATATAAAGAGAATAACCAAATGCACAAGATGTACTAACAATCTTGTTGCTTCAGGCAACTTAGATATTTTAACTGATTTTATACTTTATGCATTTATTCTAATAAACTAATTTAGAACTGTCAAACTGTGTAATTTATTATTTTCTTAAATAATGCTGATAAATGAAAAAAATTACCACCTGAGTTTATACAAGTGATTTACTGGACTTGATAATAGAATGACAGTTTATTATCTTGATATTACTTAAATGTTTTCTTGCTCTCATCGGACTGACAAAACAAACTGTTTTTTTTTTTTTTTTTTTTTTTTTTTTTTTTAATATATCAATGTTTCAAGCGTTTCTTTTATTATTTATATTACGAAGATAACCCTCTCCAGAACTATTATTAAGGTAATTGTGTCTTTTCTAATTCAAAATGAAATGTACTTCGACTAACTGTATGATTTAAAGATTGGCCCCTCTCAAAATAGTTGAATGAGGCACATTTCTTTCCAGTGTAGTAAGACTTTTTACTAATTTTAATTAAATTTCAAGTCTTTAAAAACTACCATTAATTAACTACTCACTCTGTTGCTGTTGAGATAGCTGTGGTTTTGGCTGTTGAACTTGTAACTGTTTTTGTACATTATTTTGAATTGGTGACGGCTGTTTTATTTGATTCTGTTGTGTTGGTGATTTCACCTGTTGTTGATTTTGATGTGCCAATTGTTTTTGTTGATGGTATTGTTGCTGTTTTTGTTGTAAGAGCTGTTGTTTTTGCTTTTGCTGCTGTTGCTGTTGCATTAGTTGCTGCTTTAGCTTTTGTTGTTGCTGTTGTTGTGTCGTTTGTTGTTTTGTTTGTTCTATCTGTTTACTTTTCTCTTCTTTGTCAGTGAGATCAATTACTTCAAGACTATTAGATTTTGGTGGTGAAGTAGTACGAGTAATAGTAGTAGTAGAAGTAGACGTAGGTGTACTTCTGGGAATAACCGGGGGAGCTGGGTTGACTGGTGAATGCAAATCCACCTGAAAATAAATAACAATATATATGTAATATTTACATAAACATTTTATATGCAAAATAAATCAGCAAAATATCATAAAAGTACATTTTCAAAAAGTTTAAAATTAAATATATATTTTTTATACGAAACTAAGACATATCTGTCTTCAAATAGGAAAATTTGAAAAGGTTCTGGTTTTAGTTAGTTATAATAATTTTAAACAGTAGAGCCTCAAAATTCTATGAAACTTTTGATTGTGTTGTTCATCTACAAGAAGAAACAGATTTGACATTTCTGATGAAGAAACTTCCAGGTTGTGAGAATCCTGATGTTAGCAATTTGAGATAACAGATGTTAAGAGTTTTTGAAATACAAAAAACTACTGAAAGCAGTGATGACGGGAATTAAGATGAAGGTTCGATCAGGACAGTACAAGAAGGGAAAATTAGTCACAGTGAAGGAACAACCACCTTGAAAACTGCATTACATTATTTTGAACAATAGACAGACACCAACTCAATAGATGTGCTTCTGCACCGTGAAAACAATAAAAGTAAACACAGAAGATACTTAACAACTTTTTCCAAAAATATTAGCAACCATGATGAACAATGTATTCCAAAGCAAATGTATTTTCAAATTTAAACAAAAAATATTTTTTTATCTTTGTACTTTAATAAATGAAAATGCACTTTTAGAAATATAATCAGTATTCCAATTACACTATACAATCATTTATAAAAACTATAATGAAGGCAACTATAATGAATACTACAAAAAGCCTTACACTAAGAACTACGTAAATATTCATGATTTAAAACTTACACATTTCAAGGAAAAAGCAAAGTCTTACTTGATTCATTATAAACAAAAATATAATAAAAATTTAAAAAAACAGCTATCCCATTAATAACTTGTAAAACAATTTTTTTTAACAATTGAAATGCATCTAGAAGAAAATTTAATTTCAACCATTATGATATCTCTCTTTAAATTAACATTTTTTATGAGGCATATTAAAAAGTATGAAAAGTAACTATGCTTGTAAAAATAAAAGTTAAGCACCTCAATTGTTTACTGTAGGAGTCAAGCAACCCGAACTTATGAAATAGACAGTGCAGCAGAAGGCACAAACTTCAATTCTCAAGCCAGAAACACCCATTTTGTTGTTTAACAGTAACAAAACTACTTTTAATGAAAATATAAACGAGGTGTGTTAAAAAAAGTAATGTCTTTTCAAATTTTGTAAGCAAAGTACATTTGATTCTACATTTTTTTTCTTTCTGTGTTGGTACATATTTCGATTATAAGTTTACAGTTTCAAAAAATACCATACTTGTTTGTTTTTGCCAGATACAAAAGTTAAACAGGTTTTGGTGTGGTTGGCTATTTTCTGCTATGACAAAAATTTATTAAATTTGCTAAGATTTGGATCAAATTTTGTGTCTAAATGAAATTAAGTCCTCCAAAGCCAATAAAGTCTAATATACTGTGAAAGCAATTCAGCTTTATATTGACGTCTACGAAAATCCATTCACCTAATCACTTGTACAGTTTCCTTTTCGCAACACCAATATATTTGCCTTTATGTTGACACTAACAACGACTCTTCCTTTTCCATAGGTTTTCCGCAGTGAAATACAACAATTATGCGGTGATTTTACGTCTCCATTGCACAACGTTTGGAGAATATGGCGTTGTGAATGTTGCTTCGTAAACGCCGATCACCTAAATCAGCCGCTTTTACCAAGGTGTACTTGTTACTGTGTACTACTGATGGTTATGGGATATCGTTTTATTTGTGCTTAACCTATCTTTGTATAGCTATTTTTGTTATTAGGGACTGTATGTTAGTACCGTTTAGTTATATTATGGCAGTTACTAGAGAGGGAGTGGTCTTGTTTTTATTAACATCTAAGATATCCTTATATGTTTTCACTAGGAAATGTATCACATATATTTACAAACGACCCTGCATAATTTGCAACATGTATTGTTTAAGATAATAGACATCACCAAGTAAAATCATAAGAATGTTCTTTAAATATAATTGAGGTTTACAGAAATCTTGCATGAAATAAGAACACACAATCAAGACTCAAACAACTTGTAGGATTTTTTTTCAGGCAGTAATGCTGTAAAAAAATATAATGAAGTATTTTGGAATCCAAATTTAAATAGCACATAACTCTGAACATTCTGCAGATGCATACTTTTTATATTTCTCCACATTTTTAGGAAAACAGTGAAAATTTTTCTGAAACAAAGCCTTTAATCTAAATTAAGTACAAATATGTGTATGACTTCGACGATATGAAATTACCTGATTAGCTTTAGGTGTAAGTACTTTGATTCCAGATTGTGTTTGCTCAGGTACTGCATGATTGAAAGATGTCTTGAATGATTTACTGGTTCCAGGAACCTGAACAATTTTTGAATTTTTTTTTACTTACGAAACAGTGCTGCATGAGTTTAAATTTAATACCATGCAAGTCATGCACAAAAAGCTCATGCTGTTTACCACCTACCAATGATCCTGTGTTGTGATAGATGTGTTTAAGTTTTGGTTTTTCAGTTATCATTTTACTGTTAAACTAATTTTATTTCTAATAACTTTATGTCAATAGAATACTAAAAATATCATCATTCAACAGGCACTGAGGATGAACAACACATACACAGTAAATTCCATGCTCTAAGCTAATTCAAAATTAGAGCTAATATTATTGAGGCAAACCAATATTTGAATGCGTTTCTTTTTTTATGCATGTCTATATTATATTTTGCATTAGTATTGCTAGAGCGAGCTTTTTACAGTGGCAATTCAATATGTTTTAAGCACATAATCAGCCTGCCAGCTATGAAATATGTTAAGTAATTAATTTTTCAACAGCAAAGGTTTCACCAGCAGAAACTCATTAACACATTCAGCACGGCGGTGATATTGGAGATCTCATCAAACTACTGTCTGTTTTCTCGTTAACTTCCACATATGATGGCAGTGAAATCATTGAAATGCTATGGGTTGCATAGCTTGCCGTTGCATCTAATTATCATGTTCGTTGTTTTCATCTCAATAATTTTATTTCTACCATATACAGGTTTATTGGGGACATCAAAACAGAGTATTAGACATTAAAATATTGTTTTATTTATCGGGCCACAATAAAAAAAAGAAATACAAATGATAAAATACTGTATGACAAATAATAAAACTCAATAAGAAAGACAGAGGAAAAAAGATAATTTACATATAAATCCAAAGTACCTACTACTAAAATATACTACATACAAAAATAACCACTCAACTCGGAATGTTTGTTTCTGTTTGTGTCATGTGTTTCAAAAAGCGATAGAGTTTGATAATGTAAATGCAGACATAGATAATACATATGTCACATCCAAGACTATTTATAGCCGAGATTAGCTGACATTTGTTTACTACAATCTTATGATTACACATTAGGTTTTCTGGCATCCAAGCATTTTGTCAATGACTCATATTTACAGTAGTCTGTTCCTACCTTGAGTAGGTTCATTCACTCTAATAGGACAGTTATTGTTTATTCTTGTGTTAGTTCAGAAAGCTTAGTTTATTTTTATGATCGTTGTTTTTACCAGATATTTTGCCGTGTTAAATGGTTAAAACATTAAAAAAAACATTTAAAAAACATTAAAATATAAAAGTTAAACCAAATTAAATCTGTTCATAAAACTCCCTGAAGTTTCAGTTGAAGCATCAAAAAGTTAACTTGGGATGGTCAGATTAAAAAACGACTCAGCCACAATGTTCTCCAAACTCTTCTGAAGCACTGACGTAAAAATCAAACCTTTATACAAACACTTATATACACTAGAGAAGTTTTAATTAGACTTGGAGTGAGCGTGCCATTGTGCTTGTCATCTCTCAGAAGGGAAGCAGGGAGCGTACCGGTACACTAGCTGTGCTGAACATGTTAACAGACTAGTGAAGTTGCCTCGTGTGACTCAAAATCCATAATGGAAAATAGCTTTCAAAGATGGGATGGAAATATGTCCAAAATGAACTGTGATCAGTGATAACAGAACAGATGGTCATTGCAATTTCATAAATTGTGCTTGTGTTCTTGCTCACAGGCAGCTTACTTCTATTATGGCTTTGGCATAATAGTTTGTATAGGATATTACAAGTGTTAAAACAATCCTTTTTTTAAAAAAATCTGTAAATAAAGTTTATTTTTTATAAAAAATCAGACCTTACTTTCTGAAAACTCTTATATATTATAAAAACTTTTGAATTCTTTAGGAAATCAATTCATGCAATATACTTTAAAAAATGGGTTTGAAATTAGCTGGAATAGTAGATTTTATGAATCTAAGAATTAAAAATGAAATAATCAGTCAGGTTCTGTGAGTAAAAACATTATAGCTTAGATATTTTGTTGTTATTTAAAGCCCCTATGAATTTTATTTAGTTAATTTTATTACAGTATGTATGATCAAATTTCTGCTTAATGAATAAAAATAACATGCTGCGGCACATAATTTACACTGAAATATTTTTTTGAAAGCTTATATTATTAGCCTAATGCATACAGAAAAGTAGCTTCATCTGTAGGATATATCCATATAATTTTTTTACTTCCTGAGACCATTCTGTTTATCTATATCTCTTAGTAGTGATCCCACTTAGTTCTGATCTTTTGGGCCTTTTTTATAAGTGGAAAAACAGAACATTTTAAACTGGAAAACGGAACCTTAATTTAAAATATAAACTTCAGAAAAGTCACTAGTTTGTATATACCAATATTTCAATTTACATTAACAATAAATGTTGAAAGAAACTAGGGGGGGGGATGACATATCTAATAATTAGCCCTCTACCTAAAGATAATATTTTATTTTGCTCTCCTCTTTAATTTTGCAACAAAAAATTACACTACTTCATATCAAATCCATTAATTAAAAGCTTTAATTATTTGTACACATGGGTGTATGCACATATAACATATGCTTGTGTTTTGTGCATGTGGCAACACCACTACTTTCATATATTTATAATTATGCTATAAGAAGTTTACTATACATTGAAAAATGTAGCACTTACTGTTGATGTAGAGGGTTTTTGTGTTGAAGAGCTTGGACCTTTATTAAAAACAGAGTGTTGCCTCCTTTGCACAGATGGTTGGTGTGAACTATTATTATTGCCAATAGTATTAGGTTTCTGGCGGATTAAAGGGTTCTGAAACATATACAATTCGTATTTGCTTTTATAAGACGGAGACTAAGATTAAAAATTACTTTTTTTTCTATTTTGAAATTAAAACTATTGAAAAATATTTTAAAATATCTACCAAAACACTAAGTGTTATCAAACTGGTTTTTAATATTCCTCTTGCAAACCAGAAAAATAAAGACTTTCTTCATGCAACTTGTTTGTATCCTTTTTCTCCTGGCTTTACTCTGTTTTTGAAGAAAAGTTGTAGAATGATTTAACACTTCTTTGATATCAGCATACAAATTTTTGTTTTTCTATTTGTTTCTCTTTTTACTTGTTCTATTTGCTAGTTCTAGTTTAACCCTTAAGTGCTAACATCCGATTAATTCCAATATCCAATCAATTGGACACTCACTGTTTATTTTATCCTCACGCCAAACATTATTGTAAAGCGTTCCAATTCGATATTTTTTTCCTTCCATAAATTACCACTTATTTTCCACTTAAAACTTATTTAATACTCCCTTAGCGGTTTGACACCAGTAAAAGCATAGGATCAAAACACCAGGCTCTGTATTTCTTGCTGCCAATTTATTTAGTTAAGGTCTCCCTATCATAGTCTTTACACGTACTGCAAAAGTTGTGCTGCACATTTTTCTGTGTTTTTCTATAGTTTCAGATAATTTGTATGACCATGATCTTTAGCACTGTGTGTCAAATTCCTACCATGATGTAAGTGTTAGTGATTCTAGAAGTTCATTTTATTGTGATAGTTAATTATTTGGTTGATATTGAAGAGGACCGAGACCTGGTCATAACCCGAAATACAAGGCCCCAAGACATTGTCCCTCAAGAAACTGATCTCAGATTTTTAACAGACTTAAAAAAAAAGATTCTGTATTCAATTCATACGTTTTTTTAATTGTTTGTTGCATGATAATTCAGGAAGTATTTAGCCAATCCAAGTGATTTTGCTTGAAAATGAAAGAGGAAACCTTCCTGGTGGTCCCATTATAATGACATCCTATTCTATCTCATTTGGAGTCAATAATACACTATTTTAAATTTTTTAAAAAAATTGTTTTAGTGAAAAATATTTTTTTTAATAAGGATTATAAATTATAAGATAATTAATAAGCAAAATAAACAACCACAGCATTTATTTTATATATTATTCTACCACATATAAAAAAACCAGAAAAAATAAGTATAGAACAAATAGATTTTCTATTTCTTGTTTGAGAAAGCTGCATAGAACGAGCATCATCGGATACTAATGAATGATTTTTCCTTATGAAAGCGGCTTTTTCGAAGGCCTGCCCATATTGATATATAACTTGGTATTGCTCGAATAAGATAAAGTCAGAATAAATACATTGAAAATATTTCATTTACCATAGGCAAGATATTCAATAATCCTCAGATGAAAACTTCATTAAAAATCAAGAAATAAATTCATTAAATATAACTTTACTATCAATTTTCACTTTATTTTATGTGTAAAAAAATGTTTGTCCTAATATTGTCATGTTTTTAAACAGAAATGAAAAAGAATAATTACAAGATAAGATTTTAAGAAAATTCATCAAGGGTATATTTCAAATATAAATTACTCAATACATTCGTCTAACAAACTGATATGATTATTCAAGGCCGTGTTAATTATTTGAACAACGATCAAGCAACATGATTGGAGGCATGTATACACATCGGAAATTTGTATGGATAAAAATTGGCAATTTTGCCAACGTAATTGACGGCATGAAATGAAATTCTTTTATATAATGTAGATAGGAACTAGAAATCATAACTCTAAACATTTTTTAAATTTTTTTTGTTTTTAAACAGAACCCACTTATGAAAAAAAAAACTCTAATATATAATTTTTACTTACTAAAAAGTAAAAACCAATGAAAGCATAATTTATCATAAGCTTATTACCCACAAAATTTTGAAGCCGCAATCATGCTTTGTATGTGCTTATCCATTAATCTATTCCAAACATTTCCAAAACAAACAACTTTTTGATTGCTTGATTTCTCATCATTAATTATAACTAACCATAGTCTTCTCACAAAAAAAAATTGTTACGTGTTTGATATTAATGGAGAATACAGGATGATAATTGATCTTTATTCTTGGCAAAGACCACACAATATCAGATTTTGTCCAATAAAAAATATGTGTTTGCATATTTTTCGTCAGATATATATATTGCGGACAATTCAACCTTCTTTGAATGATTTACACAGAATGTGATTACTGTAGATGCTTATAAATATAAGAGATAATATCTCTTACTTTAATAAAATAATTTCATAAGTTTAAAAATACTTATTTCTAAATGATGATGACAGTGTCACAGACAATTGAATGATTACGTCGCTATTTGTTTACTTATTCCTTGCAGTAAAACTAAGTTAAAACTTATAAACTTATTTCAATGTTTTTTTTCAATAATGTTAAAAAATACTAGTAATGGTTTTTTACTTTAATTTTTAAGAATGAATATTTTCATTTTGTGAGTTATAAAAAAATTAAATGACATTTTTAATATAGTTTGCTATAATTATGTTACACCTTCATATAGCATGAAGGGAATATATTTACTAAATATGTTACATGATTAACTTACTGCAGCTAAAACTACTTGGAGACCAACAGAACGTGTAACTTTAATTGGCAGAGGTTGTCTGTCCTTTTTCGTGTTGGAAGCTTCTTGCAGGTATCTCTTCAACACCAATTCCAACTCATGATGCTAAAATTAATGATAAAAATAGAATAATTTATATAAAATTGGTTATTTATTAAATCATTTGACAAAATATCATTACTAACTGATATTCTGAAAGTATAATGAAAGCTGTGGTACTTTTACAAAGTGAATTCATATATATTACTTAGGAACCTAAACATATACAATCCAACTATCGCAAGTTTTTTTTTATAAAATGTTCTAATTTCAAGGTTAGAGTGATTGCCTTTATGATTAAATTTCTTTCAAAATTATACATCAACACTAGTACTGAACAAATGAATAAAATTATAGTCAAATTTTTAATATCTCTTGTGACAACTTTTGCAAATTGCCAAATTTGTAAATTATCCACTTTTGTTTAAAGAAGTCCAATATTCAGAAAGAAGTAGGTCCTGGTATGGTATTTACAGGTTTATTGAAATTAATAACCTACAAAATTAACTGCATATGAATTACTTACTGTACCTTATATTTTTAAATGTACAAAAAGACTAACAAAATAGTTTCAAGTTGCTTAAAAAAAAATTATTTAGACTTAATTATAGCCAAGATGAGGGCCTACAGGAAAACCATTGAAGTGACTTGGACTAAGACAATAGGCTGCAAGCAGACCTGCACACTGTTTCCCCCCTTTAATTCTGGTTTAAATGTGCTCACATTTTACCCCATAAATAACAATTTTGTATGCCGTTTTTATCCCAATGAATTAGAACATTCTACATATTCAACATCTATACATAAATCATACAATTCAAAAAATATACATAATAATTCATGAAATATAAAACGTTCAAGTGAAGAAACTAAAAAGTGTGTATCTTATGAGTGTGTGTGTCAATGTGAATGTTTAATGAAGTGGCATAGACCAAACAACATGGTTGTGCATAGTCGAGGAGTTAAATTGCTTTTTTTTGTTGCAAACTAAAAACAATGTAGACGTTTGCCCCCTTCTTTAAAGGCTTAAGAACTATGTGGTATATTAGTCACACTAGTGCACAAAAACAATATTGCTTCCAGTTTGTTGCTTACTGATTAGAAGTAGAATTGTCGAAAGTAAATTTTAATATCGCCCTAAATGTCCATTCTTTGTACATTTAAAAGTTATGTGTAAATTTACTTATCTTATGAAGTCTGTAATGAAAAGATCACACTCAATCTGAAATAACGGTAAATATTATTCAGTTTCTGCCTTCCAGCCTTTCGATTCTGCTTTAACACGTTCGCTATCGAGCAGCGCATATATGCGCTGACTGGTTTTTCACGAGGGACTGTCGGTAAGAATCCAATCTTTCCATACAGGCCACGTTAACATGGGCCTGACCTTTACTACAGACCAAAAGTGCAAAGTTGTTCTAATAACATATACTTTATACAAACCCTTGGCGTATGTGTGTTTGTTGTATATTATTGTTTTTGCTGTTTTTAGTGTTATGTCGGTCGGTCATATAAGAGCCAGTCGGTCTATAGCTCGAAAATCTTCTATTATGGGTTTCCCACGTATATATGAGGCACTACAGTGTAGCCTACAAATCCGAAACCAAAAATTATTTTGATAAAAACAAATTTTTAAAAGTATGTAAAAATTTAATAAATTATAAAAAGTATTTAGGCTATTCAATTTTGCTTCTTACATAAAACAGGGCTTAGATGTGTATTATATTAAAAATAACACTATATACACGTAAAAACAGAAATGTCATACAAAGGCTTATATCAACAAAACTTTAACTAACTCGTTTTTGCTGGTCATGCTAAACAGATTGCTTATATAGGCTACATATCTTATTGAAAAGATGCTGACATTATAAACAACATTGTATCACAAACAAAATATGTTTACATCTGGGTTCCAAATACAGTAGACCAACAGAATATTTACAAACGCACTCATCACTTGTGACAGGTTTAAATCCTGTATTGATAAATGCCATTTGGAGTACATTCTTTGTAATTCTAATGAAATAGAATGGTGCACAAAGGAATAAACAATGTGTCAAGGAGCATTTTGACGTCATTGACTTTGATAACTGAGAGGCCAAATGTCCCACATTAATGTCAGACATGTCTATAATCTGATAAGAATGTATCAAACCGATAAAATAAACCACTGATTTGTCAGAGGAATAAAAGTAACACGCAAACTGTATCGCAAATATGAGCCGGCGGTACATTTCAACTACACAGAGCGGCGCATATGTGAGACGTTGGTCTAGGACGAAAGACCGTACGGCGCATATGTGACCTTCCAATGACTGGGAAGGTTTTGTTCATCACACCAAAGATACGGAAGAGTTCTACTGGATGAGAGACGGTGTTGTTGAGGGCGCAATTGAGGAGTCGACAACATTGACATCACCGATGGGTTCGGTGAGGAAAACGTGACTGATGAAGACATCTCAAATGAATACCTCACAACACCTTTACCTTAGGTATAAAGCCTTTACTAATTATACTGACCAAACAACAGTTTGCAATATTTAAATATTTTTATTTTCTCAAGCACCAGAATAACTACTAAATAAGGATATAAGTATTTTATATTAAACATATTTCAAAACAAGATTCTAGTTAGTTTAGTTTCCTTTTATTTTTACCTAATGATTTATCTACTTTACGGCTAGGTTAATTCCTAACTAATGTATTTCAACTATAATTTTTAAATGGTATAAAAGTGTTCAAAAAGTCATAAGTTTTTAAATGTAATCTTTAAAATATTAAGTTTCAAAGGAACAGGATTTCACTTTTATTGCTTTGGTGATGTATTTGTTGAATGGCTCTTGGAAGAAACATGCAGGGAAATTGGGTGTCTGGAAATAATAGCATTAGGCAAAGTGTATAAACTATCAAATCATTTATGCAGTAATAGGTTTCATATTTGATTAACCTTTAATACATAAATTTATATAAATTATGTACGTTTATATAAAGATAACTATACTCAATTTAAAAGATACGAATAATAGAATAAGTAAACAAAATAATATAAGCATTTATAGATAGGTAAACGTTTTCTCATTTTATTGAGAAAGGGTGTACAAAATAAATTATATATGAAACTGTTCCTGCATTTTATTTTTCTGTAAATCTGACGTTTTGTGTTAGGAAATGACCTTAGCATTTTGACTCCCCTTGGGCCAGGGCTCGTCTCGTTACAGTAATTAATAATGCCTAGCAATGTATATTTAGCAGAAAAACAAGCAATTATTTTACAAAACCGATCTAAAACCACAATTACAAAAGGGTGCAGCAATATTTTTTCAGAGAAAGAGGAAATATGAATAGTATTTTAAATGATTTTAAACTATTTTTTTAAAATTTGGTAATATAAAATCTCTTGATTATTCAACATTCTTCTTGTATTACTAATTTGTTTAATCATGGTTGAATACTTACTGACTTTTCCAACTGCAATACTTTTTTTCTCCACTGATCATGGATCATTTCAACTCTACTGCAACGCAACCTCAATTCTCCAATTGTACTTCGATCTGTGATTGCCTCACAGAGTTTCATAATAACAAGTTCTTCTAAATCCTTTAAAATGTAATAAACATGTTTATTAATAATTTCTAAAGTGACTTAAATTTATTAGACCTCTTTTAAATAATAAGTCCAACCCTTTTAACCAATGAAGAATTAAAGATACTAAATCCTCATAGGCTTCTTTAGTAACAGTTAACAATAACTGGACCTATTTTAATTATTTTGTGTTACATACATTATTCAAAAATGGCATACTAAACAAGAAGACAATGATTTTAAATGTCAGAAACCATAAATATTGGTTAAACCATACATTAATTAACACGATAAAACAAGCTTATTTTAGTAAGTAACTTCTTTATGAAGTAATTATTGAGGAAATACCGCATTAACTTGTATAACTTCTATACAGCTATATTAACCCTTTGGACGCCAGCCGCTCGGGCCGCAGCCCAACTCCTGACCGCCAGCCGCTCTGTCAGCGGTATAGGGAGAACGGCCAATGCCTGTTTGAACGTTTTTGCACCGGTTTACATTTCGCTCTGTGCTTTCGTTATTTTTGTGCAAATGTAATGATTTTTTTTTTGTTTTATAGATAATTACGTGAGCTATCAACGTTTAGTAATTAAAAAAGTGTTACTTGTACAACAACATTATTGATAAAGCAATAATGCCTAACAGAAAAAAAAATTAGACAAAAAATCAACTTTAGATAAAAAAATTAAGTACTAAAAAAATATTTTTATGTATCGCAAAAGTTTTTATTCAATTTAGTAACTAAATATCATACTGTTTGCAAATTTTCACAACTCTACTACAAAAAATAGTTTGTCAAAAACGTTTTTCAAAAAAACGTTACAAATAGAAAAAATGTATTATTATAAGCACTATTTATACAAAAGAATATAAGTTTGTAAATACTCACATAATTTACAAAATACTTACAAGGTATGGTGATAAAGGCCTTTTCGCACTAACAACAGTTCATTTTATAATTTATAGTATAACAAAAGTAAACAAAAATATTTACATGTCGCCACATCACTTTCTAATACAAATGTTTAGGAAGGCACAAAGGGTGGACACTTTTATTGCACTTATTACAAAAGTATCTTGTTTTTTTTCCTTTTGCCACCTTGAGCAATACTCACTCTACTGCACACAGAACAATTTCGTTCCTTGTTATCAGGCAATCGAGCAAGAAGTCCATTTTGAGCACGCTGTACTTGAACTGACGCTTGTTCACCAATCCATTCAGCAGCAAGTCCTTCAACCAGTGCAACTGTGAATTCCAGTCTTGATAGCGGGTTGTCTGTGTTGTTTTTGTATAGGATGTATAAGTTAACAATCATACGACCAAAAATATGAAACGTAACCTTTTTCCAATACTTAAGCGTACGCCGCTCGTCCAGGTAGCATTTGATCGGACGAATCTACGCCGCCCATATAGGAATGGTACTGACGTATGATAGATGGCTTGCTAGTAATAAATAACTTATTTCCTCTCCTTTTAGATTTCCTTTCACTTTTTGCCGTAGCATTTGTTGATAAGAGAAGTACTTGATTTTTTGGGGATTTTTTGGGAAGGAATGCGGACGACTAGCGACAGCGCGCTGTATGAGAGCACGTGCCTTATCAGCTCGGCCCCCGATGACGACAAAAACAAATAGCTGAGCCAAGGTCACTGGTACTACCATCATGAAAATTATTTTCCTGTAGTGTTAGTGACTTCAACGAAAGTCCAAAACATTAGAAACAAAATTTAAAAGTGTCTAAATACATCTTAAAAATAATGTTTTCCTGGCGGTCCGATTGATCGGACCTTGGCAGTTTTCGCCTACACATCATCGGTCCGATGGATCGGACTGTGGCGGTTTTCGCCTACACACCGTTGGTCCGATAGATCGGACCGTGACGTCCAAAGGGTTAAAATATATCAATAAAATACTCAGGATAATTTCTTTTATTTAATATTTGTTGCATTACAAGCAAACTAATTTCAGCACCAATGCTAGTATCAACAAAGTGATTATAGTTTTTATAACCAAACACGATTGACAAACTAAATAGCCTGAAAAATAACTCAATAACCCAACTCCATATACCCATTAAATACTTAAAAATACCATACAGATCACTAAAAACTCATAAACTAACCAAAATATTTTGTAAATATAATTACAGAATAGCCTAACAAAACCATCAACTAACAATCTAAACCCAACATGATAAACAAAAACATTTACAACACCACCTGTGTTTAGAAACTAACTTGAAGTTTCTGCCCCAATTTTTACATAAGCAATACAGGAAGGTCATTACACACTCTACCATGAAAACATGAAAGCACTCACAAATAAAATCACCTTATCAACTTTGCTGCTATCCAAAAGCCACAATTATACAAACATAACATCAAAAAGACAAATAATACAAAAACAAAATGAAAATAACTAATGTAGACACAACCAAAGCATAAGCAGTATACAAACTGACGATACACCCAATTACATTTCAAATCACATATACTTTTCAACATAATAACCATCACACGGAAAGGAACGACTTTCTTCAGCTGATTCTTTAAAAGGGCTCTACTCAGGGAGTTTTGGGTTATCTCAAGCATACAGCGGTGCTGTCAGAACCATTGGAAGATGTTAGAAAAAATAAGACATATTTTTATTGCTAGGCTGATCTGGGCAATGCCTTTCGTTCTATTTAGCATAATCTGCTGCAAATGTCCTTGTATCATTATGGTATGCCACTGAAGATTCATACTTCAATATTTTGTTACTACAACTCTCCGAATTTCTTGATTCAATCAAGAATGTGAGAGACTGATCTTTTCTCCTATGAGAAGGGGTTGTTTCAGGGATGCCCTTTGTCACTCACTAACTTTGTTGTGGTGAATTTACTGTTTGAGATGTTGAAGAGAGTCCCAATTAATAGTTTGTTTTGACAAAGGAAGAGGGGATTGAGACTTCTGGCATTGATAGCATTTGCTGATGATCGCTCTTTGGTATGCCATACTCAGAAGACTATGTCTTCTGAGAATGGTGCTTGAATTTTGCAACTGGATAAGTGTCTTAACTTAAAGACAAAATTTTGACATTCCAGTTGTAAAATTATAACTTCATTGGTAATAATAAAGCTGGTAAGCCTCTATATATGTTCCATAATTTTCGGGGAAATTTGAAATGTCCATAAACGGAATTGGAGGAGATATTAAGGGTAAAAACATTTTCTGCACCTCTGGGAGGGAGAAGCTACAAAGTATTCTGCGAGCTTGGACTTACAGCAGTCAATAGATACAAGTATTTTATAAAACAGATGAGGGAAAATTTTGTTTTGGTTTCTCGCACATAACTACAGTATGCATAGTTCTTGGTTACAAGGAGTAGTCTTTTAGCAGGCTCTAAAGATCCAGTGGTTGTTCAGGTGACACAGGAATTGAGGCAGGATATCTCTTCTCTCCAGCGGCGGGTGAAATTTGGGAGATATATGATTATATCAGAAACTAAAGGCAGGGTTTGGGTTGGCTCAGCCCTCAGCCGATCACAGAGCGGAACCAATCTCCTCTGTGAAAGCCTAATCTCTGGTGTTCCAGAATGATTGGACACTATTATGACGGACGTATATTCTTCTAAAGTTACAATGGATAGCCTTCATAAATGATTGGTCTCTTAAAATGTTGAAATTCTATGCAAATGTCTTGCAAGGGACACTCCCAGATCCAAGTAATCTGCGTCTTGCATCGTTCAGCATGTGTAATTTGTGCTCAGCAACATCTGCTACTGCCAGTCACATATTAGTTCGCTGCACTCGGGCTTTGCAGGAAGGGCAATTCACTTGGCACCATGATAGGGTCTTATTGATTTTGAGGAAGTTATTCCATTCCTTCAACCAAGAGGAAGAAATATAAGGACCCAGTCCATGCTGCTTTTGAGAGCGAAGGTGAGAAAGTGAGGAGACAATAATGCAAGTTCTTCCATCTCTTATAGGGAAACTACGAATTAGATTATATGTATGAATCCTGGCAAACATTATGAGTTTTCCTCTGTTTCTGGCACAACATTTTTGTTTCCAGATCTTCTGGCAACCTCACTGATACTCCGTTCAGTAGTGATGGTGGAATTGGCGGTCCCATGGGAGTATAATATCCTGAAGCAACGTCTCTAAAAGGTCAACAAATATGAATCTTGGTGTCACTCCTGTCCTATTAAGGTGGGTGGCAGGGGTCTCTTGGCAAAGTCTGCTTATTTCTTTCTGAAGGAGTTAGGAATTAGTAGGATTAAAATTCATGTATATTTGAAGCCTATCTTTAAGACTGCCCTTGAGGTATCTTATCGCCTATGGCTGCGAAGATCTATCCCATGGGTGTTGAGCAGTGATTGGAGAGTTGTGGTCAAGTAAAAAAGCTTTAAACCTCCATAGCCAAGTTTCAAATCCTGTACTGCTCTTTGTTGTTTGCCTGATAATAGATGGTTTTTATTTACTGAGCCCTCTGTAGAGACGATTCCACTTAGGCCTATTCAACTTTCTTTCTTTAAAAATACACCTAATATCCCTATCTTAACCCACCCCACCCTAACCTACAACAACCAAGAGGTCAGTTCCAGTCTGAGTTGACAATGGAACACATCTCCCAAAACGGCCGTCCTCAATAATAAATAAGAAAAGTAAGTGCTACTACAGACAAGTGTAACATACTAACATATGTTCAAGTGTTTTTTAGTTTAAAATAAACTTGCCAAACTAAATCTTTCAATGAATGTACTAAATTATTACATCTTAAAAGGAATGTAGAATTGCATTATGGCACTGAAATTTCAATATATTAATAATATTTAGATATTTACAAAATTAATGCAGTAGAGCCTTGCAATTCACGGATTCAGTATTTGCAGTTTTGCTTATTTGTGATTAGCAAAATTACAGGATTTCTTGTTTATATATATTGTATTGAAAAAAAAGATAGTTTGTGTGCAGGTTGTAGAATAATGTGTTCTTGACTAATTTATTTTGTTCAGCACTGTAGTTATTTATCACAAAGAAATCCGATTATTCTCCAAACATCTGTTATACTCTACACAATTAGACCTACTACTCAAAAGATAGGCATTCCTTATTTATAAGGAGACTGGAATGTTTTAGAAAAGAATGTCTTCTTATCTAAGGAGGATACACCTGCTGAAGGCTTAAGGCGGCAAACGATTGTTTGACTATTCTACTGTGCTATAGTGTTAGCAGACTGATATTCTCTCAATAGGACATGGAATGTACAGTGAAGAATTATAACACATTAATAATGAAGATCTTTACAATCTTTTGAAAAATGGGAACCAAGATTTGATGGAAGAAGATCTTTAAAAGAACTAATTACCAAAAATGAGCCTATCTCGGATAACAAAGACAAAGAAATTGTAAAAAATGTATCGCCGAAGTTGACATTAAAATCTGTTGGTAAAATTTATGTTTAGGGAAACAGCTGCATTCGTTACTAAAATTGATCACTTTTTAGAATCGAAATTAAAATTTAATCAAGAGCTGGAGAAGCACTATCGCCATATAAAGAAGTGTGTAAAAAAACTACAAAAAAAATTGTGCATCAAGTAAAATAAGTTTTTAAAAAAATCAGAGAACAGTGTTTAAAAGAGTATTTTTCTAAAATTAGGTATTTAAATATTTAATGGATAGTCTTTAACAATAAAGAATGTGTCTGTACAATAAAAATATGTATGTAATGGTGTAGTATGTAAATATACCATACTGTTTTATAAGTACACAGTATAGCTGTAAATAATGTTAACATTTTTGATGTGGATTGTAAGTAACTTTTCCCTTTCCATATACAGTCGGTTTCAGTATCCGCAGTAAGTTCAGGGAATGTATGTAACCTGAACGGTACCACCGCGAATACCGAAGAATCACTGTATATCAATAAAATCATAACAGAAGTCCAAACAGAATAAAAGCCGGCAGCAAATTTAGTATAAGAAATGAAGACATGCAAAAAATACAAGAATTCATCTGCGGATAAAGTGTAATAATTTTTTTTGTAGGAATTAAGCTAATCAAAAGACATGCTTTAAACAAAGTTACTACAACAGCAACCAATATTAACTTCAAAATCTTGTTTTGTACTAATATTATTCAATATTTTTCTGGTTTATTTAATAACCGAATTCCTATTATAAAATAAAATCTTTAAATAATATATAAATACAAAATACTTTCAGTGAATGAATTCAAAAATACAAGTCATATTAAAACAATGAACTCTTTGTTAATCAAAATCTCTGCAATAGTGTCAATATATAGTATTTTTTACAGAAAACCAAGATAACACCACTCACAAATTGGGTTCTTCAACCTTCTCTATTGTCAGCTAGTCATAACAATTTATTAGTAGTGGGTATAAAGAAAGACAACCCCAGTTTGTCATGATTGTTGCCATTGTTTGATTGATTTATTTCCTTCAAAAGTTTTATTTTCTGATATGTCACATGAGACAACTCTCAAAACCTACACCATAAATAAAGAAAGATATTTATGACCCATTGACCTTCTGTTGCATTTAAACATAACAGAACCTTCAGCAGTTTTTATGTCAACAGGAAGAGAAGCTCAGTATAGGTTATAGGTCAGTACACCAATTGGTGTATTTTTGTGTAGATATGAATTGAACAGTAATAGTGGGAGCCTAAAGTCTAATGGAAACGTCAAACCAACGAAATACAACTCAACTAACACGAGGAATTAATTTGTACCCACTAGTATCAGTAGGGAGCACATAATTAGATCAGCAATGGGTTAAATGTAATAAAAACATCATTAATAGCTGATGCTTCAAGTACTAGAAAAAATTATCTTATATACAGAGAAATTAACTTTTACAGATACAAATAAAAAAATACATAAATAGGTCATTTAAAAAATAGTAAAATAAAACAATTTCACAAACGACTAAAATTATTAAACTTAAAACTACTCACATGTCTCGTCAAGTTTTTGAGCTGCTCTTTATGGAATTTCTTTAGTAGCGGTATTTTCTTCTCAGGATTTTTTTTTGACCCTTCTACAACTCTCTCAATTGCTAAATCTAAATTTGTTATACTATTCTGAGAAACTTGCACTTTCCCTTGTTGTAACTTATTTGAGCCTGTTGGTGTTGTTGAATTATTTAAACCTAGTGTTGCATCTCCGTCAAATGTTTTTCTTTTATTTTTTTTATTACTTTTATTAGTATTACTTCTGCTATTACCCACAGTGTCTATAGAACTTTTTAAAATATTTCTAATAAAATTAACATCACTATCATTATGTATTTTTTCAGGTACAATTTTACTAGCACCTTTACATACTTGTTCTTTTAACTTTTCACTAACACTAGCATTAATTTCTGCAAATTTCACACATACTTCTAGGACATCAGCACAAGCAGCCAAATCTTTATCATTTTGTTTGTCACTGAACAGTTTAGGTTTTTTCACTACATTATCTTGAAGACTGGATTCAGAAGTTCTTCTTTTAAGCTTGGAAATAGTGTTTTCAATTGAATATGCATTCTTTGAATTAAACACATTATCTGCTGGGGAGAACTCTGCTTCATCTGTAGATTTTACTCTCTTGGTGTCTGCTTCTTCAACTTCATCTACAATGGAAGTCGACCTTTTCCTTACTGAAGCAGAGACATCTAAAAGACAAAATATCTAATGAAATACTATTTAGTAATTATACTATCAAATTCTCAAATGATTTTAATACTCAATACATCTAAAATAATTTCATATGATTTTATTCTATAACAAAACCAATTTCTTAAAATTAAAACTTATCTGCATAATATATTGTTTATTATGGTTGACACTTGAAAAATAAAATAGTCAATTATATAAAACATTGGGTAAATTATTGACCAAAGATAACTGGTGCAGCTCCCATAAATAATTTTCCACCTATAAATTTCAAACAATCTGCATTTACACTTTCAGATTTGAAGCTCCAACATTTATAAAACGGTTTTTTGGAAGGCCTCACAAAGTATTCATGTTTTTGCCAGAATATTTTCAACTGAAGGAATTCATGATTTTAGTTGAATTCTTTTGCTATGGTATAAACTTTGAATGATGCTTCTTTGAATATCACTTGGCAAAAAAAACACTATTTACTGATATTTTTGCCATGTGTACTAAAAGTAGCAATTTTAAAAAACCTTAAGGTGTACAACACAAAAATTTCAAGTTTTAACTTAAAATAACACTTACCTCTGAATTATTTGGGTCTCTTAAAAAACCTAATATATGTATATAACATTTTTTTACTAAAGTTTCTTGATGTAATCATCTTGAATTCACTGATTAAACTAATTTTAAACTACTTAACTAAGTGAATACATAATTGCTTACTAGCTGACTATGTATAGTGTTACCTTCATAAAAGGAACGACTGTTTTGAAACGCGTCAGCAAGTAAGCAATTACGTATTCACTTAGTTAAGTAGTTTAAAATTATTTTTTTACTAATTGTGAGTTGTGAAGGAGACTTTTCTAATTTCTTTAACACTGTTTAAAGCAAGTCCAACATTTGTAATTATTGTTATTAATTGGTTTTAAATTATAAATTTCAATTGTATGGATTATACTAAGCTTTAAACTTGTTCATTGATATAAAAACTATCTATTAAATACATTTATCACAAATTTGTATGTAAAATTATAACATTTGTTGATTCCATCTTCGCGTGAGCTACTAGTAATCACTTACAACTTTTTTATAAAAATGTTTTAACTTGCCTATAGTAGCACTTACTTTTTTATGTTGAGGACGGCCGTTTCGGGAGATGTGTCCCTTTGTCAACTCAGACCGTAACTGATCTCAAGGTTTACGTAGGTTAGGGTGGGGGTGGGATATTTTGGTGGTGTGGGTGTATTTTGTGTGTATTAGGAGTTATGATGTCAAAAAGTGCGTGCCCCAGTTTTTACATAGGCCAGACAGGGAGGTCATTTCACACACGTTACCAAGAACATATAAAAGCACTAAAAAACAATAACTACCAATCAAACTTCGCCGATCATCTCAACTCCACAAAACACGACTACACAGACATAACATCTAACTTACAAATTCTTCATAAACAACACAGAAATAACCAACGCTACACAACCGAACAATACGAAATATATAGGCACTTCAAACTACACCCTACACACATACTCAATACACAATTACATTACAACTCACACGCACTTTTTGACATCATAACTCCTAATACACACAAAATACACCCACACCACCAAAATATCCCACCCCCACCCTAACCTACGTAAACCTTGAGATCAGTTACGGTCTGAGTTGACAAAGGGACACATCTCCTGAAACGGCCGTCCTCAACATAAAAAAGTAAGTGCTACTATAGGCAAGTTAAAACATTTTTTAAAAAAAGTTGTAAGTAAAATTATAGATGAAAAAATTAATTAACAGTTACTCAATCCCTCGCGTCGTTAGATTGCTCTTAACACAGCACTCATGTGATAGCTGCCACATGTAATCAATCTTTAACATTGGGGAGACCTGTAATTCCCTCACCCCTAGTTACGCTCTCCATCACGCTATCAACTCGAAACCTGGACAGTAGCTGGCCAACATCCTCGAGAAAGCATTTAGAAGCTCAGTGGCAAACAACAAAAAAATAAAATAATTCCATCGAAGCAACTAAAAATGTTAGATTCAATCTAATAGCGCGAGAGTTCCCGGATTAAGAGTAGATGTCTTGATCATAAACTTACCAGAAAAAAGTTTTGAATGTCAACTCTATTAAATTCTATTAATCACAGCATGGTCTAGGTTTTATACTTTACAAGTGACATTAGACTAAGTAGCCAACTTTATAGCATAGTGCATATTGACTAAGCTTCTATACATGCATTGCATTTCCCTCTATTTGACCCCTCATTACCAAGTCCAAAACATGCAGACCAATTATATTTGACTCCCCTTTAAATATCAAATACAACACAACTGACAACATTCCCTAATCACACACACTTATATTTTCAAAAGTACATTGATACATATAATATTGGAAGGACCTAGTTCTTAGAGGATGTTTCAGAATCCCTACACGATTTTAACCTGGGTCAGTATAATACTGATCCAATTTACTTAACAAATCTTTACAAACAAAACCCACAGATCTAATAAACTCAGTTACAAATTATTTTAATTGGTCTATATTATTTTACACAGCACAGAACAACAGAATTTTTTTATTGCTTACGGTTATTATTTAACTAGTCAACTAGAATTTACAAACTTATAGATGAATAACTGTTGGGTTTTTCTTTTTACAGTCTTAATTGTACATTAAGACTCAAAATTGTCTGGCAAATGTACTGCCTGATGGGTATCATATCCATACATGATACTGATCATATGCTTAACAAAACCTCTCTGCTGTTATATTTGAGATCCTTATTGCAACGTGAATATAGTCAACTGATAAACTTTATTATAAACCGTGTATCACAACATCAATTACCTGGGTCCATTTTAGAAGCCACAAAATGTTGTATTTTTTTAAGATGTCATTGCATCTATAAAGCCTAATTGGCCAATTGTTCCATTAGGGAATAAAGAATGCAAAAAAATCCTCAATTAAAAAAAGAATGATCTAAGCAGATAAAAAAAGACAGATAAAAACCTTAGGGAATAAGTTCACACTTAATTTCTTTTAATGAGAAAAAATATTTTCACAAAGTAATCAGTCATGGAAATGATACGGTATTTTGAACAATCCTTTAACTACCATGGGGAGACAAATGGAATCAATTTGTAGCACTTACATTCTGTCGGTACTATTACGACTTAGGCAGGCAAATGAATTTAATCACAGTGTCAAAACAAAGAATGTTTTGGGAATATACGAGGGTAAGTCAAATATTATCCGCAATATAGGTATATTTTTTGTTTACGTTGGCAGTACTGTCCTTTTGCGTTGATGACGCATGCTTTGTTTATTCGTTATGTCTATGCACGTTACAAGCTGCTAGGTTAGTTTCGTTATCGCTGCCGTGCTGTTAATAATGGCCGCTCCACTTTCTATTTGCACCAAAGAAGAGCAACATTCAGTGATCCGTTTTTTGTGGTCGGAAGGTGTATCAGGGGCCGAAATTCATCGAAGACTTTTGGTACAGTACGGGAACAATTGTTTGCCACAACGGAGTGTCTATGAATGGATTGAAAAATTCAAAAATGGTCGCACAAGTGTTACGCAAAATGAAGGAGATGGACGACCAGTTACCGCCATAAACGAGGAAAACATTGAGCGTTCACGTGAAATGATTCTCTCAGACAGACGGATAACTGTTGACGACGTGGCAAATCGTCTGCAAATTAGCCACGGTTCTGCCTACGAAATCATTTACAGCAGACTTGGGTTTCATAAAGTTTGTGCAAGATGGGTTCCAAAACAACTGACACAGTTGCATAAACAAACGCGCTTGGACGTGTGCAAAAAACATTTGGATCGCTATGTTAACGAACGGGACAACTTCTTAGACAGGATCGTTACTGGTGACGAAACATGGATCCATCATTACGAGCCAGAGAGTAAACGGCAGAGTATGGAATGGAAACATCCAAATTCGCCGTGCAAGAAAAAATTTAAAACCCAACCGTCCGCAGGAAAACTTATGCTTACGGTTTTTTGGGACTCACAAGGTCCATTACTGGAACATTATCAGGAAAGGGGCACAACAATAAACAGTGTACGTTACAGTGAGATGCTTACTGCTAAGCTGAAGCCTACAATTCGTAGCAAACGCTGAGGACTGCTGTCAAAAGGCGTTGTGTTGTTGCACGACAATGCCCGTCCGCATACAGCTGCCCACACTGCAGAAACGCTTCAAAAACTCAATTTTGAAGTATTGGATCATCCTCCATATAGTCCCGATCTCGCTCCATCTGATTTTTACTTGTTTGGTCCACTCAAAGAGGCAATTAGGGGCCGTCGATTTACGACAGACGAAGCATTGAAAGAAGCGGTGCATTCCTGGCTCGCATCTCAACCCAAAACCTTCTTCCACGAGGGCATCAGGAAACTTGAACAACGTTGGACCAAGTGCGTTGAAAAGCAAGGGGACTATGTCGAAAAATTATGTACTTGTAAGTTTCCTATTTGATTTCAATAAAATTTTATAACTATATTGCGGATAATTATTGACTTACCCTCGTATTTCTTACAATTCTTTCTACTTACGCTCATATTAATGGCTTTAAATAATACAGAATTAGGTTAGACGGAACTCTAATTACTGTAAATCCAATTAGACATTCTTCTGTAGATACTCCATTTTATTAAAATGAACTTAAGTCAGGTCTTGCCAATGAGGGCTTCTTCTCTAGCTCTGACATTATACTCACCATGACAATTTTATATGTTGTAAAGTTTCTATAAAACACAATACAATGTACTTTTATTTTATTAAATGAAAATATATTATTTCTATTTAATAACCAAAACCAAAAAACTACTCAAGAACAATTCACAAACATTTATTATTACAATTTCATCTCAACATTAAACAATACACAAAACAAAAATTTAGAACTTAACAAGTTTAACACAACATACTAAAATTCGATTCTTTAAATTTGAGTTACAAGGTTTTTATACCCTTGGCTATTTAAGATCTCTTGATATCTCGGGGTTATAGTATGGGCTATATTTTTAGAAATTCTTAGGTGAATTAAATAAATTTTGAACAAACAATATTAAATTTTGAAAATGCAAAAAAAGCTAAACTCTTTGAACTGGATTATTTCTTACTATTAATTTACTACTAGATATTCTAAAATACAAATTTAACTTCTCTACTATCTTAAAAGTCCACTAAAGTTATTTTTATAGCGCTATTACTCAACTTAATAAATATCAAAATTTTGCTGGTCGCTTACGTAAATTCCCGTTCTCTCCAATTAAACAATTCACACACTTAAATCCGTTTTAGTTCTTTCAAATTATATTTTCACTGTATTAACTCTTTCAATTTTCTTATTCCTGTTTAATCTGGCCAAGTTTACTCACAAAACTGTATAATTTAGACGAACTCTTTCCAAAAAAATAGAATTTTGACTGGTCCTGGCAGGTCCCATCTTAAAGCGTCACCCACGCTATCCAACTCAACTCTAACTACGCGTCGTTAGATTCTACAATTGTTTTAAAAATATGGCCGCCTTTCTTCTTAAAAAAAAACACATATGGGTTATAATTTAGTTCGATTTCTTTCCACTAGACTTTCACACATCTGTGTTACAGCTGACATACCAACAAGTTTGTTTTCACCAGTTTTTATTTCGTTAATTTGGTTGAAACTCACTGTTTCAATTTCCTATCGTCAACAAACCTTCCAGTGTTTATTTTATTAATATTATTAGTGTGTGAAGTGTCTTTGTGTTTTACTTTTGTGATATTTCCGAATTGTGTGTGTTTTTAGCCCAATTTTTCAAACATAACCTATCAATTTTCTTTTGTTTACAAACGTGTTCACTTTCTTCTTCAAGTAATTACTTAGCCCTATGTTCCTACAGTTTACAAATTTGTTTACACATAACTATTATTAGATTATCTTATTTTAATTTATGTGTTAGGTTATTTGATATAACAAATTTCCTAATACATTTCCAGTTCAAACCTTGTTTACAATTCCTAGGCTTTTACCAGAATTTAGTTTCAATTTTAACCTAACCAATCTTTTAATGAATTTTTGTTTAAATTTTGTGTGAGTTATTTCTAATATATTCCTCCAATTCTTAAATAATATTATATAGCCCATTCCATAAATGTTACAATGTATTATTGTTGTATTTTTCGACTTGAAATGAAAAGATCTGGGTATGGTTTGGCAAAGAGGAATTTTAAGCGTCTTAAAATCAAAGTCATGTTCTGTCTAAAATTTTCTTTCCAACAGTTATTTTAAAATGCCTATTAAGGTGACAATGTTGGGCAGCTAATAATAACATAATGGTAAAGATAATGTGATTATGTTCCCTTGCTATTTATAGTGTCGCTATTGGCAATGCAGTTTCCATAACATTCTTCTTAACAGATGATTTATCCATATGTAAGGCTGCTTAAATTAAGGTAAAAGAGGAATCATCACTAATCATCAACATTTTACTAAAATGATCCCAATTACAGACTTCAAGTTTTCTGCCTCCATTACAGTACATTGCATTAATCATAAGAAACAACAAACTATATTCTTCACCTCAGTGGGATGTATAATCTCTAAATCCTTTGCACTCCACTGCCGGGTATAAATCGGCAATGGCAATATGCATTTCACCTCCCACCATCAGAGCAACACCCTTGATGCCATACTCCGAAGCCAGGTAATACCCAGCAATGTTTTTTGTTGTATCCATTGAGAAGCCAACTATTACCTGGCTAAACTTCTCTGGCATTCCACTCTGAAACTGGTCATACTTTGGCATTTTTTAATTATCGTGCAACATTCTTTGGATTTTGAAACAACTTTGTACAAAACTATATTTTCCCCTAGGTGATTATGCTAAAAGTATTAATAGAACAAAACATCCTGGGCGTCTTCGTTTTCATTCACAAACATTATGTTCCAAGTATCTGTTTCCTGAATATAATATATTAATTACTTAGTTTGATTTTTTGAAAGTTTAATAATGTCGATGTTTCTTTAAAAGTTTCTATTTTATTTATTATTTATTCTTGGAAATGTTTTGTGAATTTCCCCACCCAACAGAAATATAAATAAAAATGTTAAATTTTCAATTAATTATCTGATTTTTTTAAATGTAAACCTTTACCACATAAGTTGACCTTTATTTTACATATAAAAGGGATTGTGTAATTGCAAAATATTTTTGGTTTAAAGGCTTTATAAATGTCAGGGTAACTAATAAAATAAATGTGTTAAAAGCCACCGGACCGGTAGCGCAGACAACGGTTTGTAGGTCTTTGATTTTTAGACACAGCAAACACTTAAACCTGGTTATACCTGGGTTTTAAGCGCTGTGCCAAATGAGAGTTTGTTGTCGGAGTGCAAACAGTTAAATTGTTTAAATAATTATCTAGAAATATTTATCACTAAATACAAAACCTTACTGTTACAGAAATAAGAAACATAATAACAGACAAATTATTTGCACATGATTTTAAACCGATGTATCTTACTGAAAAATTCATTGAGTTTCAACTTAATATATTTTTCTTGATATGGATTTAATTCATGCACCTGATTACACTTTCAAATATAATTTTGTATTACAAAATTTAATAAATATCATTGAACACTCGACCAATTTAGTAATTTAATATAAATATTTTTTTTATTCAATTTGTAATATATAGCTTACTTATACACAGTGGATAAAAAGTATAGATACACTTTATTAACTTTTTAAAGGTTACACTTTAAAGTACTTTTTGGTAAATAGATTGCTGTGTAACTGAATTTCTTGCAAAATGTGCTAAAAAAAACTTTAAAACACTGATTTTGATTTATACATATTACTGTGTATGTATGACACATACAATGAAACCGAGTGGTGGTAAATCAAGTAACCTTACAGGCCACTCAATATCCAGTTCTTCCTATCCAGTGACTGGGAATTGTGTGTTAGAATTGTGTTTAGAGTGGAGGTGCTCCAAATTGTCAGAACCCGACTTGGTTGAAGTTATTTCTTGCTAACTAAAAAGGCAGAATAACCATGCAGTTGCAACATTTCCTGGTAAATTTCCCTTCAGTAAAAAACGTTTTAACTATTTTACTTTGTACAATACCGAGCTAAACAATAATCTTTTCAGGATGCCCCATATGTTACTCTCTCATTTAACACAAATGATGTTTTTCTAAAAAAACAACAGAGTTTAATGCTACTGTATTATTATCAATCGTCCACACCGTTAACTTACAAAATTCAACTCTGTGATGGAAGTTGTCCTCAGGAAGTTCATAAACTAAGTGGACTTCGTAGCCTTTCAAGTTGTTACTATGAAACACTCGACACACTGATGTTTGGGAAATATTTAAAAGTTCTTTAGACCACTCAAGTCGAGATGTGAAGATTTTCTACAATATTCTGCTAAACATCCAGTGAGATTTCATTGTTAGTAGCTTGGATTTGACATTCCTTTTCTAGAGCCTTCTTTGACATTGTCTGTCTCTTCACAAACTTTATGTTTTTTTTGCATCTGATTTGAAATATGGTTAAAATTTTTAATTAAACCATTATCAAACAACATCGGATAAAATTGGAAACCCTTGATTGTCGAACCAGGTTAAAGCTTAGAATAGCTTTACAGCTAATATAATCATTTTAAATACTACTAGTATAAATCCTATTAGTATTCAATACTTTGTGTTACTTAAGTTTACACTTAAAATTTTGAAGTTGCCTCCAAGTGGGGTGACAGGGGCAATATTGTGATAATAGACAAAAGGAGCAGCTGTACACCCTGCAAAGGTATACAGAGTTAGATTTTTCTGGGTATAGCTTGTAATTCGTTAATAGGGTATACATACTTTTTATATATAGATTTGAACCTATTAATTTGAATTCAATAAAATATTACATCGTAAATACTTTTAAAATAAATAATCACAATTATTCAATATTTATATTTGTTTTTTCAGTAGTTGGAACTGTAGTCATGGTAAGGCCTTTGTTATTATATTGCTAATTGATCATTGGCGCTAACATATTGTAATATGTAGTAATATTCCTAATACTGGATAATGTACAAAATGTTATAGTACTTGAATATATTTACTACATCACTGTTTGAATATAGCTGACTAATATATCTGAATAAATATATCATGGCTTTATCCATGAATAAATATTATTACAAAGCCTATCTGTTCTTGTATACTACAAAAATACTGAGAATATAAACTGGTTTCATGCATGCACCCCACTTGTTGATTATTTACAACTGCAGTGTCAAGAAAAATTCCAAAAATACATTGTTCTTTTTATGTTGTAAATCATGTTATTTCTTGTTTCATTTTTCTTGTTAAGTGAACTTTCATTCTAGCAGCTCTGAGAATAAAATTTATTTTTGTAAATTTATTTAATAACATAACTATATTTTTTATAGATAAAAAAAGCGCAAGGGTCAGCATGTGTGGGTTTAAAACCTTGTTGTTTTTAAAATATAAAAGCTTCTGTTTAGTTAATATACTCTTTTGATTCTACCTACAAATTTTTGTAGGATTTTCATGGACATCCACCACCATATGATTACAATATCCCATAATTTTCCAATACATCTGTCCCTTGTTCATTCACAGTGTTTTTTTGCTATTTTGAGAAACTCTTCTATCATATCACTATGTCTGACTAAATGGCCATGAAAAAGACTGAAATAAAATGATTTTTTTATAACATTAGGAAATACTCTGCTGACTTTCATAGTGGCATACTATCTAATACACTCCAAGAAATTTTGTAAAAAGTATGGAGATTGTTGAATAGTGATTTTCTGAAACTTGTAAATCAACTTTCTTGACAATTAACTTATTCTGGATTAAACTATTTGCGATCCGAGCAATCTAGCGACATGAGTTAATTTGTCATGTCAAGTGGTCGTGGCAACTGAATTGTTTCGCTAAAAAAACTATTGCTTAGACTTAAGAAACATGTTGCATGTGCTTATCAAAAGCATAGAGATGATAACACAATAACAAGGATCACACAGACTAAACATTCACCAAAAGAAATCAATGTAGTTTCATAGAACAAGGAAAATCAATGATGAGAAATCGACATCTGTATGCCTGCTAAACACATTTTGGATCAATATATTGTAAATGGTAGGCAATGGGTTAACAAATATTACAGAAAATAGTACGGAGTGTATATATAACAATTAAATATCTATTGTTTAAAGATATTTTACTCAAAGAAATGTAACGATTTTGCCGCACACCATTTTTTCACATATTTTTTGTTAAAGCACTGTTTATCTATAGTTATAAATACATAAAATATCCATTTGTTCTTATTCACTGCTGTTAGCATACTAAGTCACATACTAAAGAGAATGCAAATGTAGCATTGTTGGTAATTCTTGGAGATATCAGTATAGCAAATATAGCTCTTCCTTTTCTTCCCACCCCCCCCCCCCACAAAAGTAGTATACTGTCCAAAGTATTATTGCATAAACTGAATGAATTATTAAAAACTAGCAAAATATATAAATAATTGCAAAGTGCTATTCTTTTCATAGAGACCGAAGCAAGATATATAATACTTTCATTATTATCAATATCATTATAAACAAGCAACCAAGCCATGTGTATTATAAGAGATTGACTACAACCTGAGTGATCTATGTTAATGACAATTAGATACTTAATCTAGAGTAACAGAGACCCTTCGGATTATCCAGTTTAAAAAATTTTTGTTGCTACTATCAAGCCAAATAATAAAAAGTTGTATGAAGTTGGAAAAATGCATTACATCATCAAACTATGGGATTAGCTTTCAAAACAAGCAATTTATCTATGGTCAAAATGTATTTAGTCTTACATTTTCTTTTTACCCTTAACCTGATTCATGTTTTTAAATTAAACCTACTTCTGTTACTTTTCTAACTACACAATGTAATTTAAAGCTAATAATATGAAGAAATGTGTTTTAGTTTCAAAAAATTAATTTAACTAATTGTAAAAATATTTAACTTAGTGAATACGTAATTGCTTACTTGCTGACCCGTTTCAAAACATTCATTCCTTTTACGAAGCTAACCCTCTACTCGTAGAGTACCTAACCCTAACCTTCCTTGAGTATAGGGTTAGCTTCGTAAAAGGAACGAATGTTTTGAAACGCGTCAGCAAGTAAGCAATTATGTATTTACTTAGTTATGTATTTTTAAAATCAGTGAATTCAAGATTATTACATCAAGCAACTTCAAATTAATTTAGTCATAAAATATACAGAAACAAAACATAAGTATTATCGGACTCACATATTCTGTTAAATAATCCCTGATATTCAATTTTAACAGCTATTCAAAACCACAGAGTGTCCAAAAAAAAAGAAGTAGATATAAGAAAACAAGATTAAGTGTTATTGGTTAATTCTGTATCAAAGATGTAATCTAGTCTTAAAAAACACCCCAAACAAAACAGCAATATTGTAAAACATTAATTTTCTTATAAGCCCCTAATATTAAAAATACAAATAAAGTCGTGCAAAACCAAACCATTTCCAAAAGAAGCAAGCAGAAGATATAAGAACACAGAAGAAAAAAATTTTTTTACCTTCTTTGATTTCTTTAGTGGTTTCATCAAGTGAAATGCCATTTGTGGTTTTTAGTTTGAGATTATCTTTTTCTTCCAGTACGGAGTGGATATCTTTGTTAGATTGTTTAGATTCTTCTCTTTCACATTCTTTGCTGAATTCTAGGGAACATTCTGGTGTCTTATTTCTTGGAGACATATTTATATTAAAATTGTTGGAGTCAACTGGTTTAGGTAATACTAAACAATGTTCTTTGTTTTCATTCTTAGAAGCAAGTTCTTCTATTAGCACAGCTGATCCTTTCTCTTCTGACTCAAATTGGTTTCCTGTTTCATTTGAATCAAGTTCAACAACATCATCATTTGTTTGGGATATTTCAGAACTTACCTTTTCAGATTCAGTAAAATATTTACTATGTTTTAAATAATCAGCAGATTCTAATAACAGTACATTACTCTTATTTATTTCAAGAGATTCTTGCAATGTTTTGTTAGAATGAACAGACATATTCTCTCCAGTATTGTTTTCATTAACTAACTGAATGGAATTATCTTCTTTAACTACAGGCTGATCAAAACTTAAATCACTATTTTTTTCATTATCTGAAACAATAGTATAAACCTGTTCCACAAAGGTTTCTTCTTCTACTTCATTAGGTGGTAATTCATTACTATCAACAAACATTTCTTCACGCTCTTTGGAAACAGATTCTCCATTATGTACATCATTCTTTACTTCATCGGATAAATTAAAACACTCAATTTCTTTAGTGTCATTTACTTCTTCACACAAATCAGTTACTTCTTTATTACTCAGTATAATTGGCTTATTTCCTTCAGTAACAGGCAGAGTAACATGAACAACAGTTTCATAACTTGGATCTTCTTTAACAGGCAAAATGACATTTACATTAGTTTCATCTCTAGGGTGTTCTTCATCACAATCATTAACAATATCAAATTGTTTGATTTCATTTACATCTTTTATTAGGTGTATGTCTTCATTGCCATTACTTCCAGTAGCTCCTGTCTGCCAAATGTTAACATAATCTTCAACTTCCATGTTATTTTCATCTTCAACATTGCAAATTGTACTTAACGATGTGACTTTCCTAGGAGTAGTAGCAGTTTGCTCATCTGAAGAAGAAAAACTTTCACTAATTTCATCAAGAACAATCCAATTTTCAGAGCCGTTAATAGTACTTCCTGATTCTTGAGTATTTTTCTCTTCTTCCACAGAAAGTTGTTCATCTAGTAAATCAATGTCTCTTCCAGTAGTAAGCACATGATTATTCTCCACAACAGATGCAAACGATACAATATTATCAAAATGATCATTATCAATGTCTTTAATTTGTTTATCACCATTTTCCTGTACTGATTCTAAAACATGACTTTGAGATATTTCATCACCAGAAGATGATTTAGTTAATTTAGGTCTAACATTATTGAATGTATGTTTATTTAAAGCAACCTGTAATGGTGGATTATCTTCTTTAGTGTCTGTTACAAAAGTTATCTCCAAAGGACATTTTTCATCAATTTCCATAGCTACTGCTTTGTCTTCAGAGCCTAATTCAACAGATTTTGTGCTTGCATTTAGAACTAATTCATCTAACTTTTTGTCCTCTATGGCCTTCAAAGTGTTATAATCATTTTTACTTTCCTTTGAATTCAAAACAACTGGAATAATAAATACATCCTGATCTGAATTTTTAAGAGGTAAAGATTTTTGTGGTATATGTAGAGAACATGCTGAATGTTTTTCTGGAATACATAAACTATTGGAGTCATTCCCTGTGTCTACTTCCATAAAGTATTCATTTGAATGACTTTTTGGTAAATTTTGTACTGGTAAAGATTCTTCTAAACTGATATTGTTTGTTTTATTCTTATTAGAGTCTATAGAGATTTCCATTATTTCAGTTTTGTTATCAAAGTTTAATTTATTTAAATCTGATTCACACAAATCCTTTTGTAAATTAGAATCTGAATTCAGCGCAACCGGAATCATTAAATCATCATCATCTGAATTTCTAAGGGGTGAAGTTTTTTGTGGTGCTTGTACAGAACATGCTGAATATTCTTCTGGAGTACATAAACTATTGGAATCATTCCCTGTGTCTACTTCTACAAAACATTCATTTGAATGACTTTCTGGTAAATTTTGTATTGGTAAGGATTCTTCGGAACTGATATCGTTTGATTTAGTCTTGTTAGAGTCTAAAGACATTTCAATTTTTTTAGTTTTGTTATGGAAGTTTAATTTATTTAAACCCGATTCACACAAATCTTTTTGTAAATTAGTATGTTCCACTTTTTCTAAATTTACATTAGTTCCTGAATTTTCAATAATTTCTGAAAAGGCAAGATTTACCTCCACTGTGTTATCTGAAACATTTGAATTTCCTGTATATAGGCGATTTACTACAGTGCTTTTTTCTTCTTCATTGTTAGTATCTGAAGATAATTCTTCATGTTTTCTACAATCTAACAAAGATTCCACTTTAATTAATTTATGATCACTTTCAGTTAGCATCACTCTATCAGATGTATTTAATTTTTTAGAAACAAACTCAACCTTAGTAGTTTCTGCAATGGAGATCAAAATATTTTTAAACATTAGTAATAACACAAATGTAATAATGTAATATGTATTTATAGTATTCTGATATACAAACAAGAATCTGTATTGATAATACTGAGACATTGTGTTTTAGTTGAATTTTACTTCAGTTTTATAACTAAGTAAAAGTCTAATGGTGTATTGTTTCCTTATAAGTAAAGCATTAATAATAAATAATACAGTAAGAGAACACAGTTTTTGTTTGAGAACAGCATTTGACACTCAAGATTTTAATTCATCTTTCTCCAGACAATCTGCATTTTCTAAAGTTATTTATCAAACACGTCGGCCTCATTAAATAGGCTTTAAAGTAACCTTAACTTTTTCTCAAGTTGCTCGTGTGTATAAGTAGTTTCGCACCAAAAAATAGAAGCTTTAAAGTATTTACTATACCTACTGAACTATCAAAATAGAAAAAACAGGGTATATCTTTGTAACGTTGACAGTTTACAATGCATCTTATATTTTGGTGCTAAACATGGCATACAGTAGTCCCTCGCTATTGGCAGGGTTACGTTCCCCGAACTTACCACAAGTAGTTAAACCTTCAAATGCTGAAACCAACTATAAGCCCTTTGGAAAGGGAAGGGTTACGTTCCTCATCAAAAGTGTTAACATTAATTATAGCAATTCTGTACATTTATAATACAGTATGGTATACTTACGTACTGCATAATTACATACTTATTTCTGTTGTTCACTTATTTTTCAATCCAAAACATAACAATTCTATTAATTATGCGCACTCACATACAAAGATACACATATTCTTCATTGTTTAAACAATATCCACTAAATTTTAAAACACCTGATTTCAGACAAAAAATCTTTTAAACACTGTTAATTAGTTTTGAAAACACATGTTATTTTACTTTGTGTGCACTTTTTTTAGTTCTTTACACACTTTATTATATGGTGATGGTCCTTCCAGCTATCGATTAAATTTTAATGCCTGTTCTATAGAGGGATAAATTTCAGAAACGGCTGGAGCTAACTGTTTTGCTAAACATAAGATTTCTCCGATAGATTTTAATGTCAACTTCGGCGACACATTTTAAACGATTTCTTCGTCTTCGTTACCTAAGATAGGCATTGGTTGAGTAATTAGTTCTTCCAGCTCTTCTTGCTTCGAATCCTTGTTCAAAAGATTGTTGTTATCTTCCCTGTTAGTGTCTTCAAATCCTTCATCGTTAATGCTAAGTGCTATTGAGACAATATCAGTAACAAAGCTGATATAGGCTTTAAAAATGATGATGACACCCTTGTCTAGAGGTTGAATCAAGGCTGTTGTTTGGTGGTAGGAACAACACTTCCATGTTAGGATGTAACAAATTAAGATGTGTAGGATGCCCAGGCGCATTGTCTATTATGAAAACTTTAAAAGAAACAGACTTTGATTTAAAAAAAAACCATTCAACTGCCTTAAAAAAAAAAGTGGAACCATTCTGTAAACAGTTATCCGGTTACTCATACCTTTTTGTCCGCTTTCGATAACACTGGCAAATGATCCTTCTCCTTGAGTATCATTGCTCTAGGGTTTAGGGATCTGTAAACTACCATAGGTTTCATCATATAACCACTAGCACTGCAGCACAGTAGATCAGTCAAACGATCCTTTGCAGTCTTAAACCTTAGAGCAGACTTCTCCTTACATAAGAAGGTTCGTGAAGGCACTCTTTTCTGAAACAGCCCAGTCTCATCTGCAATAAAAACTTAATCGACTGTGTAGCCCATTTACGAAATAAGATTATTTAAATAATTTGGAAATTTAAATAATTTGGAAATACTTCATGGTCTGTTGATGCTGATTCATCGGCAATTTTCAAATTGAGAAGGGAAAACCTTCTTTTCAATTTGTCAAACCAGCCTTAATTTGATAAAAATGATTGTCTGTCGGTACTTTCACCACAGTTTTGAATAAAATGTTCATACAAACGCTTAGCTCTTTCACAAATAAAAATTGAACTCAGTGGCATCCTTTTTTTGGGATTAATCTTCTATCGACACACTCAAAGCTTTTTCCTTTTTCTCGATGTTTATCTCGACACACAGAGATAACTTTTGTCAATTCACATATCCCTTCTCTGATACTCTTCCTTATATTTTCTACATTTTTCTTTATATAACGAACTGTTGACTCGTTAATTTTAAAATGCTTTGCGACAGATGCTATGCTTTCACAACATTTATCTATAAAAAGTCAATTTTCTTATTCAACGGCATAACGTTTTTCCCCTTTTCTTGACCCTATCAGAGCTTGATGACAATATAACTTGGATAAACAATTGGAAAAAAAATAAAACTAAATAAAACAGATTCACTAAACACTTGCACAAGTAGATGTAACGTTTTGAAAACTAGTAAGCGACACAAGCAGATGCGATACCTATTTAGTAACTGACAAGAAATACAAAATCCGAGTTAGTTACAGACCCCTGACATGATAATTGATATTTGGATTTTGAAAACTAATAAATCAGCAGTAAGTGAACTGTAGTGGTACTAAACTTATGTATACAGCTAAATACGAGCACTGGATTGATTCATCATTGTTTGTCAGTTTTAATAATGACTTGAAGGATTGTTGTTATAAATAAGAAATGGCTATTTTTTGACACAACAAGCACAGTTATACTATCTTTCTTGTCTTCATTTTAAAAAAATGTTACATAGTAGCGGAAAGTGCTGTAATTTTCCCAATCGCGAATAAGCCAGGGACTACTGTATCTTCAAAAGACTCTTCCAGATGTAATGTTAGAGTGTCTTCACATATTTGCATAAATATATTGTTTCTTTCTTCAAAAAAACTAAAACCTAATAATGCCAACACAAAAAAAATGCAATAACCATTGATAACAATTCACTGGACACACACACACACGCGCTACAGCTTAATCAAAAGTGTTTATTAAAAGTGTGACATGTTATCAAGCATTGGTTTAACTATGGTCAATTGTATTCCAGAGTATTTTACTGGAGGTTTATGAATTACTAATACCCTTGTAAATGGCAAAATACACTGAATTGTTGTCAAATGCTCTTTAATTTTAAATCATGGAAAAAATTATATATTTTCAAGTATGGGTTTTCATTCAAAAAGAGTAAGCATCCTAATTTTTTTCCTAAACTCAACAGGAAACCTCAATAAATCATTTCCCCTTTCAACCAAAAAAGATGGCAGCAAAAAAAGTAAATTTTATGAAAAATTCTTTAAAAAAGCGTCATTTTTATTCAACTTTTAAACAACCCTATTAGTGACAAAGTTAATTGTATGACAAGATTTGTAAAATATTGTCAATCCCAAAATTTATGAACAAATTTAAAATACTTCATAACTGACAGGATAATTGAAAAAAACATGGAAGATTGTTTCAACTGTGCCTAGTTTCCATACTGTCATGTTTATTAAACAAAAAAAAACTTGCCCATTGTCAACTGGTATGTCTATTCATAGACATACATTGCTTTCCAGAAGAGTGGTAACAGAAATGTAAAACTATATGCTTGAAAGTGTTGTGAAAGATGTAGTAGAAGTACATCTTTATGACAGATGTGTAGAAATAATATATTTAATAACGTGGAAACATTATCAACAAGTAAATCTTTTATGAAACTACCTTTCTTTGTTCTTAAATTTGTTTGTTTTCTGAGTGGAGATTTTTCTGTAAATAAAATTATTTTTCTATAAATTTTAATGCGGGTCATGAACATATTTTCAATGAATAATGTTCCCCACATTATAATATCTACATATTACAAGACATTTTTCACCTTCATTTTTGGCATTTTTATTGATATATTTTTACAAGTTTTACTTAATATAGCAAAAAGCATACTGTCAGGATAGCTATAAGTATAAAAAAAATTAATTCCTATAACATTTAAATAACCCCGTCCTCTATTTAGGGTAATTATAAACAGTCATTTAATTTATAACTAAATCTTTTCAAACAGACACTTTGGTCATAAAATATACACATAATTATTTAATGTTGTGAAAAACTTTGTTTTGTTTAATAAGAAAACAATAAATTTATACATTTTCTTTATCTTATTTTGTTTAAGTCAGGTCTCTTGTATTGTGTTTAGGTTAGGTCAGGAAGTTTTTCAAGATTGAAGCACTATTAACAATTTCAGATATTTTATAATATTTTATTTTTAATGTATTATTCAATAACACATGAAAAAAGTCAAAAGATGGTGGGAAATAATATAATCAATTTTCATATCAAGCTAGGAAAGATTTTGTTAGGAAACAAAAAACAAAATAAGGTTTGAAACAAAAGGTAATTTGATAGGCGAAAAGCTCTTTGTTTTAGTACAGGTTTTTTCACTGCCTCAGAAGAAGGTGGTAGTATTTAACATAAGCACATGACATATGTCTATATGTGTGTTTATGTATGTAAGTATGTATGTATGTATGATGTGTGTGTATATATATATATATAAAATTTATTTCCCGTGGCCACGTGTACAATTTTAGCAAAAAAATTATACCGGCTGACACATAAAATCATCAGGGATACGAAAAAATGATTACAACTCTCGCTCACTTTCAAAAAATTATTTTTTTTTAAATTGTTTTTTCTCCCATATATGGAGATAACAGTACAGGTAAAAATGCAAATTGCCCATCCCCAATACAATGCATATAAAATGGATAAAAAACATGTCCTGAAGTTATATTGATAACGTTATTGCCACAGAGGATTAATTTGATATACCTATGAAGTATCCAGTCAGGATAGATTTAGTTGTAATTTCATACTGTAACATTTATAGAATGGGCTATATAATATTATTTAAGAATTGGAAAATAGATGAGAAATAACTCACTCAAAATTTAGAAAGAAATTCATTAAGATATTGGTTAGGTTAAATGAAAACTAAATTTAGGTAAAAGCATAGAATTGTAAACAAGGTTTTTGAACTGGAAATGTATTAGGAAATTTGTTATATCAAATAACCTAACACATAAATTAAAATAAGATAATCTAATAATGGTTATGTGTAAACAAATTTGTAAACTGTAGTAACATAGGGCCTAAGTAATTACTTGAAGGAGAAAGTGAACACGTTTGTAAACAAAAGAAAATTGAAAGGTTATGTTTATGAAAGACCAAGCAAAACACACACAATTCAGAACTATTTCAAAAGTAAAACACAAAGACACTTCACACACTAATAATAATAGTAATTAAAGAAACACTGGAAACTTTATTAAGAATAGGAAAATTGAAACAGTAAGTTTCAACCAAAGTTTAACAAAATTAAAACTGGTGAAAACAAGCGCCTTATTGCATCAGCTGTAAAAACAAATGGAAGTAGGTCAGTTGCAGTTTGACTCTAGTGAGAAGGAATCGAACTAAATTATAAACCATCTGATTTTGTTTTTGAAGAAGAAAGCCGCCATATTAAAAAAAACAAACAATTGTGTAAAAAATCTAAGGACGCGTAGTAGTAGAGTTGGAGATAGCGTGGGTGACGCTCTAATATGGGACCAGCCAGGACCAGTCAAAATTCTATTTATTTGGAAAGAGTTCGTCTAAATTATACCGTTTTGTTAAGAAGATTGGCCAAACTAAATTAAGGAGAAGTGAATTACAAAATGTAATACTGTGTTAATATAAAGTGAAGTAAATAAAACGAATTTAAGTGTGTAAAAAGTCAAATTTGGAGAGAACGGAATCTTACGTAAGCTAACTGAAATTTCGATATTTGATAAGTTATTAGCGCTATAAAAATCAATTTTAATGGACATTAAGATAATAAGGAAGTTTAATTTTGTACAATAGAATATCTTGTAGTTAATTAATAGTAAGTAATAAGAAATAATCCAGTTCAAATAGTTTAGCCTTTTTGCATATTCAAAATTTAAGTTTTTCCATCAGGAAAATATTTATTAAACTTATTTCAAAATTTAATATTGTTTTTCAAAATTTATTTAATTAACAAAAGAGTTAATATAGCCCATGCTATAACCCCGAGATATCAAGAGATCTTAAACTAGCCAAGGGTATTAAAATTGTGTAACTCTAAAATTAAAAGAAAATAAGAGTTAGTATATTTTGTTAAAAGTTGTTAAGTTTATTTTTGTTCTGTTTATTGTGTTAATTGTTTACTTGTAGAATTAATAAATAATTGTAATAAAGAATTTAAATTACAAATGCCTGAGTTGTGTTGTGTGTTATAAAAAATAATGTTACAATACGTTAAACCAAATGTACACTATAACATGTAAGGCTAGAATAGAGATCAACTGGCAAAATGTATTACTCTGCAGAATTAGACGTCAAATTAGGTAATGTTTTGTAAAATAACCAATTTTATCCTGCCAGGACACTCTACAAAAATATTTTAATATAGTAATGTATAAAATTACAACAAAATCTATCTTAACTGGAGACTTTATAGGTATATTTAAATATATACGTAGTACGGCACCTTCTTCGCACTTAATTTTTTCCCAGCATTAACTGATAAAATGGTATTTATTTCCCTGAGGGAGGGTTTTTATGATTTTTTTTTTTTTATCTGATGACTTTCTGCGCCACACTATAATTTTTTTCATTAAAACCGTACATGTGTGTATGGGAAATAAATACCTTATACATATAACTTTCACTATATGCACTTAAACAAGAATCTTACTTGGTGTTTATGCGAGTTAACTTTCAAATATTGATGGTATCTCCATTATCGAGCATCACTGGCCGCACAGGCAGTCTACTACAACCCCCGGTCAGTGATGCTCAATAATGGAGATACTATCAATCTTTAAAAGTTCACTCGCATAAAGACCAAGTAAGATTCTTGTTAATTACATATAGTGAAAGTGATAAGTAAATACAAGAAAAGTGTTGAAAAGTTGAATATATATATATATATATATATATAAACACACATATATACACACACACACACATATATATATATATATATATATATATATATATATATATATATATATATATATATATATATATATATATATATATGATGAAAGCCTTCTACATCGCTAGATATAATTGCAAAATTGATGATGTCTGGCTAGCCAATAATTACCCTAATTTAATATCAAATGGTATAATTTTCAATATTCCAGATAAGTTTGGTGTTTGCAAGAATACAGAAGTAAAAAGCTACATTATATTTGTAAATATATAGTTATTTTATCTCCATGGCAAAAAATGTTTTGGTTATCAACACCAATATATAGTTATATTAATACATGAGCTTTATTTCACCAATATATATATATATATATATATATATATATATATATATATATCAAATTATATATTTTTACACATATTTGATGGAGAAAACTCACCTGGTATGTTTTGAACATCAACTATTTCAACTGGATCTGGTTGTATAGAGTTCTTTTTACTATCAGCAGAAATCTTCGAAAAAAAATCTTTTTTTGAAAAACTTAAATTACTCTCTATCTCTTCACTTCTTTGTTCTTCGTCAGAAGCTTCTAATTCCAAATGTAGCTCATCATCTGAAATTTCTTCAAAATCTGCAGATCCATTTGTAAGTAAAGTAGGTTTATCTATAGTTTCTTTAAACCCATTTGTTGTTCCATTTGGTATTTCAATAATAGATTCAATTTCCAATTTCCTTGAACATAATTTGTTGGGGGTTTCTACATTTACCCCTTCTAATTTTTCCTCCATATCTTTCATAGTTATATTTTTAATATTTATCTCTGACTTCAAAATTTGTTTATGTAGACATACTGCTTCAACATTACTAGTTATAATTTTCATATCACTCCTTAAAATTCATCAGGCTGGTTCGATTCTATTATGAGGAAGTCACTTGCAATCATACACTGAAATAAAACACACTTTTTTAATGAGTATATTCAATTTCTTCTATAGTAAGTTTTTTCTAAACTATTTATATCTTTAATCCATTCTAAAGCAAATCGTAATTCAAGTAGTATAATTATTTCCGTGAATGTTTTTAAAAATTACTGCCATTGAATTATTGTTCAAATTAGTTACAAAAAATGTTTACATAAATTACTGGGATAATGATTTGTCATAGGTTCTTTTTCTACTATAATTTCAAACCCGAATAACGATTAGGAATTTTCTACAGTTCTGTGGCAAAATTTGATTAAAATATTGAAAAACAAGGTTTTTAATCGAAACAAAACGTTTAATCAAATAGGTAAAATAAACATAATCCGAAGTAAGACAAAGGAGTTATTTTGATTTTATTTTTAAGTTTAAAATCATGACAAATAAGTAAACTGTTGTTATAGAACCTATACGATTCTACCATTCTACCCAACAGCCGCGCCACGTCACAACACAGTTCCAATCACGAACTGTTACAAGTTCCACGTTATAAAATGTAGTACCAAACAAATAGATCCATTCACCAACATAAAATATTTAAATTAGAATGTAATTTTCCACGATTCTTGTATTTTTAATTACTGTTAAACGGCATAATATGTTATACATACTCTCAGAAGTAACATGCATAACGAAAAAATAATATTGGTGCTCTTACGCGTTCAAATCCCCCTAGTTCAGAAACATAGACTCGTCCAGTTAAAAGCCAGTTACGTCACACATATTTTCATGATGTCAAATTTGTCATCAATATTGAATTATTTAGAGAATTGCCAAGTGTTATACCAAAAATATTCTTCTATGGATATAATTTCATGTTAGTCTGAGTACTAGCTACGTTTATTATTAAATGTATTATCATTCAATTTTTTTTTTTTTAACTAGTGTAAATGAATTTTACTTTTCACTACAAGTAAAAACTTTATCTAAGCTTCACCAATGGATATAGAGATTAACCCTAAATTCATAAGCATTCGTCACCTACTACGCAATAGAAAATTTTAGTTTTTAATATTAGCCCAGCCAGCCGGAACTTTGTTTCGACAGCCTCTAATTCACTGTCCTTTTAATATTACTTAGTTGTTCATTTAACTCTTGAAGTGTATATTTTTTGTGACCTTTGTTTTCCTCTGTCGCCTTTAAGAAAAGACCTTGTAAATAGGCTTGTTGCATGTGTTTCAAATTGTATTATATGAACGGTCAGGTTTTTAGTTACATATATTTACTGTGAATAGTTTTATATTAACTACCAAATTTGTAACTGTCCTGAAAAAATTTTAATTTAAACAGAGGAATGTTCTGACTTGTGAAATGATTTTCAGCAAACAAAATAAAAATATGAGCACTATGCTTTTTTTATAGAATTATGAGTGACCAGAAGTTAACTAATGTGTAATTTATGTGCATATGATGATTTCAAATTAAAGGAAACTCATTTCTATAAAAGATTTTTATGATTAAAGATCCATGCTGCAGAGCCATATCAAATTACAAAACTCTACTATTGTTATCTATGTACTTATTGTTCTTATTTCTAACGGACACAGATTTAAAAGAAATTTCAATACAAAAATAAAATCGAAATTTCAATCTCACGATTTTTTAGAACAAGAGACATTCGTTCATAGATGATTCTGAAGTAGGAGAAGGATCTCTTTCTAAACTCACATTTGACTCAATGAAACATCTGTTGTTCCAAAAACATGCACTATTAGCCATAGGCTACTCTGAAGCAGCCTATGTAAACCCCACAATGGTTATACAATTTTTAAAATAAAACTTGTTCAAACCAAATAATTAATTCATGAATACTTGTTTTATAACATGTGTATTCAATTAATGTGTCATATCTTTAGCCCTTCCAATTCTTTTGGTCAATTAAGGCTGGGGTATGTGCATACTGCTCATTTTTAACAATTCAAATTGCAAAATATATCCATCTCATTTCCCCCCTCCCTAAAACAACCGTTTGTGGTTTAGTTGATAATTTGATCAAATAAACTTTGCTGAATAAAAAAATAAATACATCAAAAAATTTAATGATTTTACAATAAAACAAAACATATTCAGGTATCTTTTTTATTCAGTTGAAAGTGATGAGGATACAGTGAAAAATCTAGTAAAAATGAAACACTGTAAATCACGAATTAACCAGTGACTACAAACAAGGAGGCAGCAAAAAGAATGTATAAGCAAAATGTTATTGGAAGATAACATTGTACATAAATTAGATAGATCCATAGAGTAGAGAAACATGGCATGGAATATTCATTATTAAGTTAAGAACTAAATAATAGGGTTGGTCCAGAAAAAATGTATTTTTTTTTTTAAATGCTATACCACATACTAGCCTCTGGGGTAGGTAATAAAATGCAAGTAGAAGAAAAATGATTGAAGCCCAGCTAGCTGGCACATTGCCAAATCACTTAAAAATCAAATCATTCATCAAGTGTTTTTGCAGAATTCAGTCTATAATATTTTAAACTTCTATAGTGAAACAACTAAATTGTCAAGTCCACATATAATGATTAAAAATTGGAAAAAATAACAGACAACCTAAGCATAGGAGGCTTATTCGTATATAAACTGTTCTAAGAGTACTCGATTTTCAAAAAGTATAAATTATAACCTATTACATTTTTTTGGGATACTGGACATAGGCACAAAAGACAGATTAACCATTAATAAAAATAACATGATGCCACTAATTTTATAAAATGTTACATCTATCTAATCACTTTTACAAAAGTTAATGAGTATCTGAACTTTAATTTTGTAAATTTGTAACAACTTGCTGAGACAGAACGGTTTCGATCGCTCATCTTCGATCTTTATCAGAGTCTAAATTTTCCGTTTGGAGTTGTTAGGTTAAGCGGTGACAGTTTTAAAGGTAGGTTTTTGATACTATCAAAGAGTATGAGTGATTTGTATTGGGTTTGTTCATTTAATATGTTTGTATTTTGTGTTTTTGAGTGTTTGTAAATTTAATATTATCTATTGTGTTGTGGTCCTTTTTTGTATAGCTATTTCAGTTTGTAGTATAATGTTTTTATTTATGTTATTTGATTTATAATGTAGGATTTATATTTTAGGACTTTGTTTATTAAATTCATTTCGTGTTGTGTGAATTTGATATTAGTTAAGTTGATTGTACAAGGGTAAAGTTTTTGTGGGTTGAGAGTATGTTGTGTTTTTTGTTTTAGATAATAGTTGAGTAATCTTTTTGTTATTTATTTTTAATGATTATTAGTTTATTTGTTGTCCAATTATTAGTGTCTAGTATGATTTGTAGTGCGAGTTTGTGTCCGATCGTGTTGACGAGTTTTAGGTAAAGTTGGTTCTGAAACCAAAGACCAAGAGTCACTTCGACATGACACTAAAAACCTAACCAAACACAAAAACATAACAAATTTTTTTTAAACAATGAAATTAAAATCGCTGCCAGCATAAAACAAAAAGCACCACCAAACATTACACTCACAAAGCAGACAAAGGCAACATCACAGTAACTATTAATACAAACAGCCTGAATAGCAAAATCCATGAATACATATTAAATAATAATATAATACAACTACATACAAATCCAACTAAGAAATACCACAGAACCATCAAAAAAATATTTAATAGCTCCAAATACATTATCAGCAAAAACAAAAAGTTCCACCTAAACAAATCCACCCCAAAATACCTACCCTCCATGATCTCCCTAAAATTCACAAACCCAATGTCTCCATCCGAGCAATCTTCAACTACCAAAATGTCCCTGCAAATACATGGACAAAATCATCAAATAATCCATTAACAGACACATACATAACACTACTATTACTCGACATAACACATGTACACTAATTATCCAAAACCCTCAACATCTTAAAGACTCAATTAATGCAGAACAACATAACAAAAACCCACATCACCGAAATCCTAAACATCCTCCAAACCATCACCAAACAAAACTATTTTCACCCACAACTCAAATTTCTATTCCCATCCAAATAACCTACCCATAGGAAAGTCCTATCAGCAGTTTCCTGAGCGAAATATTCCTTTAACACATAGAAAACATTAAGATACTAGCAAACAATACACACACACACAATCATTTACTGGTACAGATACCTCGATGATGTCATAACACTATACATAGGCAACACCCGACAATGTAAAAAACTCCTCACCTACCCTAATGAAATACACCCAAAACTCCAATTCACCTCAGAGATTGAAACCAACAGATTCCTAAATTTCCTTGACCTCACCATAACAAAAAGCCACACACAAAAACACAGCGTCAACATTTACAGGAAACCAACGACAGACACACTTATCCACAACACCTCAAACCACCCTAACACGCTGCCTTTAGATCCATGCTCCATAGACTTAAAGAAATACCAATGGCCACAGAAAACATAAATAAAGAACTAGACACCATTAAATATTTAGCATACACAAATGGATACAACACCACAATAATAGACAAACTATGGCACAAAGTACAAAAAAAAACGCTAAAATTAACACTATAGACAGGGAAAACAAATACATCACATTACCATACATACACAAGACAACAAATAATATAGCCCACAAATTTAAAAAAACAGGATACAAAATAGCATACAAAACTAATAACAAGTTACAGTACAAAATACAACACGACACCAACAACAAAGATTAACTACAAGCACCAGGCGTATACAAACTGAACTGCAATGAATATAACAAATTATACATTAGACAAGCCGGTCACATCTTTAAACAAAGAGTCGAGGAACACAAACTCAACATTTTACAATCACATAAAAGAAACAGGACACAAATACACAGACGTTTACCATAACCTAGAAATCCTACACTTCAACAAAAAAGGACCAGATCTCAACACACTACAACAATATGAAATTTACACCAAGCGTAAAATTTAGACACTGATGAAGATTGCAACAGAACGAATGAAAATATTCTGTCTCAGTAAATTTTTTCTAATTTACAAAATTAAAGTTTGGATAGTCATAAACTAATATAAATGTCATTGATTAAGTTTCACCGAACGTAATGGACTACAAAATTCGAGATGTTAAATCTAATCTTTCTTTCAAACGGCTGCAATTTTTAGAATCCTGTAGGCTAGGTAATATGAATAGCCAAATTAGGTTTTAGTAAAAGCTCTGACAAATATAACAAATTTAATAAAGGCAGAACAATCATTCTTGCTTTTGTCTATACATTTAATTTACCAACCAATATAAACAACATGAGTCTCTTTACATACTTCAATCCAATGAATTCAGTCACATTTTCCTTCATTGGCACTCATTAGTGAGTAGGTCCATTTATTTTTACCCTGGAGAAAACCAATTTTAGGTATCATATGCCAATCAAGAAGTGTTTAAAAAAATTTTAAATCATACTAAAGTAACATTTTTCAGCCTTCCAGGATGCACATGTTGTTCTTAAATATTAAAAATTATTAACTTATGAACATATAAAACTAGTCTTTAATGAACTTTAGTCTTTTAAAACTAGGTTAATTAGGTTTCAGTCAATTATTGATCCCTATTTGTTATCATTTTCTTTACATTGAGAACAAATTATTTGTTTTTCGGGATGTCCCTTGCCAACAAATCTTGAACTGATTGATGTTACACCTCACTGTAGTCGAAGAATTTATTCTCCTACCACACAACAGCAAGTCCTCTTCCATTGCTGTGGTTCTACATCTTACTAAAATTCTACGATTTTTAAAGGAAGTGAGCTAATATCAGCTCTCATCAATCTCATGACAAAAGTTGTTTTGAAAATTATGTCTTCTGCATTGCAGTGCATAATTTTTATTAAAATCTAATATTACCTTTGCATTAATATATGCAATAATCATAATGACAAGAACAGTATAAATTGCGTTTATCATGCATTGTAGGTAAAATTATAACCTTTTTATTTTGTGTGTTTTTTTTTTTTGTCACATAGTATACTAAAGTTTCATAGTCCTGGAATCCATACATATAACTTCTCTAGCCTTGTTCTTTTTAAAGTCCCAATCAATCTAAATCAATAAATAATCAGCAAGTTCTATCCTTGTAAACCAATTGTCGATTATTACATTTCTATCGCATTTTTCTTAAGGGTTTCCCAGCTGTTTTACTATGTCAAGTGCGCTATTTGATCCTTGATATGTTGTTTCCCACAATAAACATCAAAATTATAACAATAAACTGTTTTAGTATCACATTTTTAAACGATACTTGGCCAATTTTTTAGGCATATACTGCACAAAAGACTACCTGGTTTGGAGACGATGATGCACCATCTAATAAACTGTCACAAATTCCAATTGTAATTATCAATGCAGTTTCTTTACAAATAAACAATATCTAATTGGAGCAAGTTTCTCCAACTTTTTATGGTAATCTCTATTGGTTTTATCATCAAATTTCTTACAATTTAATAAGAATTAAAAAACAAATGCAGCAAATGCCTGCTCGAATAATTGCAATTCCAGTGCCATGACTAGCTATAAGTTCTCTAGCATTTATATGTATTTGCTTTCTTGTACCCATCAAATATGTCACATCATATAATGTCAAAATCTCAATTCTGTTTCATTGTTAACAACCTCGTTTTCTAGGCATTAAAAACTTATTACTACAATTTAAAATTTCATTTTTCATTTCAATACTTTTCAATTCCTACAATTCAAAAACGCTTCTATTTCAATACTTTCATTCCTGGTATATTGTTTTGGCCCAGGAAGGTTTTCACTATCTTTTTATATATGCTCTTACTGTGTGTTACTTCAGATTTAAACCAAATTTTTTCATAACATGTGTGTGTGTATGTACATGTGCACACGCTCGTGTGTGTGTGTGTGTGTGCTCGTGACTTTTTTACTATCCATGATGGCAAATAACAAATTGATTGTTTAAACATAGGAGGTTCATGAACTATTAAAAAATATTTTGAATACTGGATGTTTACGTTTGCTTTGAAGACCAGAAATGTAAGAGATATGAAAAATCTGACATCATCTTTATGACAAGAAGACTAGGGATTGGGCTCGATCTTATTCACTAGTAGAAAGTCTAAGAACAGTGTTGAGCTGCAATAATCTAAGATTGGACTGTGAGATAAAACAAGAGAAAATAAAGTTGTTTGTTATAATCATCTTGAATTCACTGAATAAATCATAAGTAATTATTAAGTAACTGAGTAAAAACTATCAACCTACTAGCTGACATGTTTCAAAACTATCGTTCCATAGACTAAGCCAACCTGCTACTGACACTAGTCGCCTAAGGATGCAGGCGTATTATTTATAAGTCTTGCCTCAAACAACAACTAACACCTAAATAATCCAACCATATTTCATCATATAATAAATAACTCCCTATCTCACACCCCCCCCCACACTCATTAATCATATACCTGCAACCTTGAGCAACTTCCACCAGTAGCAGGTTGACTTTGTCAATGAAATGATTGTTTCGAAATGTGTTGACAGTTTTCACTCAGTTACTCAATAATTAATTATGAAAACATATTATTTCTGCCCTTCAATATGTACCATTAAGGGCTCTTAATAAATCCAATACCTTATTATAGCGATTCTTCATATCATACAAGAGGAGTTCACAAAAATCTTTAATCAAATAAAAGACGCCGAAATCTAACTATCCGTGATTTAAAGCTGAATTCAGCAAAGATAAAGGATAGGTTCCTGGTATTATTTACAATGACTAAATGTTACATTTGTATCTTCGAAACAGAGAATTAGAAACCTGCAGTTTTTTAGCATTCCTCCTAATTTGTCTAATACTATTTGCAAAGATCTTTAATGAATGTCATACTATAAGCAACCACGTACACACAAAAAATGAACAGTGTACCAGAGATTGTATATTATCAACGGTGCTATTAATGGCAATGACAATTAGTATGAAAAACATTTTTCAGTCCATAACTGCTTGATAATGTGCCACAGATAAATTAGCAAACAGACCTATTTGACTGAAAGTTAAAGAATGAATGTAGCCTTGTATACCTCACAATATTATCATGTTTAAAATTCCTTTTATCCATGCCATAACATATGACTTCTCAGTAAAAAAAAAAAAAAACTGTGGAGAGTGTTAAGAAAGGCATTTTGAATAGCACGCTCTAGCTAAACCAAATGGTTAAAGGATGAACGTCCTTGTCTAAATACACACTGTTTATTGGTCACATCCACACATCTAAAAATCTCATTGGTTTCAAGATGATGGTTCACCATCTTCAGTAGTTTGCACAAAACGGTTGTTAGAAATTCTATATAGCTTCTGAGAATGATTTTATCTGTAACTGACTTTAAAAGAGGAATTATTGTTCCTTTTCATCATCCATTGGAAGAACAGTGCTCTTCAAAACAATTGTATATTTGAAGAACTAGTTTTTACCATGATGGTAGATGTTTAATCATGGAGTGTGTGATCCAATCAGGACCTGATGCAGAATCTAATTCATCAAAAGAGAATGCATGACAAAAAAGAATCTCCAGACCACTTTTAAAATTTTGCAACTGGAACTTTTACAGTATAAGCAGCAGTTGAAAAAAACATGAAAATTAAATAACCCAGTACATTAGCATTATCATAACCATTTGTTATCAATCTTTCATCTGATAGCTTCAACCTTATCACTATTGATGGAGTGGAAATTCCACACATTGATCCTCATTTCCTCCATACTGTGTATGGGACTTGTTCTTATAATTGGTCTAATGTACTGTGCCCAAGTCTTTTAAACTCTGCCACAAGATTTTTTCCGCTTTAGCACAGAGTATTTTATAGTATGAACAAATAAAATCTCATATCCGGATGAATGTGAAAACAGCCTGATCCGGGTAACAAAAAATATGGGAGGGATTATGTAATGATGTTTGTACTACATAACCACCACCACTGAAGGTACAATCTAATTAGATGTCTTTATGTACAGTTTCTTAATACTGTACATACGTATGTACATTAATTACCAGTTTTGGTAAAAAAAAAAGATGTAGTGGAGGTTTGCTTGTTTTGTTGAACATGTTTCTTTGATGAAATATCCCTCTGCTTTTTGAAAGAGTATACGATCGGCTGCTGTTGCTTCTTCTTGTTGTTTGACGTACTCGATCAGCTGCCTAGAAAGCTTCGCTATACATCACAGTTTGTTTTCTTTCATTTTCAGCAGATGCTGACTCCGTGCTCAATACATCTATTTCACTAGTAGTACACTCATGAACTTTGTCCTTTTTCATCCATTTATTAATGCCAACACTGTTCTTACAACATGTCCTTACCACCAGGAATATTTCGCATACGATCGACGATTTTTTCCTTTGTTTCACTAACAAGCTTTCCGTTTCTAATACGTTTTGAATTCTCTCATTGTTTTATGATTCAATAGTGTTTGCCATGATTTAACTAGCGTTATTGGGCTAATTGCATCCCATGCTGTAACAATTCATAAAGCGACATCTAGCATGTCTAAGTTTTTTAGACACTCGGAAACACTTCTCACATCCATACCCGGGATTTCAACAGTTAATGACTTACGGCGATATAGAAAACACAGTTTTTCACCTTTTTTTGCCATACTGTATATTGTTGAATACAAATTCTAGGTAAAATAACTAACTAAATTACCTAATTACACAAAATCCTGCAGCATATATGTAAACTGAACAATACAGAGACTGAAACGCAACTTGCAGAGTTGGGAAGGAACAAAGAGCCGACTGTTAGTGCCAAAGACTGGTCTCACGTCATAGCACCTTGCGGAATAAAGACGCTTACTCTATTTTCATATTACGTCCGGATATCGGATGTTCCAGATATGAGAGGTTTAACTGTTCTTCCTTCCCAGTTGACTTTTAAAACCCCTTAGAGCTCTTTGTCAAAAATGTAGGAGTTTGTGCTTCATATTCTACCCTGGAACAGGTGGACGTCGTGGATGTGAGATGTCTTCATGACGGAAATGGTTTTTATTCTGCGGCATAAAAAATACACTTAATAACAATTTAATTAATGTAGTCACTGCCATACAAATTGCTCATAACTAACCATGAGCAATTTATAGCCAAAAGAGGACTACATCACCCGCCTGTAGAGAATGCTAATGATTAGGGAAGCCATCATTCAGCAGACATAAATCCAGTTTTCTGTTCCAAAGAGTTGCAAATTGTAGTTTTCCAAGACAGATAGTGAGGGTTAAATCACCCAACATGGTTTAATAAATGCATTATATCACTTTGTTGTAGACTGTCATTACTTATAGGTGGCAAGTGCAGACAACATATTGTTAACATATACAATACCAAAGATGTTTAAATGGCTACTGCTTGTAAGGGGGTTATTAGGTTTGAAGAAAACTTTATGTATACAGTCATGGACAATAATGATTATACCACTTCTAAGCTCCCTTATATGAAAATTGAGCAATTCACAAAGACGTGTCTCTTAAACACGTATGAACACTGGAGACACATCTCGCATGATAACCTTCAAATTATCAAGGTGACTTCGGAACACTCTCAATGTTACATTGAATCACTGGGGGTGACATGATTGATCATTTTAATAAATTTTATATGACACTCATTAGTATTATTTCTTTCATTAATAATGTTCACAGACGCCTCAGGCCTGGAATCCTCAGATTCAATCTTTACCTGCTCCAGGATAGAATCACAATTTATATTTAGGGAGGGTGCTTTTCCCATCCCGTTGTCCTTGCATATTAGAAGGTTATCCTTGAGATCCTTGGAACCAGATAGAAGTGCCAAGTATTTTATAGAAGTGGTTATTTATTTGGTGGAATAACCCAAGAACGTTTCTTGGTGTCTTTCTGACTACCCAAAATATATTTAATAGGATAGGCTTATGTGTAATACAATTTTTGTAGTGATACCATACATACAAGTGTCTGTTAATGGTTAACTCTGTAAAATAGGTAAATCACTCAATGTGTTTGGAGGTTCTCTTAAATTTGTAAAAAGATTCTTTTGTGACTAAAGATAAGAGCTTGGTTTTTCAGTTAAAACTTTTGATTTTTTTTTTTTTTGTCAAACTGGAACAGTTTGTAAAAGAAGACATTGTAGCAGCCAAACTAGCAGCATGGGATTTACTATTGGACTTTATTGGCTTTAAAGCATTTCCTTGCCTCGGAAAATGATATACTCTCCTTAACAATGATGGGCAGAGGATAGGCTTCTCCTCCTTTAAGTTAGAAGAGTTGAAAGATCGAGCCAGGTGATTATCACTACACTTAACAAGCTTTGATGCATTAACACAATTATTGGCCTTCGACGCTGTATTGAACGCATACCTTCTACTTCCAACCGGAAGAACTAATGTGTCCAAATCAATAACACTTGAAGCCCTGGTTTGGGTTAGTCTTATTGAGAGCAGTTGGTAACACCCATCTATAAAGTCAGGCATCTCCAGTGTATGTGATTAAATTCAAGCAAGTTAAATGTCATTGCCAACAATGGTTATACCAGTCAATGGAGAAGATGAAATCCTGAAATTGTTGGTAATAGTTTACCGTTAGTCAACCATATTGTTTTTCACAAAAAAACTTTATATTTTTTAAAAAAATTCTTTAAAAAACCTGTACCCATAAATAATTTTTTAAAGTTTTATTAAATATTGGAACATAAACATACCATAGATTGACAAACACGATATGAAAAATTGACCACTATGTTATATCCACAATATTATAACACTATTATTGAAATCTAGCTACAAATTATCTGGCTATGACAGATTTGAATTTCAAACAGGTAATATAATTTTTGTTTTATTTCCAAGTCAATGCCTACTGATACTGGCAGTTACTTTTATAATTACAATTTATATATATATATATAAAATCACAATAATAGATGGCATAATAGAAAGCAATTTCCTTGCAAATTTCCATTTTCCTCTCTATACAGTATATATCGTGGACTATTATTTTTGTTTTTACTATTTATTAGCTTTCTTTTTCTTGTTTCTAATTTATGAAACTGATAGTGGTCTATAATTTTCATTCTATCCATCTCTTGTAATTCTGCATTATTGCAAGGAGCCTTTATTTTATAATTTCGTATACACTTTAGGAAGCAGATTTCTAGCTATGGAAAGTTGGCTCATAGCCAAACTGCTGAATTTCGAACATGTAGTAATTCAGTTCGAATCCGACCAAGATATATCAACTTTTTAAAATTCATTTATTGAATAAATATTTGAAAAAATTGTATCAACATCAATTGTCATCCACTATATTTTAAAAAAGGTATTTATGAGTTTCTGCATAAGCTGGTAAATTTTTTGGCCGAAATGCTTAGGTAGCAAAAGTAAACAATTACCAACTTTATAATAATGTGGCATAACATCGTGTGGTAAATTTTCAATTATTTATTCATTCATAAAGAGTCCCTTGATAAAGCAACTAGGACGGGAATGTACCCTGGACAGAATCTTGAAAGAAAGTTGTTTCTGGCCATTGGCAGAGTGTGTGTATAGGAGACATCGAGCCATCGAGGCCAACCTTGGAAGCTCGTAATAAGAAGTAAGAAGTATTCATACATAAATAGAAGTTTGTCAAGTGAGGTTGCTATTTTCCAATATTTAACAAAATTTTCAGGGACTATTTATGTTTACCAAGGTTTTAAAGTTTTTCTTTGTTTCAAATGAATTTTCAAGTAAAATATATGAATAACAGAAAAATCAAAGTGGTAGACCAATTAATCGTAAACTATTATCATTGTTTAAGTGGTCGATGAAAGAAATATAACATTGAAAATATTAGTAGCTACAATAATAATTTAAAATAGATAAAAAAACGGACCAGTTGTTTTTAATAACGTGCTTACACGAAAAAGAAACATTTATTTCCTGGCCATAATGACAAGTGCTATAGCAAAAGACTACTACTTAAACTGTTGGAATGAGTTATATAATGTTGAAGTTTCAGACCATGTTTGAAACGCTTATCGCTCAATCCAATCAAAAGAGATTTTTCTTGACAAGTTTTTCATAATTATAAGTTCAGCAAATTTTTACGGAGCATCAGGAACAATAAATCCACAAATATATATATATATATATATATATGTTTCTGTTTGTTTGTGTTTGTGTGTGTGTGTGTGTGTGTGTGCGCGCGCGCGCGCGCGCTATTTATATATGCTAATTATTAGTCTACCTATTTCGTTGTTTTAAACTAATTGGAAAGTGTGTTTAAACAATTTGAATTAAATAAAAACTCATGTGATTGATACAAATCACTTAAACCTCACTGTAAAAATTCTGATCTTTCAATACACTTTGTAATTACTTAATTTATTAAATTTTATGATTAGGATACCAATGATTATGATTAGGAAATCACTGTTATCGAATTTTAAAAAAGGCAGGAGAAAATCTATCGTTCAATAACTCTCAACTCCATTATTAATACTGTAGCAAAGACTTGCGTACTGGTAGGAACGTAACGTCCAGTACTGAAGTAACAGTTCCCGTTCACTAAAAGTAACAGGTTTAGAACCTATGAGAACTAACGATTTACTCTTTGTTTTAAACCTAAAACATCAAAATAGAGATTTGAAATTATCGACTTACCACTTACAACTGCAATGATTGCGAGGTTTGTATTTGTTTCGGCATTAGTTTCAGCGCTGTGAGGCTTAGCACAATTTACTTGTAAATGAAGAATAATTTTACTAGTTGTAGGCCTATTCTTATAGGGAATGAACTTTCATTTCTCAATGAAACCCTACAGGTATTATTATTATTATTATTATTATTGAGTTCCTTTATTTATTTAATCTATAAATATACTTTTCCTGCAATAATATTTTCCAAAATAAAAATATTTTGTATATTCTTTTCAATATTTTTAAAAATTTAGAGTCACTATAATTTTTTTTCTTTTTACCGAAAAGTAATATTAAAAGCACATACAAATTATGAGTCTCACTTCTATAGAAAATTTCATATTAACGGCTATACGACACTTAACATCACCATAATTGCACTAACTCATTTCGTATCACTGTAAATAACATCAGAGTAAGAACATTTATAAGACTAAACGTTTCTTAAAATGCTGATCTCAACTATGTCAACACCTCTCTGATCCTGTTTCTTGTTTCTGAGGTCTGAGGTCGTTTCACAAGCGTTCTGTTCTATACACATGCGCCTTATCCCCTCCATTCTAATCACGTGATGTGACTGTGGTTATTATTAACGATGGCTATTTTTTTTTTTAATTTAGAGATGTTTTCTATTAATTTTCTGTAAATTTATTGCTATTATTGCCCATTACTATTTAAAAACTTAATCATAACTGTAAAATTATAGTGGCACAAACAAAAAAACAACATTTTTTGAAAGGACGTTGAATTCAACAGGCACAAGTCCATACATAAAAACCGGAAAAATTAAGAAAACTGTGATCTTTAAAAGTGTTAAGAAGCTGTAAAATTATGAGACCCCAAAAATTACTCTAAAATCGATTTTATAATAAAAAATTGAGCAAATATTTTAAAATGTAATTTTTAAAAATTCTTAAGCAATTTCAACTTGACGCATTTGAAGGTTTTAAATGCAATAAAAACTACATGGGTAAATGGTAAAAACTAATTTCACCTCAACCATTAAATAGAAAATCCTTGTCATATAAATATGTAAACCATTTCAAATACTGACACCGTTTTATAACATTATAAAAATGTTATCCATAAATTTTAATACATAAAATACTAAAAACCTAATTTTAAAGGAACCCTCCTCACATTGTACTGAGCCATATTTAGATTGTATTAAAATTAGAAAGGTATTCTGTCAACGTGAGAGACAACGTCACTGCTTTCACTGAGACTTTCGATTTCCATGACAACTGAAATTTTCAAGATCGCCATGATTCGAACAAAGCCTTTCCTATAACCAAGTTGCTTTTCCATTTAGCTAAAAAGTTATAATTTATTATGCAATTTAAAATCAAAATAAACGATTGCATGCAAATTATCCCATAGCTAATATAGGACATGTTACAGGAGTAATATGCAGTCATCAAACCCTTGGCCGCAGTTAACTTCTACGCTATCTATTGGAAAAGAGAAGAACTAAACAACTCTCGTGAAACTCGAGTTCGACTCTGTACAAATTCATTAGTCATAAATAGTATTACAGATAGGTTTACGTTAGCAGTACCGACAACTAGAAAACTTCATATAAACGTTAACCATATAGCTAAAAACGATATTTTTAGTATGTACGTAGCTCGTGTATACTAATTCTAAATACTTTCATGTACAAAATATTCAACAAATGAAAAACTGATCACGTTGAAATGTTGTATATTCTAAAGAATTGTATCTAAAGTATGCAATAGTGACTTAGAAAAAAGTCAGATATGCAGATAACTAAAATAACGGCGAAATGCAGACATATTACACTGACTGATGACAAGAACAATATTCCCAATCAGAAACAACCAATGGGGAAAAGTAGAAAAGTGGGGGGATCTGTCTGAGATTTTTTTGTACTTTATGACGACTTATAAATAATTTTTTTTTCAGTTATGACAGAAATAGATCTTACCGTAATAACAAAATTAGTCTTCATTAATAACAGTAAACGTTAACACAAGCTATGAGTAAAGATTGAAGCTTTGAACACAACTGGCGACTACACTGCAAAAGGTGGTAGTGGGGATAAAGATTGGGGAATGGGGCATGCTGCGTTGCCATTCAGCCGCACGATATGACAACGCATTTAGAGTTGCAATGCTTTCAACATACAGAGGAAATATCTGCTGCTCCGATGTTTTTGTAACACATAGTACATGATATGGTATAGTTCTTTAAGGATAAACACTATACGTGGCATACCATGGATTATATTTTGTACTTACAAGTATTTTTTCGTTAAGGCGCAGGTAAATGTTTTTATTATTACATTTTCTTGCGAACTTTTTTTGTCTTCAAGATTACTTTTAGTTATACAACATATATTTGAAACTGACCACTGGCCTAATACTTCTCAAAAATGTGATTTCATCAAGGGGATTTCAGAATAATTTTTAGAATTTTTTTTTTCTTGAAATAAATACGTTGAAACAAAATACACAAATATTTAATAAATACAGTATACGGAAGACATTTTTTTTATATACAGATAATTATTTTTTCATGTATTACGAACTCTGTTTATAAAATAACTTGAGTGTTTTTATTTTGTCAATTTGTCAAAAATATTAACTAAAAACTTCCAAATTGACTTAGAATATCATTTAAAAGAAAACAAACTGTATACACTTCAATATATACAATAATGGCTTACCGGTGGTCTAAAGCGCATGAGTGAATTTATTGGCAATTTAAAAAAAAGTGGACAAAAATTGAAACACATAAAAAGTTATAATTTTCCTTTAATATGGCCTGGTAAACTCATAAGCTAATATTAATAACAATATTAAAAAGGCAGAATCGACCCGTGCTTAGAAATATTAGTGTAACAAGAGCTAATACCTACAGTTTTGTTTTCTAATCAGAAAATTATGAACACCTAAATAAATTTATAAAAACGGAAAAAATACACCTTCACTACACTAGTATACAGTTCTTAACTATATTACCTTTCTCTGTGCTTACCAACAATCTCGAGAATGGTTAACATTTGGTCGCTCATTTGTAAAAAGATGATTTATTCTCAATAATTTTGTTCAATATACCTACAAATTGTTTATAAATGTTCCTTCAAGTTGGTTTCATCATGAATATCCGAATTATGTTTAAGCCTAGGCAACTCAAAACCTAGAGGGTCTATTAGCTGACGTGACCCGAAAAAATCGTTACGCTGAACTTTTCTTGACTAGTGGTTACATTGAGCATAATGGTTTTTTATATATCAATATAAGATTAACTCTCCCCCTAATCTTAAAAATCTCTTCCCCTTCGTCCCTCCTCTTCATGTGTGGGTGTGCGTGCGTGCGTGTGTGTGTGCGTGTGTGTGCGTGTGCGGGCGCGCGTGTGTGTGTGTGCGCGCGCGTGCGTTAAAACAAAGTATGCCTATACAGTATTACGTACAATCATTTTCTTTCAATTTGACCAAAGGCTTAACAAGACTGCATCAACTCTAATTTTTCCTTTTCACCTGTGTTACTAAAAAATACAGTCTAAACAATTAACAAGAATATCTAATGTAGAAACATTAAATCGTGGATAAAATTTGAAAAAAATAACTGTGACAGAAAAATGTATAAAGTAAACGTTTTACATGCTACAACATATCAACAAAGCGTCTGGTTAGGGTAGATCTGGTTATTAAAAAATAATAAATTATTCACTAAACACATATATTAAAATGTTACAGCTGCCTATAGTAGCACTTACTTTTTTATAATTGAGTAATGAATTAAGATGCGAGATGACAATGGGGCACACCTCCCGAAACGACCGTCCTCAATACTAAAAAAAAGTAAGTGGTACTATAGACAAGTGTAACATACATACGTTCAAGCGTTTTTATTGAAAAACTATTAGCTCAAGTGAAGATGGAATCAAATAGCTATGAATTTTTAACAAACAACCTTACATTACCATATATTACATTACTATATACAATATTATATTTTACATGACATTAGATGTACTACTACTACAATATTACCATGGCCTACTATATACAATATTACCATAACTTACTTTACTATATACAACATCGCCATATATTACATTACTATATACAATACTACCATAAATTACATTACGATATACAATATTACTATATATTACATTATTATATACAACATTACCATATATTACATAATACAATATTACCATGTTACATCACTATATACAATACAGGAGCAACTTATCCATATTTTTATTTAAAGAACAAAGAGCATGAAAAAACTTGTTTTCAATACATAAACTAGTTACGTCGTCTCTAACATAGCCGTGTATGGGAACAAGATTATTCGTTCATTGTAGGGAACTTTATTTTTCTTATTTATAACCAAATTTACATTTACCGGATACTTTGTAGTTATACTGTATTTTAATACAGATAAATAGCAATTTCGTTAATATGGCGCGGCAATTCGTGCTGAATTATTTGAAAGGAATGTGGTTATGTTTCCAAGACAATAGTTTAAAACGCAAGTTTTACCACTATTTATTGTTTACACCATTTTAAATCAGTATCTTATTTGGATTGTATTTTTTTCTAGTAACGTGTAAAAAGTAAAAATCTGATTTGATACAAGATTTATCTATTATTTTCATTAAAATTAAAATATATATTCAATATGTTTAGATATTTTATAACTAAGATATTAGATAATACTAAACTAATCGACAATTCGAAAATATTACAAAATCTGTAAGACTATTTAATATTCGCTTAATTGATTCACATCTTAAATATAGAGAGACACATTATAAAAACATGATTTAAAATAACCTAAAAATTAAGCTAGAGTGTTTATACCAAATATAATAATTACCTTTTTGCATTTACTGTAACTTATTTGGTTCGTTTCTAGGCCCACATGAAGATTTTATGCTATGATATACTTAACAAATATATCTAACACAATATACAATATGTACAAGTATATATTCTTTTATAACTACCTGATTTAACTAAGCATTTCCATTTTATTTTAGTAAGAAAACACATACTGTATTGCGTTTTAATAAAATCTACTGATATAGAAAATAGTAGAAGATAGTAAAAATAGGACAATTTTCATTGTTGGTAGTAGGCTATTTATTTTAAACTATTGTGCATCAATTAATTGTCTTCTTCTCCTTTCCTTACAGCAATTAAACCGGATTTTCAATAAATAACCTCCATTCTTGATGTCTTATGAATAATTGTCTAAGTATATTTTTAATATAATGCTTTGTTGCCTATAATAAAGTTCATCCGCTGTTAGTTAACGATAAACAGCTGATGCCATTATTAAATAAACAGTGTTATATATTCTCTAATAGAGTGTAAAGTTATTAATAGTGGAGCTTATCTACAGTAAAATATAACTAATTTATCAATAAAATAACAGACTTGTTAAAAAGGTAAATTGAAAATATATACTGTATTTATATATTCCATTCATTACTAAGAAGTCATTAATTGTTATTTTTATTATTCATTTTATATTTAATCATTCATTTGTAGGACGATGTTTGTAAATAAACAGAATGCAAATTCTGTTTATTTACAGTACCTGATAAGTGAAAGTGGGCCTCATCCAAAGAAATAAACAAAGCACCAGGGGGGATGTTCTGAAGAATTTCCTCACACACAGCTCTGCGAATTTTAAAATCGTTCTCACTTAATTGCTGGGTAACCATCATTTTGAATGGGTTCATATTAAGCTTTCTATGGAGAATTCTTCTTACACTCCTACCGGATAATCCGAGGGAAGATGAATGTTTAAGGGCTGGACGCCTTGGTGTTTGTTGGACGGACGCTCTCACGCGCCACATTTTTCGGCGTTGTTGCAGTCCGAGGTCGGCCAGTAGGTTTCTTTTAGTGCTGAGCTTGTTTGTCTAAAGTTTAACACCCACAGTTCAATAGTTTTTCTATCAGACACATGATCATCTCGGCCAAGTTCGAATCGAATACGAAACGCTCGCTGAGTAGCAATCACAGAACCACTTTTACTAATAAACTCCTCTACAACAAAACACGATACTCAACAAGCCAAGTCATGATCCACTCTGAAAATGGCGCGTACACCGCTTTCAAACAATACTCACACCACATCAGTGCTACCAGTACGACTCACACAAGGGTTTTTTCAAATACGGGAGGTTTTATTGTCGGGCCCTGTAGTAACCATTAACTCTAAACATTACAGTCATGGTACCAGCTGTTTTATATCATCATCAAAGGGTTCTGCGCCTGACCATTTAACCAATTAGTCTCAATGCGTATCATTCTTAAAACATTTTCCACCAAAAAATTCCTCAAGTTTTGAAAAATCATGAACATTTGATTGTGCTAAGTCTGTGCTGTATAGTGGCTGGTCTATAAGGAAATGTGCTGTATTTACCTTCGAAACTTGTCCAGTTGCATTTGTCCTTAACGCAACTCGAGGCCGAGTTGCATCGTGTAAAACGACCCCGCTATGGAAGTCCTCAACAGTTTTGAATAGCACTCATATTGCCTTTCGGTATTTACCGTCTTTCTTCGACGAAAAAAGTCAATCAGAAAAATTCCATCCGATCCCAAAAAATGCGGCCAAATGTTCCTTATTAATGTTTCTCATTTGACTTTTCGTGATTTCGTCAGGGAGTAGAATGATACCAGTCACTAGATTACCTTTTTATTCTCAAGGGAGGAGTATCCAACCCAAGTTCACATCGCCAGGAGAATTGGACTTAAGAACTAGTCGTCATGTCATCATAAGCCCTTAATGAAGGGATTAGTGTCATTGAAATAGCAGGTAGGAACTGGCCGAGAGTAGCCTTGAAAGGACATCACGTGACAGTTTACGCTATTAAATACGTAAACGGTTCTTACTTTAAAAATTACATCTCACATATAAAAGTTGTGTATGAGGGAAATTATTTATTTTTTACATCCTTATGGGTAATTATTTGCACAAAAGAATCGTTTATAGTTTACTTTAAGATATGTTTACTGATAAAAGTGTAATTATGTCCAATAAATCAAATGATAATAATTCGATTGGATAAATTAGGACTTGACTGGAAATAATAAATTAGGACTGGATTTGTGCTTTTTATAATTCTTTTTAAAATGTTTTAAATTTGTTTACACTTAGGCCGAGTACAAAAATCATAGTACAACTGTTTTTCAGCTGGTTTAAAAATTAAAGTTGGTTTTCAAAGAAGCTCTAAAACTCTTGGTGTACCCACTGGAGTGGAAAGTCTCCTCCGTCTCTTTATCTCCCTTCCCCTTTCTCCAAGAATGAGAGACAGAGGGGACTGGCTGGCTTAAAGTCCGATAATCAAAAAACTACCTGGCTACCCTTGTCAAACCAAGGGGTGGCTGGCTTACTGCCCTACACCCAACTTCAGTAATCAGTCATAAAAATAGATTTGCAATTCGCGTAAAGAAGCGCTATTATTATTGTTGTTGTTGTGTCCTAAGGAGGGTAGCAAAACTGGCGAACCTGGTCATTCAAGCTGCCAGGTGTTTACCCTATTCCCGTAAATCAATGGGTAGCACGAGGGGATAGTTTCCACCCCGAAATAAATATTGAAGCCCTGATGTAACAGTTTGTGTTACAACTATATGTATATATGTTTAGTAAATTGATATTTATAGTATATTTATATACTATTTATCAAACGAAGTAACTAGTAGTCAGAAGGAACCGGATATAGTATAACAACAGAGAATATAGGAAGGACTGCAAAAGCGCTGAATCAAATCTCAAGACCATCTGCTTGACAACATGCAAATGAGTTAGCAGTCAGCAACTTGCACGCCCTAAGTAAAGTAATAGTAACATTAATTTAATAATAAACAAACAGAATAGATTCAATTTTCATTAAATATTTTTTAAAATTATTAATATACTACGCTTGCTTAGAGTTCATGGTGCTAAATATGAAATATATTAACGAGACAATGGGCGTTAAATGTGACTGG